>JAUCMU010000027.1:394543-432152 GCA_032275025.1 Enteromius treurensis | reverse complement strand
TCAGGGGTGTGGACGGAACCCCATCTGCATTGGCACATCAATTGCCTCGAGCTGCTAGCAGTACGTCTGGCTCTGGGTCGTCTCAAGGGACGCCTCCAGGGTTGTCACATTCTGGTCCGCACGGACAACACATCGACCGTTGCCTACATCAACCATCAAGGTGGTCTACGCTCCTGCTGCATGTCTGGAGGAGGTATGCGAGTATGCGCTCCCCCCAGTGAGCCTTCTAACACAGTTCCTGTGCAATGTCAGGGAGGACGAGGAGCAGGTCCTGCTGGTAGCCTCTTATTGGCCAACCAGGACCTGGTTCCCCGAACTCATCCTCCTCGTGGCAGCCCCTCCTTGGCTGATTCCTCTGAGGAAGGATCAACTGACTCAGAGACGGGGCACCCTGTAGCACCCGTGCCCAGACCTGTGGAAGCTCCACGTCTGGCCCCGGGACGGGACGCGTAGGTTCTAAGTGACCTACCTTAAGGGGTAGTTGACACAATTTCCCTCCACCCTTAAAGTCTACGTGGCTGCCTCCATCAAGAGGGTAGGGGACCTTCAGGCGTTTTCGGTCGACAATTCGTGCCTAGAGTTCGGGCCCGAGGATTCCCAGGTGACACTGAGGCCACGGCCCGGCTACGTGCCCAAGGTTCCTACCACTCACTTCAGAAATCAGGTAGTGAACCTCCAAGCGCTGCCCCCAGAGGAGGCAGGCCCAACCTACTGTTGCCATGTCCCGTCCAAGCACTTAGATGTTACGTTGACCGGACACGTAGCTTCAGGACCTCAGAGGAAAGAAGTATCTATCAATGTTTGACAACCAAGTAGTAGGCCTGTTTTCAGAGACTGAATGCATTATTGCTCAATAAAGAACCTTAGCAACCATCAACAACACCCCAGCAACACAGTGGTGAGTTTTTCTGGCATGCACTATTCACATTTTCAGAAAACGTACAAAAAAACAAACCCCAACACTGTTGTGTTCTCAGATTCCCCGTAGAGTTTCTGCCCTCCTGACACCACTTATGATGATTCTGCATTTTCACCAGTAACTAGACTCTTGCAAAACCAGCCTATTACCACACGCACACACACACACATGTAAGAGGTGATAGTTGCTAGGCTCTTCTACCAAGGGCTCTGACAGCTTTTTATACCAATCTGAAAATGTTGTTAGACACCCTACGCAACCGTCTGGCACGAAACCCAATGTCATTTCCCCCAGTTCCCCCTTAATCGTGTCACTCAGTGGCTGTTTTTCTATCAGCTGAGATGCCTTCTCACTCTTTTATAGTTGTTTTGGATTCTTTTTGGTCATTATGTCAACCCAAAACAGACTCCAGTGGTTTCTAAAGGTATCGATTTTGAGCTGCAATGCCAGTTGATTATTGCATGTCGGTGGATCTCATGGTCACAAACTCGTTAGACAATGCAAGTTGACTACTGCTTTTTAGATGACCAGCCATGCTTGCTCTTCTTTAAAAGTACTTTATTTAGTCCCTATTGACCTATATACACTTGAATCAAAGCAATGCTTCCTGCGTCAGAGGTCATGACCGCAACTTTAGACATAAGCCAAATAACATTTATCTAAAAGTCGCTGTGATCATGCCATCATTCCCATTTACACTTAGCTAGAGCAATATAACAGTGAACAGAAGAAAAGCTCAGCCTGTTTAGGTCGGTTGAGCAATATTCTGTCATATACTGTACATGGAAAATCCAGTTTCCCCTTATTCTAGGGTGACCATACGTGCCATTTTCCCCAGACGCATCCTGTCCAGGATTTCTATAAGGATGTAGTTTTGGCTCGGTTTGTGCGTGCGGACCGATCAGTATGCACGTGCGTATGACATCAATTCCTTATGTTTCCAAAAAACTCTTGATGTACAAATCAAAGCAATATAGAAATCCTTGCCAGGACGCGTTCAGGGAAAATGGCCCTTATGGTCAGCCTACCTTATTCCCACTGTGCTACATGGGAATTTGACTAATGCCAAATAGCTCTAAAATATCAGTTGCTGGACTTTAGTCTGTTACTTTAGTGCTTTTTCTGTGCTTTCCCTTGCTACCTAACCACTACTTTACTGTAGAAACTAACTAGCAAAGTTAATGATGTCATGTGCAGAAGGTAATGACTTCCACTAATTCATCAATTTGAGATCTCTAAGATGCTGGCGTAACAAACAGGGTAGCTTCGCCACACCTTTGCTCTGTTGAGGAAGATGTCTGTGTGTGTTTACTGTATATTTTCCTTATATCTTTCTGTTTACAGTTTTAATGTTTTTAGCATAATTAATCCAGTCTTCAGTGTCACATGATCCTTAGAAATCTTTCTAATATGATGATTATGCTCTGTGTTGGAAATAGTTGTGCTGTTAATATTTTTTGGGACCTGCAATGCGTTTTTTTAATTCTTTGATAAATAAATAAATTACAAAAGAACAGTGTTTGTTCAAAATATTTTTCTTTTGTTATAATATACTGTACACTCCAATGAACAAATTTTGGGGCCAGTGCATTTAAAAAAACATATATATATATATATATACTTTTATTCAGGAGGGATGTGTCAAATGGATAACAGGTGATAGTAAAGAATTATTGTTAGAAAAAAATTATATTTTGTATAAATGCTTTTTTTTTTTTTTACATTTTATTCATCAAAGAAAAAAGTATCACACAATCTAAAAAAAACATTAAGCAGCACAACAGTTTCGACACTGATTATACAGTAAATCAGTATATTAGAATGATTTCTGAAGGAACATGTGACACTGAATACTGGAGTAATGATCGTGAAAATTCAGCGTTGCGTCACAGAAATAAATCATATAAGTAGATTCAAATAGGAAAGCAATATTAGAAATTGTAATCATATTTCAGAATAACTATTTTTGTTTCAGTATTTTTTATCAAATAAACACAACCATGATAAGCATAAAAGACTCATCAAGCAAACTTGATCCCAACCTGTTAAACAGTGGTGCATCTAGTTTTCAGCACTGATTAAGACTAAATTGAAATTATACAATGGTTTTATATTGACTGTGGATGCAATTTATAGAGGAAAATCAGATGGGGTTGACATCATATGGCATATCACGCATATACAGCTATGAAATGTGTGTGTGTGTGTGTGTGTGTGTGTGTGTGTGTGTGCGTATTCTCTCCTAACATCCCAGGTATGAAAAGACACAGAAAATTGTTTATAGTATTTATTTTTATTGAAGTGAAATTGTCTTTCTCATATGATTTCCTTTGCTTTCTCACTGATGCAGACTGCTCAATGACCTTCACTTCAAAGCATCAATTTTCTTCCCCACCAATCTTTTCATCTCTGTTCAATTTTGTTTTCCATTAGCTCTTGCATTGACTGCTGCATATTATTCTCAATGTTTTTTATTACATGTCTATTTTAAACTCTGACGTCCATCTGTCTTTTTTGCCTTTTTGAAATTTTTTTCTGTAACTAATGTCTTCATTCAGTGGAGACACACTGACTAAGTCAGGCTTGTTTTTAAGGCCTCTTCTAGATCAGCTTTGTATTGCTTCAGGAAGTAGATTTTGGATATCCTGACACTCCTTTTTCCATTTTCTCTTTGCTAACGTTTTTCAGTCTGGTCCACTTTCTAGTTTATTCTCAGTATGAACCATTCACTTACTGTAGACTGCAGGAAAATTTCAGACTATTTTGTTAAATGACAACCACAATTTTTTTTTCATTTTGACATGTCATTTGGGCAGATTTAAATAGTATATGTATGAACCTCAGTTGTTTTCACATGGCAGACTGTTCAGTTTGCAGGGTGGTGTTTTATCATCTGATTTATGCTACCTGGTCTCATGGCATAAACATGTTATGGTGCACTTTTTAGCGAGACAAAAATATGTACCGACAAGTACATATCACTGCAGTTTCCAAAAGAAATGAGCACTAGAAACTGTAAAACTGATGCTTTCGAACATTAGCATCACACACATCCAGCTTATCCTGCTTAACTTCAGTTCAACAAAAATCTGTGTAAAAGGAAGTTAAAATGACACCGTTGCATCAACAAATGTGTTTTAATATCATTAATATCATAATTTTGCATTTGCTAACACTATCGGGTAGGTTTTAGGCTGGATTTTGTGTAGGGCATATTTGTAGCAACAGTCAGCAAGAGTTCAGCATAGATATTTTAATTCTGAACCATTGCAAGACATACCTATATCAACGTAATAAAAATGTGCCAGGGTTCACATACTCAACCTGTGTTTTAGCGCCACTCAGTGGACATTTCTCTTTGAAACTGCGGTGAAACGTGCAGTAAGGCACATAAAAATTGTGTTACACAAAAAGTGCAGAGGTACGTATTTTAAGGAGACCGGGTTGGATTTATATGTGTTATTTTTCTGTGTAGTTTGGAGGTGGAGAATGGCCCCTCTATTGGCTGTAGTCCACTGGACCTGCAGGCCTCACCGGGCTCTGGTTTGGTCCTTCATCCCAACATGGCCAGTCATGGTCAGCGGCGGGAGTCTTTTCTTTACCGCTCGGACAGTGACTACGACCTCTCTCCCAAATCCACCTCTCGTAACTCTTCGCTTGTTGGAGAGCAGCTGTGAGTAACTCAGCACTTCTTTACACCTTTACTGACATCATAATTGACCAGTGCTGGTACAATAAATCAAAAGTGCTCAGTCCTGCTGCGAATCACAGTCTGTTGAAAAAAGCAAGCCAAAGGTGATGTGCTTTTTCAAGTGGATCATCCACATGTATCCATGCATGCTTACCATTTAATTTTAGCCAGAATTAGGAGCTTGTGACTGAAACTTGTTCAGCTGAGGCAAGTGGTGGTGGATATATATATATGTATATATATATATATATATAAAATAACAAATAAAAAAATACAAATATAATATACACACACATATGATTTAGTTAATAATAAAACCTAATTGAGATACAAAATCAATTTATGACATTATTTTGCATTTCCACAGTTCTTCTGGATTTAGTCTTTTTTTTTTTTTTTTTTTTTCACCTTTAATATATTTTGATATATAAAAGAAATAAATAAATACAAATAAAGAGCCAGATCACGTAAACTGTTAAGACTGGCCATTGTAATATCAGCATCAGGTACTCACGTTTCCTGCACTCGGTTACATATGTTTCAATTATCAAAATTAAACATGTGTTTACTATAAATAGTTATTTAGCCTCACCATGGTATTTGTGATTATACTAATTGTAATCAATATGAATGACTATAGCAATGCAGCATACAGAGCACGTGATCTCTGTGACGCCCAGATGTACAAAACAGACCCTCCCACCTCTGTAATAAACACGGAGGTGTCAGTCCTGTCCAAAATTGTACAAGAAAATCACGGACGACAGGTGAGAAGAATCGAAGCTCACACGTACAGTAGTTTAGAAAACAAGTCCTGTCCGAAAAGGGCTTCAGTGCAATTCAGCTGGGTATACATCCGCGCTAAAATATCAAGGTGAAAGTCATCATAGCTTGTGTAGTATAGACCCATCTCACAACCCAACTTTGAGAATAGATTAACGGCAATATTTTTTTTGATCCTATATCCTATATGGTGCAAAGCAAAAAAGAAATTGCATAACCATAACAACTCTGAAATAAACCAATGCACAGAGACTTATTGTTATGCCAATTCTCTAACACGTGAAAAATATGATTTTCCCCAGCCAGCACTCATAGACTGACCTTGGATGCTTGTTTTCTATTAAGAGTGATACTTGTGCATTCATCCACGTGTCAGATCTACTAAAGACTGTACTGTGTAAACCATACAGCTCACATTCTAGAAAACCCACATGCAAAGAATATGCAGTTCAATGAAGTGAAGTCTTATTTTACAAGGTTAAATGGCTGCGTAATACTGGCAACAAATTGAGAAAAATGTCCTTCATAATCCCAATAGCCAGTGGAAAATAATTGCGCATTTATGTTTCCTAGTTTCTTCAGCGAACAAAAGACTCAAGGAAAAAAGCGAATTAATTCAAACCAGAAATCGGAAAGGCGCTGAGCCAGCAAATGCAAATTAGTTTTCGGTTACGTAAAGCAAAAACGAGCATCGGTATTCACTTCTGGAGAGTAAACCAATCCATTTCTTCCTGATTATCTTGTCTCTGTGCCCTTCTGGTCAGATGTCCTCAAACCGTCAATGGAGATCATTGTGCATTTTGGGCAATTATCCCACTATTGCAAAATGTCAGATAACTGTGTGTCTGTGTTAGTGCTGAGCGGATCATCGCTGCAGTAATAATCGCCTAGGGTGTAAGTGAAGCTTGTCTCTTTCATCTTAACACTTTAGTATTTGCCATGGTTACCTTGGTTTTTCTTCTGAGAAGTACAGTAAGTCTGTTCTTTAAGGATCTCCCCAGAGAGTGAGGCGCAGTATGCATCCTGCAGTTAAATGTTTATACTGTTTATTGTAAAGCTCAGTGAACTTTAGGTAGCACTGAGTGATATTGCTGTAATGATGTATATAAGAGCAATATAAAAATAAAAGTGTGTTCCTGAAAGTGAAGCAAAAAGTGAATTTACTGGTAGGATAATTGAGTTTTAAGAAAACAATCGTTGACACTAATGAAATCGTAACCGAATACAACTTGTCTACGAAATTGAACGATTGTTTTTTTTTTTTACCTGTTAGACAAACCAGCGGTAAAAAAAAAAAAGAAGAAAAATAGATATTAATTAAAAGAGAGATGCGAGAGTTCGGTAGAGTTCAATAAACTTTAGGTAAGCAACATTGAAATTCTATGTATGACCTCAGTAATCGGTAACACTTTCCAATAACAGTATATGAATTATTATGTACTAATACATGAATTAACAATTTCTTGACCATAAACTAATAATGAGTTAAGACATGTATTAATCAAGAACTAATTTAACTAAAACATGACTCGCATGAATTACTGCAAGAATAATGCCACCTTAATTACATGTTAGTACTGCATGTTAGTTAATGTATCAATTAACAATTTATTGTGGTAATCTAAATCAAACATGTTTTAATGGCACAAAATTGTTTATAAATTTGCCACCTGACTTCAGTGCATTAATATGATATAATGACAGTAAACCAATTTATAGCATAACCAAAAAGATAATCATCTTCTCTATGATTTTAATTTGGAAAATTGTGTCAGGTTGATATACTGAAAACATTATTATAGGATGGCAGCAGTGGAATAACTTAAAACAGGATGAGATGAACTTGTTTTAAATTATGAACACATTATTGAGTTGGGTTAAATGTAAATATTGCAAGAAGTTCTCTGTCATTCACTGATATTTGGGACAGCTGCAGGTGGCAGATCTATAATAAATTTGTGCCATTAAAGCATGTTTGATTTAGTTTACTATAAATTGTTAATTAATAAATTAACTAACATGCAGTAACTTACATGTAATTAAGGTGGCGTTTTTATGCAGTAATTCATGTGAGTCATGTCGTAGTTCTTGATTAATAAATGTCTTAACTCATCATTAGTTTATAGTCAATAAATTGTTGATTAATGTATTAGTACATGATAATTCATGTACTGTTATTGTAAAGTGTTACCCAGAAATCTAAATCGGGGTAGGCAACGTCAGTCCTGGAGTGCAGATATCCTGCAGAGTTGCAATGCACTACAGACATGATGAAATAACAATGAGACCGATCGGACCAATCACCACAGTATAGCGTCACACTTAATTTGGAAAAATTATTTGTTTGGGAGCAAGTAAGGTAAAAATAAATGCATATTATAAGACAATAAAAGTATTATTTGGCCTTGAATGCATGTCAGCTTGTTGAGGACTCCCAAAACCAAAACATTAACCTTTTTATTACCCATAATAGGGGCGCTTTAATCCAGAAGTAGCATAATATACATGACAAGAGAACTACATGTTCAGTTCCAATATTGTCAGTCAAGTTGATCAACATCATTACTACTATTCACACCTTGCCTGTGCCTACAAATTGACAACAACCTGTCAAATACAAGCACTGACCTTAACACATAACAAGATCCCAACAGACCACATATTCGTCACAACATCAAGCTTCAATAAAGATCAATTCCGCCTACAAGCATGCATTGTCAGTAAAAACTGGCACATAAAACTATGAAAATGTCCATGTATAGGATTGTGAATTTACAGTAATTAAAGGAATGCTACGTGGAGAACAGATGTATTCGTTCACATCTCCACAGAGGACATCAACACAGTCAGCTTCAAAGACAAATGAAATGCTACTCCCACAGAAAGCACTGGAAAAACGCAATGACCCCCTCTACTCTTCTCCAATGTTTTACACAGAGCCATGTATCTGTGTCTGTAGTTAATGTAAAAGTCACTGTATATCATTATTGTATGTGAACATCAAAGCATTTGATAATTCACTGGTGTGGCATTTAAACACACATTATAATTTACAAACTCCACTTTATGGTTGTATTAAAAACCTAACCTTGCTATCTACCCAGCAGAAAAAACACCATATGGTTGTTTATGCATGTTTTAAAGCTGGGATGCTGGTTTATGCTAGTCACTTGCTGATTTATGCTGGTCATGTGCGGACAAGGCCAGCATAAAGCAGCTTAAACCAGCATCAAAACATCCCAAACCAGAATACGCAGATTCTTACAGCAGGGTACCACTTACATAGGGAGCATCTTAAGAAAAAAAAGGAAACTCAAAGGTTTGACTGATTTGAAATTGATTTGCATAAATAACAAGTCCACTCACTTGCTTACAAACTTAATTTCACTAGTTCACACTTAGTTCACCTAAAATAGAAAGAGCGTGTTTGGTTTGCTGTCCAGGGAGAGGGCCGAGATCTCGGCGGACTACGAGCACCGAATGCAGCTTATGTCGGCAGACTCACTACAATATGATGCTTATTTTGCCAGAAGCGTCAGCACTCGTCTTGGACCACAATATTATTGAATTCATACGTTGGTAATAAGATTTTTTTGTTGTTGTTGCCGTTTAAAATGAGTCACAGCATGCAAATGCTGATGTGAATGTCAGATGACTTTAAAACATAAAATGTGTAGGCAAGCACATCAAACTGCTTATCCATTTAAAATGCATGTGTCTCCTTCAGCTTACTTTTCACATTTAAAACACGTCTAAAATGAACTCTCCCTGCACATGCAGATAGCGAATTAATTAAGAAAATCACCTGCCTATAATCATCTCCTATGGCCTTTAGTTGTGCTTGTCTTATGTGCTTGTCTTCCTAAAGCCATACAAAGAGGCCAAAACCCTTGGTAACAGGATTGTGCAAAATATGGGTACCAGTAAGTAGACATGGATATGGACCAGAGACTCTTAACTATCATCTGAGGTACAGTCATTACTAGATTCCTTGTAAAAACTGATCATTTCCTACCACAAAGCAGACAGCAGACTATACGCCTCATATTAACGGCCCTTGTCAGTACACGGTTAAAAGAAAAGGTCAGGTAAAGGAGATGAGGAGCATATGAGAATGAACAGTCGTGAAGTGAAAGCTAAAATTCCTTTCATTATCCTTTAACTGCAACAATGTGGTTTCAGAAAATCAGTCTGAGTGTTTACTATTGGTAATATTACTGCACATTTTCACCTTTCACCGCTTACAGCATTATTTAACACCTTGACACTTTCAGATACATTAAAAAACAGTAAACGATCTTACTAAGGAAAGCATTACCACTGCTCATACTTAAGAGTGTACCATTTGTGCTACAGCTTTTAAATCGGCCACCAGACTATTCTGACATTATGAAACGATAAAACAAGAAGTTCTCATTGCAAGATAACAAAAATAACCTACACCACGAAACAGCGATTAAAACTTGTGAGCATTCTGGACACCCTTAAGGCAAAACCTGTCTTACTGATTCAAACTGAAATACCGCTGAAAATGCTGCATGTTACTTCAGATTTGGATTTACTAATTCAAAGCATGCAGAAAAGGGCAATTCCTGCCTACGGATACTGCCAGATTGTATTAAATCAAATATGTTACAGCACTACAATGGATAATCCATTTAATAACAATAATGTTCCCAATTTTGTCCCATTTGCGGTTTCAAAAGTGAGATTCACTCCTTTAAAAGAATAGTTCACCCAAAAATACTGTCATCATTTACTCACCCTCAAGTAGTTCCAAATCTGCATGAATTTCTTTGTCCTGCCTAACACAAAGAAATATATTTTGAACATAGTTTGTAACTAATCTGGGGTGCGTTTCCCAGAGGCATAGTTAGCCTACTATGGTCGCAAGTTCCGTCGTTACCAGCATAGTTCAACAATTCAGTGTTTCCCGAAAGCATAGTTCAAACGAAAGTTTGCAGTCAATGTCACAAACGTACGTGGTTTGAACTACAGCTTTGGACCTGTGGTTAGAAGCATAGTTTCTTGTTCGTAAGATATATGGGCTTTAATAAATATGCTCTTGGGCACAAGATGCAAACTAACATGCATTAATATCTTTATCTTCCATTCTATCTAAATATAAAAAGTGATTTAATTATGTATTTTTGTACGTCCATTCTAAACGCTGTTTTTGAAAAGTGCACATGCGCAAAAAAGGCTAAGGGAACCTCGGAGTGTGACGTAAGAGGAAACCCGCAATGATTCAAAGATCCAATAAAGCAAAATGACAGTGAACAAAAATAATAAATTAGTCAATATGTGTCATGTTTAATACAGCAGCATCTTGGCGATCTCTAATCAGTTTAATAGCAGAAGGTATATCTACACCACATGCGTGTGACGTCATTAACAATGGCCCTTTGATGTTGAACTAACGTGGTTAGAGCAACAGAGATGCGAATGTGTTCGGGAAACCATCGTGTGTAGCTAGTTTGTTTGCAAAACAATGCATCGTACTATGGTGGTTAACCAGCGAGTTACATCGTTGTTCGGGAAACACACCCCTGTTAGGCCACCATTGACTTCCATAGTAGGAAAAAAAATTCTATGGAAGTCAATGGTGACCCAAAACAGCCTGGTTACAAACTTTCTTTAAAATATCTTCCTTTATGTTTTGCAGAACATAGAAATGCGTGCAGATGAACTATTCCTTTAATGCCAACAAAAATAAAATGAAAAAACAAACAAACAAAACCAAATAAAATTAAATTTCCATTGAAACCTTAAGAAAATATTGATCATCAACTTCAGAAACTTGAAGCAAACTATTATAATTAGCCATTGTATTTTTGTATATTTTTTTTGTATATATACATATATTACATTTTATATTATATTTGTATTCCTGTTAGAAATATTTTCAACCCTGTTACCAAAATTTAGGATAGATTTATGTATAACTGTTTATATTTTATCAGGTTGCAATTATTTGTATTATTTTGCAATTGTTTGTGATTATAAGAGAATTGTACAGATTTTTTTTTTTTTTTTTTTGAAAAAAGCAACAACAAATTTGCCAAAATGTAAACTAGACACATTTTAGGGTTAGGGTTAGAGAGTGTTTTTGTAACAAGGTTGAAAATTTTGCCAAAACAGAGCTACTACTCAGCAGGGTTAAGATAAAACATAGATTTGTAGTAAAACGAGAAATTGGAGAGGGCAAATGATTTTTTTTGTTTGTTTTTTTTTCTTGCAAAAACAGGGCTAAAAGTTAAACTTGACAAATGTGTTTGTACTTCAATGTGTTTCCAGCATAAAACCTACTCATCTTCCTGTCAAGCTGCAGAAAGAGGCCAAATCATGTGGTAACAGGGCTGTGCACAACATGTTAAATATTTTAATATAAAAAAGTAACATTAGTTGATAACGAAGTTTTCAGCTTTAATGATTTGCATATCAATTAAATTTAAAAGACTTTAATTGTCAGATATGGTCAAAAAGGTCAAGACACATGAGGTAGAACAGAAACACTATGTTAAGAAGGAAACCATTTGAAGTCTTTAAAACATCATGATAAATTTATTTTATATTAAAACATAATTCTCACAAGTTCTCATAAGTTCTCACAGGGTAAAGCCTAGGATGTGTGCATCGAAAATGTAATAAGACACAAAGTATAGCCTTCATGAAAAGTGATAACTATTTTAACAGATTTTTGCAACTTCTTTAAAACTTAATGCTCAGTGAACTTTATTTCTGGATTATGCAACAAATCATATTTTCTTTCAATAGACGAGTCTGGCTCATGACACTGTAGGTGGGAGGCAGGTCATGAGCCGGAAGACGAGGACTGGAACTGACATACTCTCTTTCATCAGAACTGCGGGAAGATGATCCATTGCAACAAGCAGCATTCTGAGCAAGAAATCCAGCAGAGAAGGTTCCGTTCTCCTCTAGAGCTCCAGGCCTTATGGTCTTCAACAGAAGAACTCAGCAGAAGAACTCGCTTCTGACTCACTGTTTATACAACAGCACTGAAAACCTAAGTGATATTGTAATAATAACTCCATCATGACACACTTCACCTTTAAAGTCAGCATGAGAGCGGAACTGACCATATTCGTTTTTGTGATTCACATTATCGGTCCACTTTTTACAGTCAAATCAACAACCCAAATGAAGTTCCAAACTAGATTTTTTTCTTGTTAAATAAGCCTGTTTTCTTGAAAACATGTCACATATGATTCCATGTGATTCTATACAAGAAAAACCCTAAACTTTTCACTGCAGTTATCACATTAGTTTATTCAGTGTCTTGATGGTGTTCACAACAGCATCATGTGAGAATGGATTGCTGTATATTCTCTGTGTTTTTGCTGACTTCATTGAACTGTAAGAAATGAAAATGGACATGCTCCGTTTTAGTAACATACTACGTTTTTACAAACCTTCCCTGATTCTGTTCTTCTGAAATTCTGTAAGACTCAATACTCTTTTCACAAAACTAACCATCACACAGTCTTGGAGAATGAATAACAAGA
Organism: Enteromius treurensis; assembly: GCA_032275025.1. Lineage (NCBI taxonomy): Eukaryota > Metazoa > Chordata > Actinopteri > Cypriniformes > Cyprinidae > Enteromius > Enteromius treurensis. The sequence goes on along the minus strand of JAUCMU010000027.1, from coordinate 419,233 downwards.
CAAAAACCTATTCAGTATGAACTGCTACTAGTGCTCAGATAAAAAAAAAAAAACATTTTACATTTGAATTAAAATAACACTATTACAAACCTGATCTGGAGATAAATATGCCACGCGTTAATCAAAACAGCACTTTTTTTACCTAATTAATTTACAGTTAAACACAATTCTCAACCTAAGGCTAGCCAAATACATAGAGTAGCATTTTTCCCATCACTCAAAACTGTCCACTAAGTTCCCATGTTTAAATATTTCAGCAAACATGCATACTAAATCTTTTAAGTTTGTACTTAATCAAATGTACTATATTTTTGTTCAAATAAATGCAGCCTTAGTAAGCATAAACTACTTTTTTACATTAATCTTATGGTTACATACAGTACATATATACAGTACATACTGTACATACACATACTGTACATATATGCTGTATATATACTTTATGTATGTACAGTATGTATTATATATATAGTGACTGCTGTATAAGCCTTATCTATCTGCATGGTCATAATAATATAATAAACATGATATTATTATGTACTGCATAGTAGGCTATTTTGTTATTAAAAATAAAGCAAGACTTGATTATAACAATCCCCAATCTACTGATTGGCTTCATTACTCTGTCTCTCCCCTTTATCAGTAAGCTGGTGTGTGGTGGGTGTTCTGGCGCACTATGGCTGCCGTCGTGTACAGCATCCACCTGGATGATATATACATCCATTTAATACTAAATCCTTTACATTTAGATTCTGTACATCCTACTCATGAATCACTAAAATCTGGGCTTTGAACCAATAACCTTTTGGGTTTTGAACCGAGATCCTTAACCACTAAGCTACACGGCTCCATACACCTTTGCACCTAGTTATCTTTTTCATACATAATCCATATTTTTTCCTGTTTCTTCTCTACAAGCAGACATCAACATCAGTGCCCCTAGGATTGGCAGTGCTCTACAACTACCATTTTAGTATTTGATGGATCTAGCCTGTTTCTTAAAAGTGAAAAAAGGCTGAGGTGAATTAAGCATTTTCGATCTTCCTGCCGGACGAGATGCAGGAGAAAAAAAATATTTAAGAATGCTTAATATTTTATTTGCGAACACAAAAAAGAGCCTGGGGGCTTTAGATAATGTTTTTCACTTTCCCTTGGAAACCTGATTTGCACCAAGGTCAGACTCCAGTTTGAATCCAGTGACACGGTGCTGCTGCTCGCAACACAAAGCAGCCTGCCACTCATCAATGCCATTCAAGTCGGATCAAAACTGTCGCCCCGGCATAAAAAACGATATCAAAACAAGTATAGGGACAGAAAATGAACAAAAGATGTGAGTCGCTCTTCATAAACCTACAACAAGGCGAATGCGCAAGACAAATCAGGCCAAGGGACACAGGAATAAAAGCTTTATCACGTTCCAACTGGGTTCAATTTCAGCCTATTTTTTTCTGTGCTTTGAAAAATAATATTTGGGAAGATGGAAAGAACAACTTCCATCTGGATATTGGCCTATTCATAAGATTAAGCCGTTACAATTGAACTCATTTTGTATTTGTGTCATTTATTATCTGAAGCGCTCATGTTTCGCTCAGGTTCGAATGCTCTGTATTACATTAGACATTCACATCTGCACACAGCCGTGATCATTCACACCCTGGTAAATATATTTTTAGCAGCCTGAAATAAAGGAATGAATATGAATGAATGTGAATGAATATTAATGAATATTAATAACCCCATTACTAACCCCATTTTGTGGCTGGCATTTTTATTAGTCAATTTTAGAAAGTTTCATGGAAATGGATTTTGACACAAATCTACTGACACTTACCCATTCTGTAATTTTTCTGCTTGTACTGCGCCCCGAGTTTAGGTGTCAGATAATGAGTGTCAAAATTAAAGTTGGTCAGAAAGAGGTAATACATTTGAATTCATGGAACTATATTATTTTATAATTCTTCTTAAGATCGTTTTTGGCAGTATGATGATATCTGTCAGGAGCTGTTAAAAAAAAAAAAGTGTAAGCTACTAGGCTGTCAATTTAGCTTGACAATAGAAATTATACACTACTGTTCAAAGTGTGGGTTTGGTGAGAATTTATGTTTTTGAAAGAAATATCTCGCCATGGCTGTATTTATGTAATAAAAAACTACAGTAAAATCTGTCATATTGTGAAATATTATTAGAACTTAAAATAACTATTTTTCATTCTAGCACACTTTAAAATGTAATTCATTCATGCAGTGGCAAAGAGGAATTTTCAGCAGTCTAAGTGTCACATGATCTTTCAGAAATCATTCTGATATGCTGAATTGCTAAACAAACATTTATTTTTAGCATCAAAGTTCAAAACTGTTTAATTTGTAAGGACACAAGATTGTTCTGAAATTGCATGCCCTAGCTGAATAAAAGTATTAATTTTTAATTAGGAATTTTTAAGGAATTTTAAAACCTGGGAATTTGTCAATATCAGTTGCACCATCATAACCGTTGGAATAACTCTTCATAATGCCTTTTAAATACCTTCATTTTCACTATATTTATATACAGAGAAAACAGAATGCGTTTAGAATTTGTAAAGTTAATAATATGTTTAACTGCAATCTGATTTTGATTTGTGCACAGTTCTGCATTTTAATTTAATTATACACGTTGAACACAAATAGGTGCCATTTAATTTGTTCTGTTTACTTAGCGGTCAATTCTATTGAATTAAGTGAAGGTTATCCAGGTTTAATCATGGCCATACAAGCTGCTATACGTCTACAAAACGACTAGAAGAACAAAGTTCTATATCACCATGTGTCCAACAAGATTTCCTGAGCTAAATATCAAGTACCACTTTATTTGCTAACCCAACGACTTCCTCAGAGCCAGAACAAAACCAGCCACTCTGTCTCTGTACTGGTAAAGATTATGCACACACATAAGGTTATCAACACCAAGTCAAGTCACTTTTATTTATATAGCACTTTATACAATACAGATTGTGTCAAAGCTTAGAATGAAAGAGTAAAATAGTGTGTAGATAGTGCAAGATGAACACTCCGTTTTCCAGTTAGTTCCTTTGGGTCACTAAAAATACACTGTAGTGTTGTCTGAGAACATAGGGTGTGATCTCAGAAGCTCCAGAACATAAAATCAAGCAACTTCTGCTTAATAAAAGCAGCAGTAAAAAGGGCTCCTCAAAAAAACTACTTCTATTACAATAAAATTCTTAAGGAGTAGTTCAGCCAAAAACAATAATTGTCATAATTTGCTTACCCTAGTGTTATTCCAAACCTGTATAAATGTCTTTTTTATGTTTAACACAAAAGAAAATATTTACTAAAAACCCATTAACTTCCATAGTAGGGAAATAAATACTATAAAGACCAAATGTTTGAGTACCAGCATTCCTCCAAATGTCTGCTTTCATGTTTAACAAAAGAAAGGGTTACACTTTATTTTGATAGTCCATTTAAACATTCTACTAACTATAAGTAACTTTGTAACTACATGTCTAACTCTCAGAGGGTAGGTTTAGTGTTAGTAGGATAAGTTGACATATACTTGCATAGTTTCTGAAAGTCAGCATGTACTATGTTGTGGACTCATTAAAATAAAGTGTTAGAAGATATTAAGATTCACAGTCTAATCGACTATCGAAATAAATTGTTACCAAAGAAAGGAAGTCATATTGGCTTGGGACAACATGAGGGTGAGAAAATGATGACAATTATCATTATTGCGTGAACTATTCCTTTAAGTAAATAGTATTAATTTACCACTAAAAGCAGTAGTATTTAATTTAAAGTAGATAATTATTAATACATGCTGCCGTTGAAGATTTGTTTACATATATATATATATATTAAATAAGAAATAAACAATTTGAAAACAAAAAAAGCATTAATTAATAAAGTATTTTACTATAGGATCAATGATAAAATGAAATGAAAGGATCAATGATTGTTCAGTGAAGAAATCTTACAATGATACAGCACTATATAATAAGAATGTACTTAAATATTTATGTAATAATATTTAATAAGAAAATGAATGTTATTCATTAACTTACAGTAGCCATTTATTTCACAACATTTACTAAATAAGTAGTAATCAATATGTAGTCAACAATCAATATATTTTTCACAATTAAATTTTTTTTTTAAGAACAATAATAAAGAGCTAGTAAACACTGTAAGCAACCATGCACTCAGTTTTCTGATTCTGATTTATGCACACCATATTTTAGCAACGATCAGGTAATTGTACGTACAGTGTACACACTGAATATGACAAACAATAACTCTGTACTTTAATATAACAAAATAATTAACTTGGTACGATAATATTTACCATCCTATTCCTTTGTGCCAACATTCCTTTGAACTCAAGATGTAATCTGAAGTCTAAGAAGGAAAAAAAAAATCTTTAAAGATTTGTCAACCAATTAACACCTTCCTCTTGAATCTTAAGTAAAAGGCTTTACATGGAAGAGGTACGATTTTACACCTTTCCACACAGGAGTTATCTTCTCTCCACAGCTGGTGGGGAGACATTAAAACAAAGAACTCAGAATAGAACACAGCCATATAGCAGCTCCAGCCGTGATGGGCTAATCGGTTCCACTTCAGTCTCTAAAACCTTTATAATACGCAAGAATGACTCAGTAATGCAGCAGAAGAATGCATGTCTACACAGTGTGGTTTTTAGAAATGTAAATTCAAGATATATAATGAAGATCCGATGCAACATTCGATGGCTGTAAACAGCAAGCAGCTCATGCGAAGCAGGGCTGAAGCTGCCTGAAGTAATAACGACAGATCGCTCAGCGTAGTGGGGTTTTTTGATGGAAAATGCATGCTAATGTTTTTTAGCATTGCTGATCCAGCACAGCAGCAAAATGACTCTTTTAACACTGGCTCCGCTGTATGAACACAAAACACCGAAACACAAGAAGAGACCTTGTAGCTTGTACGGTTGACTTACAAGACTGATCCTACGAACAAGAAGCAAGGGAACAATGAAAAAAACAACAACAACAAAACACACAAGCCAGCAGAGGTTATTATTCATCAACAGCCTTAGGAATATTTCACAGCGAAACTGCATGAATCATTTCCTCACCTTAACGTCATTCCAAACTCATATTACTTACTTTCTTCTCAAAAGATATTTTGGAGAATCTGCTGATCGCAGTTTTCCATGCGAATAACAAACAACAGTGACTATAGCAATTAAGCTTAAAACATGATGCAAAAGGCTAATTCATGACTGAAAGATTCTTTTAAATCAGAATTTCAAATCAAAAAACAGGAATGCCTTATTCACATTCAACTACTTCTGTTATGCTTCCCAAGTGCTTTTTGTTTAATATAATTTATTTCTTTTTGTTTTGTATAATATCATGTTATTTAATACAATATGTTGCAATTCACTTAAAAACAAAGTTGTTCAGGTTTATAATTATATATAAGATATATAATATAAATAATACAATCTACTTTTTTTGTTTTCCTTTTGGGTCAAGCCGATGATTCTTCTAAAAAGGCAGACAACGTAGCATTACGCGGCACGAAAGAAAAAAAAAGAAGCTCCAAATGTAGAGTGCTTCTCTTTTAAAGGTCATTCTTCCTCACTGGTGTCAGCCTCTTCGTATGGCGAAAAAGTGAAAGGATAAACTCTTCTGACAGCCAACAATGCATTATGTATGGCTAAGCTTTTTATAGGCCTTACTGTGCCACTGAAACATAATTACATATCTCTATTCATCTGTGCATGGGCCAGAAGAACACCACATTTAAAAGAGATTTTAGATGCTTCGATGACTTCTCCCATCGCTGTTAGTTAGCCATGTTTCCCCCCGAAAACTAACACCATTATTTCTGAAAAAAAAGCTTTAAGTCTAATAAAGTGGCAAAGGATCCATTTAGCACCATCATTTTGTCCTTAATAACATTGAGCTTATTTTAAGTATTCTAATTGGTTTAAATGGAAACAATGACAAATTTAGACATATTGTAGCACGGAACATCAAGGATCTGTATCTCATTCTTCTCTGAATTAAAGGTTAAAAATATGTTCAGAAATCATATCTGAACAGGTTTTTGCATACTTCCTAAGTATGAACTAGGGCTGTGCGGTATGGACAAAAGAAACCAATCACAATTTTCTTCGTATATTGCAATTTCAATTTTAATCATGATTTTGACACAAGCAGACAAGGTGTAACAAAATGCCTCTATTACAGACCTATGACAAAACAAATAAATAATGTGTGTGTGTGAGTGTCTGCATGCGTGTAACAAAATAGCTGTGTTTACACAGCCGTCAATCCTGTATTCGGGATTGACAACCATATTTTTCAGTTTAGAATTGTATTAGCGTGCAATGAGAGTCAAACCCGTATTCCTTACCAGTAACCATAGAAACCGTGACTGAAGAAGTAATATCAAAGATAGCGACGTCCACAAAACTGAAAGTTTTATCACTGTTTGACGTGACAAGAATCCAATTTAGCCGTAAGTTCTTTCCTAAAATCTTCATTAACCGACAATAGCTTTTAAATTTGGGTGAAGAGCGGAGCATTTATTTCACGCGGTACTTTACTGTAAGTTACCGAAAACACACCTGAAAGCATGTAGCACACGACTGAGACAGCTTTACTGACAACAGTTGCGGTCATCATATCTTTGCACATATCTTCCCTCTGTTTAGGTGCACTGCTTTGTGATTGGTTTAAATAGCATACTACTGGAAGATGGAGCGACTTAATTAATCACACAACTCTAGTATGAACCACTTCAAAAAAAAAAAAAAGGAAATGAAATGAGCACTGTTAAGCACTTGTTAACAAAACATAAAAGCTAAGGTAGTTTGGAAACAGCCCATTACTGAACTAACAGTAATTAGTTGAATCTGCATGTTTACAAAGCAGCTGCGTATTAAAATCATCTGCAGACGTTATAACCCAGACGTGCTGAACTGCACCACTGCCCCCTGGGAATTCATTTCGACGTAGATTAATAGCAGAGCTTTTCTGTAGTTCACATATGGGTGAGGTCAAACAGAGAAATCCATTGCTGCAATTGTGGATTGAACTTTTAACCTACTGTAAATAAAATGACTAACATACTGTAGCCAGGAGGGTCACCAATTCCACAAAGTACATTTTTCATGCACTCTTGTTTTTCAATACATCAAAGCAATAAAAATTATACATACATATGCATACACACACATGCATGCATATATATAAAGAAAGATTTTTATATTTATATATGAAATATATTTATATATGATATATATACATGAATTTATAGAAATATATACATATAAATACTTTTTTTTTTCCAAAATCGATGTTTCGTACGTATTTTTATATATGCATAATACATATACAGTATACACAAACATGTATTTTGTAAACAAACTTTTTATAAAAGCCTTTTAGGTTTTTAGTTAAGAAATTGAAATGTTTTAAATAATGAAACAGTAATAATGTATTTAGTTTCTTAAACAATAAAAACACACAATACATTGTCATTTTTTTTCTATTCTATACATTTAATTTTAGATTTTAGTTATTTTGCTTTGTTTTGGTATTTGTATTCATTTTTGTTGTTGTTGTTGTTGTTTTCTTTTAAAAAATGCATTCACAGTTTCAGTTTACTTCACTTTTTTTCTTTGTATTGTGAGTTTTATATATTTTAGCTTTAAGTAACTTTTTTTTACCTACAGTAACCTTAAGGAGAATATATATATATATATATATATATATATATATTTTTTTTTTTTTTTTTTTTTTTTTTTTTCTTCTTTTGGAGATGACATTCCCAGTGTGAATTATGAAATTAAACTAGAAATTAGAGGTGTCATTAAAAGTCATCTCATCGCTCCCTCATCTCTCTTGTCATGCTGAAGTACAGTCAGTGACACAAGCCAAAAGTGCTGAGCCACCTTCCAGGCAGGCTTGTGGGGCTGATTAATATTTATAGAAAAACAGCTTTAGGGCAGTCCCCCTGAGAGCTATCATTCCACTTTGCTGCCTAACACTCGCAAAATATATTGACAAGTCCCTCTCAGCGCAAGGCCCTGCCCCTTGAAAACCTTTCTAGCCGAGCACGCACTAGGCCTTGAACCGAAGCCAGTTCGCTCAGGAAACAAAGTGATGAGAGAGACTCTGCCTCTGGCTAGCCATGCTAGGCCAATTTAGCAATTCCCTTTACTTTCCCGTTTAATAAAGTTTCTTCATCGAACATGTCAGAGACCGCTTTATTTTTCAAATCGATCTTAACGCCTGGTTCAGCAAAAAGAGAAACAAGCGTGTTTTCTTATTAGTGCAGTTTGCTAAGGCAAGCATCCCTATTACTTTTAATCTTACTTGCAGTTAGGCGGTTGTTCAAAGCAAAAACAAGAAACAAATACAGACAGAACAAACAAAAAATATTAAAATATGTTACTAACAATAATAATATCAATAATGATCTTATTTAAATGTTTGTCTAGTAAGGAAAATGTATGTGATTGCTCAGTAATTCCTTTTTTTTTTTTTTTTTTTTTTTGCAATACTTTTTGGAGCTTAAATAATCCTGTATTAGGACAAATCAGATCAAGTAAGTGCAGTTACTGTAAAGTATACTCACAGAAACAACATGCAAGAATAAAATATGAAAGTGTTATACCGCTAAACATTTAATGTGAATTACCATTTCAAACATATTCATGCATACAGAAAATCTGCAAACCGTACATGTGTTTATATTGCATACAGCAAAAACACAGTACCATAAATGGCCATTTCAAGTATGGTCAGTGAACAAGAGAAAGAGAAAGAGAAAGGGAAAGAGAGAGAGGAGTAAGGATGGAGCGTGGGAGGTTTAAAAGCAAATTAGAGCAGATCAATATTTCTGTCTGCCTGGCTCAAGACTTAGTGAAGTGGCCTTAAAGTGCTGATATTCTCCCGCCATGTGTTGCGACTGACACGTGATTACAACTAAACAAACAAATAAACAAGACCCGTAAAGCCACTGCTAATCAAACTAGAGGCCATTCTATAAATTTTCTCCATTTTGAGGCTACATACTGCGATTTCACCATTGTTAAAACACCACTATTTTTAGAGTAGTTATTTTTGGAACAAACATAGCAGGACAAACAGGACTATACAGTTTACACAAAAATTTGTTTTGCTAAAGAAAAAGGTTCACTGAATCGGTTTTACTCCAATATTTGATAATTCAGTCCAAACAGAGGCTGTATCAGGTCAAAAAAGAGGGTCTCTTCTCCTTTACTTAAGCTGTGGCTGGTCATTTCAATTGTTCAGTTTCATTTCTCACTTATAAAGCTGATTCAATTTTCTCAAATGGCCACCCATAATTATCTGCAGTGTCTGCACAGCATTTCTGCATGAACGCACCCTCTTTGTGAGAAAAGGCCCGCATGCACAGGGGCCAAATTCCTTAGTAAGCCTTTTAATTGTGTGACCGTAATTGCTGTTGTATTAGATGGCTTAGCATGCTTTTCATTTCAGAATCAGAGCTGATTTCGCCTAAAGACCCTCTGTCTTTGATACATGTACTGTATTTGATGTGTTCGATTAGTTCATTCTTTGTCTTTTTTTTTTATACCAAACAAGGTGTAAGAGGCAAAACAATCAACAGATAAGTTTTGCAGGTTAAAATGAATGACAAGAGCATATTATCAGAGCGGTACAGAGCTTTAAAGCATGTTTCTAAAATAATTACAAATATATATATATATATAGTGTTGTTTTTACTTTCTTGCTGAACTCTTGCTGTGATTATGGTAATGTTGCGATAGTCAAATTTAAGAGCTGGGTGCACATGAATGCCACCATAACTTCATAATTACCTGTGGAAACGTTCTTGCTATTGAGCATAATATATAGAAACTTTGAATTTTACTGTACAATTTGTTTTGTCTACTCTTTGTGAACTTTTGTTTAATTATAAACTGTGCAGAAAATAAGGAGATACGCTTATTATTATTATCATCAACTAAAACCATTAAAAAATAAAACATATGACTTTAAATAAAATGAACATTAAACGAAAAAATAAAAACACATGAACTTTTACAACTGTATTTTAAGGTGTCCTTGTTACATGTAATTACTATTATAAAAACAATAAAAGTATAGATAATTACATAAAGTTAACCCTAAACCAAACCCTAAACGTAACCCTAACTATACAGTAAGTACATGTAGTCAATTAATACTACTCAGTAATTAATTGTATTATGACACTGTAGGACAAGGACACCTTATAAAATAAAAGACATAAATGATAAAATATACAGATAAAGCATCAATCACATATGGAGGAAAAGTTTTGTTCCTAAAGTTTAAATATTTATAAAAAAAATAATATACAAAAAAAAATAATATATATATGTATGTATGTATGTATATATATATATATTATTTATTTCACAGAGAGAATTATAAAAGTGAATCACAATGGGCTTTAACAGGTATATCATGTAATGGCCTATTTATAGCTGTTTCTACATATTAGGCTGGCAAAGATTAAAGTATTTCAACATCGAAAAAAACTGCACATCAACCATATTGAAGGTAACGATAGTGAACCGCCACAGGGCATTGCAATTCAGCCCGTTTTTTCAGCAATTTCCTCTCGACACTTACAATGTGTAACTCTCAATGAGTAACTGCCATCCAATAGGCCAGAAACGACTCTAAACCTAATGTACTTTATCTAACGTAATATTATATGACTTTCAGTGATTAACGGCTTGGAACATTACGCAGCCGGTTATTCCAACAAAAACATTCCTAACGTAATGAGTGTGGCAGCCTGCGTGACATTCAAACACAGTCCTCACTTCTGGTGTCCTTTCAATGGCAAATCACTGGGGTCTAATTACCTGCAAATTAACTGCCATTTCACCATCTTGCATAAGATTATGTGCCACATGATGAAACGCCACTGGGGAGTCTAATCTGAAGAGAGGAACCCATACATGCAGAAAATGTGGGCGCCACTTTGTTAGTCTGATAGCAGGAAAATATGTGACGGCTGTCAGAAGAAGTGCCCGGATAATGTAACCCTCAAAAACCGTAAGGACATCTTATTATTTACACGTCACTTTGTTCCCTGTTCCCACAGCTTTGCGGAGTGGGCCGCTCTCTGCCTCGTTTCTGCCTCGCGCACACATTCTCTCTTCCTCTGTTTCGTTCTCGCTCGCATACACACTCATCCCTGGAGTCTTTCTCGACAGAGGAGGCAGATATGCCACAGGACAGAGCATGTTTCGTCAGCGGCCCTGGCTTAGTCACTACCTTTATTTTCTCCGCTCTCTAGAGCTGAGGTTGCAGCATGGCCACTGGAGTTCATCGCTGCCCGGCAAAATGACTGAATCACTCTCCATAACAAACAAAATGTGTCACTTCTTTGTTTTATGATGCAACCTCGACTTCAATCCATGAAGCAGTCGAAAACATAGCTTTGCTTACGGCAATCTTTAATGTCAGTGTGAAACCAAAATCAAATCTATTTTTATATGTGCTCATATTTGCTGAATGCTGCCGAAAACATTTACGAATTTAACTGAGGTGTATTTATATACAGTCCATTTCAGGAAATGCATTAACATGACCCATCATTGTAACACTTCATATTAGAAACAATGAAATTAATTAATCCATTAATATTATCTTCGGGGATTTAATATCCTAAAAGAACAACCTTCTAAACAGAACATCATCAAGAAAACAGGAAATAACATCAGGATTATTTTTGTTTTGGTTTTATTTCCAAATATATATAACCACTAGTGATTCCAAAAGTACTGAAGCACACTAGAAACACTGTTAATAAAAAATGTTTCCCTACCCCGCTGTAGTTCCATTGGTTGGTGGAACTATTGGCATTTGTGTCACAGTTTCCTGTTAATGTGCAAGACTTCCCTGTAGTAAATAACTAGATAGATAACAAAGCACAATATATAGTAAACCAATCCGTTAATGGATGCGAAGATAAATTAAAACAATACAATACCAAATACTAATTTGCAATATCATAATGGGCTACTTTGTACAGGTAAAACAACTGAAAGCCTCTCATTCCAGTCAAAAATGGCTGTGTACATAAGGCACATAAGCACATAAGGTTGATATGATTAGATTAAAAGGCAAAATATCATTTTTGTTTTCATTATAACTTTTAATTTGCCCAAAATCTCTACACAACACCACAAATATCATTATTTCAGAAAACAATTGAGAATGTTGCTAACATTCACCTGCTTTAGCGCCAGTATTTATTTATTTAGTTTAGAATGAACAAAACAAAATATTAGGAAGGGGAAATTAATTCAAAAACTGGATTACCCAAAACAGCACTATGGCTCAAATACTGCGCCACAGCTCTGACTATTATTTTTTAAACTTTATAAACGAAAATAATTTGCATTACTATTTTTACTAGTTTCAGATCTCTGAATGTAATATTAAAAATGTATTTCCACTGTCATTAACAAAATCTAGATTTAGACATGTGCTTTTATACATCTTAATCCTGTAAAGCTTCAGTGATCTTATAATAGTTTCAAATTCCTCTACTAGTCCTTGAAAGAAGCTTTAATAATTGCCAAGCACATAGTGCTCACTTGCGTAAAACACCTTGCTAGATCTATGACTGACATACTTCAGACAGACGGGTCATTCTATAAGGCGTTTTTCCAGACACCTGAGCAGAAACGTATGAGGCACATTTAAGTTTGTGACAGCAAATTAAGCTTTGGCGACAAAAGCTGAAATCCGAGACTCGTGCAAGGAGATTGCGATTAGCTTCCAGTGACTTATGTGAATCATCACAGAAATTGCTACATGTGTAACGTGAAATGCGGGACACAATGGATGCACTGTTTCTCTCGGCACAAGAGACGTAACATGAACCTCCATCCTTTCTGGAAAGTGGCTCAAGTGCACATATTAAGGCCCCCTCCTTTCACACGAAGCCCCCTCTTCCAAAGACCACTTCAGTGGCAGAGCCTGCCTGATAGCACCGACGAGATCCTCCAACAAGAACAAGGAAGAAATAGCCATTACTGGGAGGCAACATCAGGCAGGCCTTTTAGCAAAGAGAAAATAAATCAATATCATACAAAGATGTTTATTAGGGGTGTCTGCTAAAGCAAGAATCACTTTAACTATAGCTCATATTCAGTCAGGGATTGAAATAGCCCCTGACCTTAAGAATTAAACTTTGGCACAAGGGTCAATGACAAACAAGAGTGTCTAAAAAGAAGAAAAGGGAGGAAAAAAGGTTTACAAATCTATAACAAATATGGCTAGTCCTTGGAAATATAATCACTGTGTGTACGTTTCTCTTGTATTATTACAAAAATACTTATAAAACACTATTCCTAAACATTACTCACAAGGTCTTCTTGAAATTTGTCAGCTTAAGAGAAATGTACCTTAGAGTTTATAACAAGCTATATATAGACAGACAGACAGACAGATGTAAACCGCAACAACACTCTTGCAACCACCTACAACATTAGGTTTGAATATGAACAAGCCGCATCCATATTTTCACATTTTCAAGCAGCATCCACATGTAAAATCTTCTTCAGTTTTCTCTGCATCTAAACAACACAATGTAGGCGAATCAACGCAGGGGGCTGCGACCTCACAGGATTTTGAGAGGCAGATGTTTTAGGCTCCAACACAAAAGGTCCTGGGGTCGAAAAGAAGAGTGTTGACTGTTATCAAAACACAACGGTGCAAAGAACATTCATCACCTAACTATCTATTCATCACCTAACCTAACTATTCAACCAATTGGCCAACAAAGAAAAACAGTTGGTATTAAACACATCCATGTGAATCTTTTTCTTCCCTGAGATGAGTAATAAGGTCATTTACAGGCCATGAAGTGCATTAGCATTGCTCAAACAAAACAGACAATGCCACAGTATACAAGGATAAATTGAGAAACCTCAAGTCTGACCTCACTCTGGCACAGTACCACTCCTAATGGCAAATCGCCAGTAATTGATTAATTGCCCAGCGTTCAAAGGCACCATTTTGTTCACATGTCAACCGAAGCAAACCCATCATTTGTTTTACTATTTCAGTGTTTCGACTGCTATTTTTCAAAACGTCTTCAGCTTTGAACTTGCAGTGGTGTGGTGATCAGCATTTGTGGGTTTTGTCTGTGGGGAACAAATAACTTCCCAGAGGAAAATTGTATCGCTCAGAGGTCGCTCTTTCAAATCTCATGAGATGTCACTGGAGATTTCAGCTATGTTTCATCTGCACACCGTTTTATTACCAAATTCCTTTGTAGTGTTATTCTGGCAAGCTAATAATAAATACCATGTTATATACTCCAAAATTAAGATATTAGAACTATTAAGTTAAGATATTAACAATTATACACTATTGTGTCTATATGTTATTTAAAGCACAAGACTGAAAACTAAACTTTAATACAATTCAGGCATGACCCTGTAATGGACCATATGGTAAATGTATATTCATTGTGAGATATACTTTTATTGTACTTTATTTTTATATATTACTTTATTCACTTTATTAACTATGTGTTTTACCTCAAAAAATCCCTAGTTACTGCTTATCAACAGTTAGTAATGCAGAGATGTAGAATCAATCCTTGCCGAATATTACTATTTAGCCATATAATAATATGCATGCTAAATAAACAACTAGTTAAGATCAAGAATTTGGTTTGCTAATCTAAAATGTTAGCTTAATTTTAAGTGAGCCTTAGATGATGGTAATCTAAATGTAAAAATAAGAGAAATAAGCAGTAAAGAGTATCAAATGATGTCAATAAATAAAACATATTAATATTGTGTGATATCGAATATGGTAACAATATATTATGCATGCAGAAAAAAAAAATGTCACAGATAAGACAATAAGTGATATATAGGACAAGTAAAAAAAAAAGAGCCATAGATTGTCGAATTTAAACACCGTTAAAGACATTTTTGAGATATCTTCTAAAGATCTCGAGAAGAAACGTTAGATTATAGGCCTGTATAGCAGTAGAAACATCTAAGAAACTAAAAGTAGAAGCCCTTGTATAATAGCATTGCTGTCCGGGAGAAACAACTGAGATTTTATTTCCTAGGGGTTTACAAACACGGCCTCCCCCATTTCTCTGAGCAAAGAATAAAACCCTAATAAACTGATGCTTCTATGCAAAACCTACAACTACAGTACATTGTCTAGGCAGCCAGCATCCCTCTTTAAAATGATTGGAGATATCATTCTGACACATCCAATTAAATTTAGAGGCATTGTTGAGAAATCTTCTAAAGATCTCAAGAGGAGTCTGTGCTCTTTTTTTCTTCTGGGAAGCCAAAAACTTAATCCAAAGTCTCCATGTAATCGCACCGCCGTCCAGGAGAAACAAGTGAGACTTTTCTAAGGCTTTACAAGAAACCCCGCCTCTCTTGTTTCTCTAGGATAAATTAATACCTTCATATTAAGATGCAAAATATGGAACAGCAGTTTCCATTTTGGCATAAAATAGCTTAGCCGTCAGCCTCCCATATTGGGGGGAGTATACCTGGTAAAATTGCATGGGAATAGGTGCCCAGACTACGAAGTAGGATCTCTTGAAAGTCATTTGAATGTAAATGTGGCAGCTGTTGTTCCTGATCCCACTTTTAGAATACACAATGTCCAAGCCCACTGGAGTGAAGAAAAAGCTTTTCTTTCCCCCAACTGTGTGAAAAAAAGCAGTCGTCTAGAGAAAAGCTAGAGTCACATTTCATAAAAACACCCAGCTACACTTCACATGTAAAAAGTAATGCCGCAAAGCCCTGACAGCAGCGTAGCCATACCAAGAATGTGTCTCCTTCAATGAGAATTTTCCTAAGATTAACCAAGTTTCACGAAAGAAAAGGAGAGAGAGAAAATTCCCTCATTCAGCAACTCACAGCCCTCCTTCAGCAAATCGCGACTGCTCAGTTGACCAGTCACCGTTCAGTGATTCTGGAAATGAAGAGGGCTACGGCATTTTTTTCCCCCCTTCTCTCTCCACTTTCAAGTCCAATAAAACGTTGCTATCTGGACAGGCTGCCATTAGCCTTGCGTACGATAAATCACAGTTTGACAGACTGCAGCTTCGACTAAACATAATGCTCCGGGCAAGCAAATACACCCCCCTGCACCCTATGCACTCATCATCACCATTAATAGCGTTCATGTTGAGAAGGTGAACGGGAAGGCTGCGTTCGTAAAGCCCAGCTAATGCACCAACTGTACCGAGTGACAGTGATTTATACACCGTCTGAGAGGGACAAAGCAAAGCTCTGATCGTTTGAGCTTGCGAGAATTAGCGGATTCCTCCCAAAACAACCGTGACAATGAGCTTCATTTACAGTAAGATCTGCTCTTCCTGTCAGAGAGCGACACGCCATTTAAACAAATAGAAGTGGGAAACAATGATGTATTGTTTTGATTGAGGTGCTGTAAAGTCGCGAGTGCGACCTTTCAGAGCGCTAATTACCGGATGCCACGGAAGCTGTTGGTTTGTTTGTCTTCGCAGGATTTCAGGAAAAGTGTTATATCAGGCAATTAGCACAATTTTTTTTTAAAGCTATGGTAAGGGCTTTTAAAAAGGCATGTTGCTCTGCTAAAGGTTGTTTTCTCCATGTTGGAAAACATAAGTTGGACATTTTTTGGTATTTTTTTTGGTTTGTTTGTTTGTGCTTTCCTTCATATTAGGCAACTTAAAATATTAAATATTTCACATTTCTTGCATCTTTTCCTTTGTCAAGTAATCAATACTGTACTTACATTAAATAAACATCAGAATAAAGATGTCAAATTGACAAATTATACTTTTTCTTGTACTTTAAGTTAAATAGCAAAAACACTGCTGAAACACATCCTTATAGATTTAAAGGTATACAAAGAAAGCTTTTTTTGTCAAATTAGGCAGCTTTTATAAAGATTTACAGTTTTGCAAAAGAAAAAAGTGCAGATTAAACATTTAGACTTTTGGCAAATAATATCCATGCTTCAGTTACTGTACATTAAAAGATCCCCAATTTAATAAATGATTATTAAAATGTCATATTTTGAGCTGACATTACTGCTATTGCATTGTCCTCCTACATGCAAAAACAAGCCTTTAAAATAACATGGTAACCCATTCACAAATGAAACATTTTATTTAAAGCTTCCAAAATTAAAAAAAAAAAATTTAATTAATTAAAAATAAATAAACTAAAAGACAAATGACTCTTTTATTTTCAACAAACCAGCTTGCAAACTGACAAGTGGCCATTAGGACAAATTGGCATTTATGGCTTAGGTGTAGCCATTGCTTTTAATCTTGGTATATAACGGGGGTGGTGGTATTTACAGCACTATAAAGTGACACACAATAAAGCCCTAATTGCATTAGCAGTCACTGAGGGTCACACAACTTTCACATTGATCTCAAATGGTTTTAGCACACAGTACTGTAGGTCACAACTATATTGCAGTTCATTGATCTGATATACGTTTGTTCATAACCACTCCCATGCCCCACAAAAATAAATGAATAAAAACATTTCCTTATTTTCACTGCAATGCACTTAGCTATAGCTTATGGAAACACTAGACTGTCGTCAAAAGGATTTGGCAGAGAATATCCGAGTTCTGATTACATTCTTCATAATCTGATGAGAGATCTCTGCTTTCTGTTCCTAAAGAACTAATACTATGATGTCAGAAGCAAATGTGTCTAGGTTGATACTTCATGAGTGAAAATTGTTTAAAATGAAATCATGAACTATTTTTTCTAGGTTTTCTCAGTGTACACAACATTTTTAACCCATACAGCAGGAAAACGACTGTGTAACTTTATGATGCTTGCAATACCAAAAAGAAATAGAAAAGTAATGACTTTCATACAGAAATCGCAGTTTTGTTAAACAGTTTTCTCCTGGGCTGCTTTTCCAAAAACATTGTAAGCTTAAGTAAATAAAAGACCCATTGAAACTAATGTAGCTTATGATCAAAACACAACCTAAGCTGTTTTTAAATACACAAAATCACACCTTTTGTGCCATTAATTGGGCAAACTGATAGCCACGCCCCAAACTCACACAATTGGTTGAGCTGAGATTGCTTTTCTAGGTTGGCTTAAAAAAACAGAGCAATGTTTTGATAGCTACACAGCATTTACAAAACAGATCATGATGTATTTACAGTATTTACAGGGGGGAAGGAACCTACAAATGGTTTATTTATTTAGGTCCCTCTGCATTTAATTAAAATTACACATAACCTTTGAAAGTGTGGTGTTGAGCTGAAGAATTGCAAGAACACTCTTGAGTAGGCAAATGGCCAAAAAGCAGTCGAATGATTCTTTCTCACTCTGGGTGTATCAGATTATGTTTCTGAGCAGTGGTTGAGCAGGAAAAATGCCTCAGTGCACAAGAGTCATGTGAAGACAGTGATCAGATGTTTGTAGCACTGCAGGGATAAAGAGACTTGGCAGGGGTGCAATTCTGGGGCTCCTTAATAAGAGGAAGGTGCAATGAGCAACACTCCACACACTGTGTGTCCACCTTCCATTGATGTCTACACTCTTTCACAAAAGCTCAGAAACAAAGGCTTATTACATGAGAGACTCCGCATCTTGACTGGAAGAGTCACTGGGGAGCTCAAGCAATTCATTGGTTTGTTTCCATCATTGTTTCGTCTCATTGCGGTTCCTCAGATGGCTTCCAACAAGTCAGTAGTTTATGAAACCAAACCAAAGCCACAGAAAAGAGCTTGGGCCATTGGAAAACTGTTTTTTTGATAAATCCATCATTAAAAGCAAAACAACATATCCAAATTATGTAATTTTATATGGCCCCACAAACAGCATTATAAATTTAAGTTCATTTGTAAAAAGATTATTCGAGAAGAAAAGGAACACTGCAGAATGTAAAAAAGAAAATGATTAGAAGAAGATAAAAGAGAAAAGAAATTAGCCTGATGTTTTTCTTCATTCTCTTTGTAAGGGCGGACAAAGGGAGAGTTGCCTGGGCTTTTCTTTCCATAGAAATCGCTTGTGTGGTGACCAGGGTCCTCATCAACTTGGACCATGACAATGGTAGAATACAGGGCTGTCCTCGAAAGGTCAAACCAATGGGGACCCACCAACTTCAGACTCATTTAGTACCGCTCACAGCACAAAACAGAACTTGGGGTCTCTCGGATTTAACCCCATGAAGCTCATTATCCTCAGGCTTAAACACTTGCAAAATCTCACATTAATTAATATCTAACTTTATATGCGTCTGAAGATGATTACATTTGGTATTCTTATCTTTGCCTTTTTCCAAGTACAGCGGCCCAAAAAAGAAGCTTGAACTTTTAGGGTTCACTTAAAAATGATCAAACAAAAAAAGTATCAAACCAACAGAATCTTTGAGCTAACTTCAATTTTTGAAATAATTGGGCAATTTAACCGAATGGCTCCTGGGTCATTTCAGTGAATGTGTGAATCAGTTCTCCTCAAGTTCACACAGGTGTTCTATAGCGGAGTAACCGCAGGTATAGTTCATCACCTGTTCCACTAACAACCATAAAGTATCCAGATACTTCAAGATATCATTAGTTTTATCATGTAAAACCCAACCATTTTCTTTTGTTGGATGTTTGACTTGAAAGTGTGCTATATTTCCTCATTAAAAATATATAATTTAGTTTGAAATTCTCTCATCTAATGCAATGCCGTGCATGTTAAGTGTGTCCCAAGAGATTTTGTGTATCTTTTATGTATACTGTGCAAGACGAAAAACATCTCTTCTATAAATCTACTCTCAATTTTTCAACAGCCCTTCTGTTATGTTGAAAATACTAAGCTGTGCATGCGCCTGTGTGCTACTGAATAAAAAAAAAAAAGTGATTTAACATCTCAAAGCGTTTTATTCTCTCCTTTTCCATGCTTGCTTATTCCTCAGCCAGAATTTATGTAAAAATGACAATTACAAAAAATACTAAAATATTTAAGTGCCACTGTTTAAGTGCAGCTTCATTAGTATTGTCAGTGCACACACATTTAGCCAATATTTGCCATTTTCCCCTAAAACACAACAGCAATAACCATGAACTCCCCTTACAATGAACTCTCAGACTCCAAATAGGAGGTTGTTGAGAGTAGGAGTAAAACAGGAGCTATAAATGCCCATTTGCTTCACAGGATCAATCCTGAAACGCACTGCCAGTAACACACGGGCAACAATCCTAGCCTAGAAATTCAAACACAACCTTCTCTATATCCGTAAACTACAGCCATCCATCCAGATTACACCCCTAAGTGAATGATACAGGAGTGAAACATGCAGCAGTAAGCAGGTACACCCTCGGCCCATTAATATGGGATGGATGTGGAGTCCAAATGCTGGAAAATGCTCAAAATGTCCCGGTCACTGAGAACAAACTTCTATTTAAAAGGTTAGGCTGAGTGTTTAAAAAGATAGAGATATGAATCATTCATCCTTAAGCAATAATTAATGGTTTTACATGGTAACTGAGTGCAGCCAAGCCCTCTTTACTTTGCACTGCCCTTCCATGCTGCAAGTTTACAACCTGCTCCATAATAAATAACAGAGGAGGCTGTGCGTAATAGTATCGAGCATCAAACCAAACGCTCCAGCTGTTTCTGCAACAACAGGCACTTTTTCTCGTGAACATGCATCTCACCATTGCTGAAGAAGGCGTCTATCCAGCGTCTTGCAGGTTGCGATCGCTTTTCCGGAAGGTCTTAGGCTCTTAATAACGGTGTCTCATCATCATGATCTCCCGTTAGTAAAATGAATAGGAGGAAGAATGTCCAGGGCGCCGCATAGACAGAGAAAGAGAAAGCGCGCAGGAGAGAGAGCAGTGCGCATGAAATAAGACGAGCCGTGTGTGTTTTACTGCGGAGAGCTGGAGGGCGAATAGCGTCCGTGTGCTGTAGTGCTGAGTCCGTGAGCGCTTGCAGTGGAAAGCAGTGCAGCAGGCTGGAGGCTGGAGGGGAATGCCGAGGAATGACAAGCGGCTTCCACCATCCACAGTCGGCTCGTACCATGTGAGCGGAGTGGAGAGGGGAGTGCGCGCGTGAACGCGAGCGCTTTTTACGCGGGGTGCTAGTATAGCTACACTGGAAACGTGCTATTAAAAGAAATAAATAAAAGTACTACAATAACAAAAACGATTTTCGGTTAAATCAACTTACCTTACCTTGTACGATGATTTTAAAACTATGCTGTAAAATACTTGCAATTAAAATACTTAATTAATATGCAAAAAAATAATAATAAAGCAGTATATATTTGCAGACAAAGATTTTTTATAATTAAATAATAACGTGCAGTCTTACAGTTTATAAAAATAGCAAGGTCGCTAAAATGCATAAATAAGCAATTTCCCGGAATTTCAAAATCAGAAAAACAGAATGTTTTTTTTTTTTTTTTTTTACGATGCTTAGTTTTCAATGTTTATGGCATTCGAAAAGTGTCATGGTGTGTTTGTGGTTTGACGTTTAAGTTCTTAAATCAAGAAGGATTTTCTAGACAAGAAGAAAAATATTGTCTTGTTTTCAGAAAAAGTCAAAGTCATAATTATAATAAAAGGAGTTTTTACTACAAAACAATCTACCAATGGGGTAAGCAAAATTATCTGATTTCAAACAGAAAACAAGATTATTTTGCTTACCCTATTGGCAGATTATGTTGCTTCTTTTAAGCAAAACGTCGCTTAATTTTGACTTCTGTTTCAGAATTATTTTTCTGAAACATTTTACTAATTTACAAATTTTATTAAAATGATATCTTTTATACTTTGTCTAATTTTAAGATATATTTACGACATTTACTTTTGGTACTGCTAACTAATGTTCCTTAGTTAAAATTGGCTTGCAAACTTTACATTTGCAAATCAAAGTGGATCTCATATAATTTAATGATCAGTTATGAAGCCACATATTTCTTTTTTATTTAAGTATTTTATTTTATTATGGTGACCATTTTCTCCTCTGAATTTAAAAGAAAAATAGCAATTGTTTAACACAACAGTTATGTGACAGCATTAAAATAACAATGACACACATGCAGGCAAGAATATATTTAAACTATAGAATAAAGTTAAATTTTTTTTACTGAAAAGTTGTATTCTCAGGACAAGAGAGTTAATAAACTACCATAAATATCAAGTCAGAGCAAGTTGTTTTCTATCCCCATAGTCCCCAAAGAAAAATAAAAAATCTTATAAAACCTAAATGCAAGAAATGGGATTAAAATCAAAAACATTTTCTTCAATTTTCTGTCCCCCCAACTCAAACCAAAGTTACACCCTTGTTGTCACATATGGTATATTAAAAATTATATATTTAAAAAAATGTTTTTAATTGCAATATTTGTTGCCCAAAACAATAATTGATTGTTGGATTTTATATTTGTTTTTACTGTTTACTTTTCATTGGAAAGTCTGTTAAATGACAGGCACCATTATAACTACTTTCACCATATATAGTAGTGTGACAATAATAACTATTTGGCCATTGTTTGCTTATAATGTGTTCACTGAACTGTATATTTTTGTCTGGGCCACAACAATGCAATGTAACTGTTTTAATATATATATATATATATATATATATATATATATTGTTTCTCTATAGAAATTGACTCCCAAAAATATACTTACCTTGAGAAATATTAAGTTGAGTAAAATTTGTGCACAACAACCCAGACTCCTCTGTATTTCTGTTAGTAGACAGTTTTCTAAAACCAACAAAACTCTGCTATACAGGGGTAGAAAATAAAACAATAAAATCAATTTATAGGAATTTAAAGAATCTAAAAAATATATATATATTTGTAAATTTATTAAATTATGTAAATGTTGCATATCAAGTGAGATAGCAAAGGAAATCTCATAATGTTTTTGCAACAACCACCTAATGCCAGAAATTTGTAGGTTAATATAGGATGCAACCTTTGTGTTTTTCAGTTTTACTTCCTTTATTTGGCCCCGCACGTTTTAGTCTTGCCCTCAAATCCGAGCTATATGAAAACTTGTCTTTTCCATCTTGCTTCTCTGCAAGGTTAAAAAGAATGGTCAAGGGTCCCTATCCCTCCAAGTATGTTTGGTTACCCTGAGAACAAGAGAAAGGCCAGGAGGTGGTATGTGTGGGGTTCAATTCACTGCATTATGCTCTGAAAGCTAATCTCAGGCAAGCTTAGAGCTTCTTACCGCTCCCTGACTGTGAATGGGTGAGTGAAAAGTTAAATATTCTTTCACATGTAAAACTGTCAGGCCAAGTTGGGATTGTGAACGTGTCAGTATGGGATTTGGAGACCCTTGGTTGACACTGGCAACAGGAAGACGGGGTAAACCTCATTATCAGAGGGTCCAAATGGGTCTGTATACTGTATATGGGGGCCCGTGTGACCCTGGACCACAAAATCAGTTATGAGCACAGATATATTAGTGGCAAGAGCCATCAATGCACTGTGGTAAAAATGATTGATTTTTCTTTTTTGCCAAAAATCATCAGGATGTACGTAAAGATCGTATTCCATTAATATATTTTGTAAATGTACTAACAGAAAACTTAGTTTTAGATTAGTAAAATGTATTTCTGAGAACTACTGTACAGCTGGACAACTTTAAAGGTGATTTTCTCAATATTTCGATTTGCTACTTCAGATTCCAGGTTTTTTAAATAATTGTATTTTAGCCAAATATTGTACCCTAACAAGCCATACATCAAAGGAAAGCTTATTTAATCAGCTTATATGTATAAATCACAATAATAATAAAAAAAACACACCTTGTGACTAGTTTTGTTGTCCAGGGTCACATAAGTGCTTTAATAAAGAAAGCGTAAAGTTACTGAGTGGCAACATGGAACTCAAATCTACAACTTATAATGAATGGCCAAATTGGACTAAATGTGTGATAATGGAAATACAAACTCATCCCACATAATGACTTTTGCTACAAAGTGTTATGTTATGAAAGACCCTTTGAAATGGATGAATATACACAGGATTCAACGTCCTATATTTTAAAGTCATATTATTCATGTCTCTAAAAACTTTTTTGGAGTTACTTTTAGCAGATTGTTATGTATTGCAAGGAAGTCCCTTCATTTTAGAATACATATCACTGACTCTTCAGCACTATGGCAAAAATTCATAAAATAAACTAATAATAATAATAATAATAATTTGTAGTCTGTATTAAATATTATACTCTTTTCATAGACTGTGATGATTAATTTAATAGTTAGCAACACTTGCTCTCATAAGTGGTTCTTTTAAAGAGGAGTTCAAAAGCATGACATTTAGATTTTTAATCAAGCCACTGAAAAACTGCACAGTATAATTTACAGCATTAATGTTTTTCTAAATGTAATCGAACTGAGTGCTGCAGGGATGATGTCTTGTTTTGGGCCAAAACTCAGGAATGAATTAGCATTTTAGCCAACCTGGTTGCATAAAAATTAGTGCCTCTGTGCACTTTTTGTGTAACACCAATTTTTCCGTGTTGTTTACTGCATGTTTTTCCACAGTTTTTAAAGGGAAATGTCCACTGGTGCTAAAATAGGTTCAATACTGTCAAGGATCGCTCTCTGTGTGCGTGTGCGCGTGCACCTCACAGCGCGGACAAGGAGCAGAGGAGACAAGAGCTTCATAAAG
>JAUCMU010000027.1:366522-377666 GCA_032275025.1 Enteromius treurensis | reverse complement strand
GTTCTTAAAAATTGACCAAGTGGAAACATGTAAATATTAAAAAGTAATGGGCCCAACACTGATCCCTGAGGAACACCCGATTGGACCACACCAACCTCAGATCTGAACCCACCCATCACAACAAACTGCTTACGATCAGAAAGATAACACTTAAACCACTTCAATGCAGAATCACAAACTCCAAAAACTATCTCTAAACATGGTCTAAACATATGTGCTTATGACTATTGGATTAAATACTTAATAAGCATTTTTTGTTCAATTTATTAATTTATTAAAAAAGTCATATTGTTGAACCATCAAGCAAAAAATAGCTGACTTTTGACCTTTTTAAAAGGGACCACCTATAGGCCTATATAAATATAAATAACTATAAATTAAGAATTCATGAAAAAAAAAATGATTTTTTGTTCTTGGGACTCTTAATATACAATTAATTAAAAATATGTCTGGGTTACTGTAACAGTAAGAGACTCCAGATGGGCCTCCAGCTCTAGGACTCCTTTTGTGTGTATTTGTCTCTGTTTGCCCTCCTTTTATTATGAATCTGTTGTCTCCACCCACCTTGTTTGTGCCCGGACATCCTGATGTATAAAAGCCTCGTCTGTGTAACAGTTCATTACACTGTCAACCCGGTCTGTGTTTCTCCATTCGTGTCTTTGTATTTAGTTTGTCTTTTTATTTGGATTTACTCATTGCTAATCTCTGCCTGCCCTTGAATCTTCGCTTTTGTCACACCCTATGGACTCTAACTGCTGGTACGTTGACCCACGCTTTGTATAACGTTTATTCTGTTGTCTATGCCTTCACTGATCCTGTTTGCCGGTGCTCGACCCTGTTTGCCTCCAGCCTGAGCTTCAATAAACACTGCTTCCCTTTGAACCCGTATACCTCTTCCCTTGAGCCGTGACAGTTACGCATGTAACCCAAGTTCCTTGAAGGAACGAGACACTGTGTCTCTTGGCCACAACCACGGCGTCCTTGCCGGAGCTTACCTAATTTTCTGAGGCTGGCGTTAAGCTTTTAAGCGTCCTGGTCTCTGACGTCACTCGTCTATGACGTCTCGCCCTTTCATTGGACGGATTGCACAGCAGATTCAAAGCTGGAGGCATTTCCATAGCGTTTTCGAAGCGTAGTCTCGTTCCTTCAAGGAACTAGGGTCACATGCGTAACCCTGAGACGTTCCTTTTCAGGAACTCGAACTGCATTGCAAATGCTATAGGATCAAGATATCCACGCCTCCAGACCCACAAGTCCCTGCCTAGTGTGGAACCTGCACAACTAAGGCAAAAGGACAACCGAGCTTGGGGTGGCCAGAAGGTCTAGACCAGGGGTGGCAAACTCCGGTCCTGGAGAGCCGCAGCCCTGCAGAGTTCAGCTCAAACCCTAATTTAAACTCACCTATCTGTAGCTTCCAAGTAACTTTTCAGACCTTGATTAGCTTGTTCAGGTGTGTTTGATTAGGGTTAAAGCAAAACTCTGCAGGGCTGCAGCTCTCCAGGACTGACGTTCGCCACCTCTGGTCTAGACCATAGAATCTGACGAACGTCAGAGGGGAAGCAGGCAGTTAACTGCTGCCTTAGAGAGAAGATCCCTCCTGGTCGGAATCTCCCAAGAGAGCTGTCAAGGAGGGAGATCAGGTCTGTGAACCATACTCGGCCTGGCCAGAACAGTGCTACTAAGAGTAGACTGGCATCCTAGACTCTTTCCAAAACTCCTGAGCTATTGGGGCAAAGGCGTACAGACCAAGCCTTGGCCATGTCTGTACCATAGCATCCAGCCTCAATGGAGCCGGATGAACTAGAGAGAACCAAAGGGGACATATTGCACACTCTCCTGAGTCGCAAACAAGTCCACCTCCGCCTGGTAGAAGCCTGTCCAGATCCGCTGTACGACCTCTGGGTGAAGTCTCCATTACCCGGCCTCAGCTCCTGCCTCGACAGGAAGTCTGCCCCCATGTTTAAACGTTCCAGAACATAGACTGCTCTCAGCTAGAGGAGTCTGCCGTGGGACCAAACCAGGATTTGGTGCGCCAGCTTGTACAAGGGGCACAAACGCAAACCTCCCTGGTGATTGAAGTAAAGAAGAAGAATCCTGCTGTAGCAAGGTGGCAGACACCTGAACTGAATACAGTATCTGCCCCTTACGATACTCTGGACCTATTGAGATTTATTTGAAAGACACATCCACGCCGCCAAATACTCTACCAAGGGAAACAGTCTCTCGAGATTGGCCTCTCATGGAAAGAGCAGCAGCTGTCCCACCCCCTCCGGCTCGCCGACAGGGGGCGTAACAGACCGCTGATACAACTCCCTCAGGGAAAGTGTGCACCCCAGCCCTGCTAAGACGAGTCCCAAAAGGGCTGAGGAGCGTGAAGAGAGCAGAGAACAGAAGCGGGTGCCGTGTCTTGCTGTGGCAAAAACCACTCCTCTTCTCAAGGGCTTGCTCTCAGAAGTCCTGCAAGTGGTTGGTCAGGCCCTTATGATGGCACACCACCATGAGGGGCATGAATCAACCCCTCTGGAGGCACTCCACATGAGGAGCTGGTACTCATTGAGGGCTGCTCTCGCCGCAGCCCTCTGAGCTGGAAAGCGGGATTCCAACAATGGGAAAATAACCTTTGCCCTTGTCTGGCTTGTCAAATGCAACCCTATGAATGTAAGGGCCGAAAACAATAGAAGGACTTACGGACAAGAAGTCAAACAGACATACAGAGAGCGCTTGCTGAATGAAGGTGAGCGTTGGCTTCTCCACACGTGCTTTTAAGCGTCCTAGTCTCTGATGTCACCCCCCTATGACGTCTTGCTCTTTCGTTGGACGGATTGCACAGCAGATTCAGAGCGGTCACACTGGAGGCGTTCCCATAGCGTTTTCGACGCAGTTTGAGTTCTTGAAAAGGAACAAATATTGCCACATTGATGGCTCAAGAAGAACAAATTGTGCCTTTAGTTTCATGATACAGCTGGTGATTTTTTTGTGATTTTTCTGGTTCCCCCAGTTAAAAAAATCATCTGTACCCCTGGATTGTAGGGTGCATTTTTTTAAATTATTAAGCACATATAAAAATTTATTTAGCACAATGTATTTATTACTTAGCAAACAATAAAATAATTCAAAATATATTTTAGTATTTTCTTTTACAAGGTCAATTAGAATTATATTTTAAAATGTTGTATGTATACATGTTTTCCCATGATTTACTAAATTTACCCACTAAAATGTCATTGTAACATCCACACCAGGCTCCACCCTCACAGACACGCAACAATCACAATCACCAGAATATTGATTCCACACACCTGTCTTCCTCACCTGTCCCCGATCCCAGCATAATCACGGAGCACTTATAACCACACACCACTGTTCACTCAATGTCCAAGCTCGTTACACGAAAGTGGACTCTAACCAATGCTCTTTTGTCTCTATACTTACCTCTGCTCCTTACCTGTTCCTATACAGAAGACTCTTTGAATCTCTGTCTTGTCTCCGCACCAGGAAATCCTCTCCTTGTTTCCATCGACGCAAGTGGTGTGTGGTTGTGGTCATCAGTCTGCCCTTCTCCGACGGTGAACCTGTAAAAGATCAACAAAAGACTCTTTAAGTTAGTTTTTTAATTCCCAGTCCTGGAAGCATTTCAGTTTGCTGACCTTTGTTCTTTTGCATTCTGTTGAATAAACATTGTGAAACTTTTATACACCTCTTGAGTCCGTCTACTTCGTTACAGTCATTCAGTGTCAGGCATATTTACAACAAAAAATAGTTTATGACACATTAAAAGATGAATTATTTTCATCCAAAAATACTACTAAGTTTTTTAATTTTCCACTATCCAAGGTTTTACACATTTGTCAGAATTTTTTGTACAATTTTTTTTTACTAATTTAAAACACAATTAAATATAATGTGCATATTAATTTAATTAAAGGAATAAAGAAGCATAAGTCAGAATAAGCATGTTGTTTGAATTTCTATAAATATATTGTTACACCGAATAACAATGTAACCCATTATTTCAACTAAATTTTGACATTTTATTCACCAAAAACTTATTTGAAGCCTTTATTTTGAATGATCTTTCACCCATATATATAACCCCCCCATATATATTTATACATAGATAAAACAATATATGTTACCAAGCATGAAATGTAAAAATCATTATATTATACACAGTTGATATTTGATTCTGAGACATCTAGAAAACCAGCTTTTGCATTTTAATGCTATATTTTCCTGTACATATTATATTCAGCATAACTATTAAAGTTAAAGTTCAGCTAAAAAAATAAAATTGAAATGGATTATAAATCCTGAATGTTTAATGTGTTTTCAGTTGCTTTTGGACCTCACAGTTATTGTAATTTATATCATAATTTGCATGAGAACTCAGCATGCTCATTTTAATAATTAAAACATGTAATTTTATTGATTTACAATTGACCATATGTTAGAATCATAAAAAGTTGTTTTATGGTTATGATCTTTAATGTATTAATCCTGATGCAACCCACTTCCATCACTGGCATATCAATGAAAATTTTATGCTTCATCATTTTGCCGTATTGTATTTCATTTTTCAATGCTTAAGCTCTTTTATGTAGATGACTGCCGTAACATTTGTTCAGTGAATTTAAAATCAAATCAATCTTGACAGTGTTGGCAGATCTGCTGAAGTGTTGCTATTTTAATGCAACCCATGCATTATCTCAGCTGTAACATAACCGCTGTGTCTATGCAAGACTGATGCTTTGCCTATGGTTCACTGGCTGTGTTTCAAGCTGATTTTAATGTCCACTGATCAGTGTAAAGGCCTGCTTCATGGTTGTAGTGTGCTGGCCCGTGCTCTCTACATAAGCTAGCGTAGGTGGTAGTTTGAGAGGTATAAATATTTACAGAGATCTCTGCTAGAGCGCATTCAATCAACCAGCTGATCCATGATGTCGGCCCTGATTAGATCTTAACTCCAAATATAGTCTGCCCATAGAGAACTGACCACCTGATTTTTATTACACACAAGACTAGTAAGTGCTTTAGAAAATTGCAAGCTACTATCAGATTACTCAACAGCAGCGCTATTTATTTATTTATTTACCTACCTGAATCGGTTTTGTTTTTTGAAATATGTTTTGTAATAAATATAAACAGAACACATGTATTATGCAAAAAAAAAAAACTTTTATTTTGTATGCAACTAACTAAAATATGTATGTGTTTTTGAAATCAAATCAAATTTGATTTGATTTTATATATTATTTAAATTCAGTTAAAAAATAGACATTCTGAATATTATTTCAATCTAGTTAATCTGCAAAATGTCTATGAGTGATCTGTTGTTTAATGTTATGAATGTTATAAAAAAATTTGTAACTTTTTTAAATTAAAAAAACAAAAACATGTAATTCTTTTAAAAAAGTTTAATAAACACAACATTTGCAGGAAATTGAAAATGTTAGCTGGGTTCTGTATTAAATTACCAAGATCTTTAGTGGATTGCTCTTTGCTTTCATCCTGTGACAACCTCACAAGCATGACCCATTGTGTCATGTGACCAGAGTGTGGGCAGCACCTGGTTTTAGAGACAGCAGTCTTTTTTTCACCTTCTATCTCTGGGTCTCAGTGTCTCTAGCTTTGACAAATGGGTCTGCATTGATGAGCAACTGGCTTAGGGTCATCATGGCTCTACAGATTCATTTCACCAAAGATCTCTTAGTTACTGAGCTGTCAAGCATAAAGATACGGTCAATTCTGGCTACTTCAGAACCATATGCTATGGATACATAGATGAGACCATCTGTTCCTTGTTGTATGCACTTAAGTCTGTTTGTCCAGACCAACCAAACTTATTTTTAAAAATGTTCCTTATAAGCACACTAATTAGATTTGCACAAGTAATACTTCTTAAAGAAGAAAAGTGCTTGAGCTATCAACTTTACACAAAAACATCTGTTGAATTTGAGCTGCTGCTTTTTCTTTTTTTCTTTTTCTTTTAATGTCATTCAGAGTTTCCTCCTCTTTGACTTTCTGAAATATCAAATTTTTTTTACAAGATTAATTGTAGGTATACTACATGTTATAGTTATAGTGGGCTCAAACCTAATTTAAAATTTAATTTTATTAAATATATATATATATATTTATATACTGTTATTTTTCTTTCCACATTTAATATTCTGTTCACAAGTGAGATTTACCTTAAATGTTCTTTTTCTTTGCATGTCATGTGCACCACTCTCGTGCAGCTGCTTTAACGCCTTGGCCTGGTAGACCCTCAGCATTGCCAAAGACTGCAAGGCGGTGGTTGACTGGCCCTAGGCAAAGTAAGCCCAGCATGCGAGAGCGAACGAAATCTTGCACGCTATGGCAATGCTGAAGGTCTACCTTGGAAGGGAGACGTGACTGGCCCGCCAGGCAAAGGCACTGTCCAGGCATAAATGCACCACGACAGCGTGCTCGACCTAAGGTCTCCAGCTCAGGAACGGCAAAGGCTCCGAAGTGAAAGTCTGAAGGTGCACTGCATCTGTGGTCCTTATACTCACGTAGTGACGAGGTGCACCTGGATGCAGTCAAGTGCACACCAATGTTCATTGGCCTTTTCTCAAAGCTCAAAGCTGATTGGTCTCTCATGAAAGTTCCTATATGTAACATCGGAGTGACTCGACTGAAGGGGAACATTAGATTATTTCATGAAAAGTCCCTTTTGCTAAATTTTTGCTATATCATTATGTGGTGCAAAGTCATTCTTACATTTTTTTTCATGTATTTACTAATTAATTTATTTATAATAGTTTATTTTTTATTTTTTATTTGAATTCATGCTTTTTTGTGTCCTTTGTGCAGGGAATATTTGTTTTCAAATGTTGCAGATCGTATGTGAAACTGCACATTATGGCCCAGTAACAGCTTGTAAAGACAGCATAACCAAAATATTTAATAAGATTCCAAATATAATAGATGTGGCAGATTGTTTCATCATGTGACAAGCCAAGTAGGAAAGCATGTTTCTTTATTGTCTCTTAATTTGCTCTTTTGTGTTGTCAAGAACAATGTTCAATTTCCCCAGCAACAGCTCCATATAATTTGTGCTCCTGCCTGATTGCATTTATCCACAGAGCAGGTGCTAATTGTATCCATATACAGATCTATTCATGGAAGAGCTGGGGGAAAAATTACTAGTATAGTACTTGCTTGGCAGACTTTCTTCTCTAACTGATTAAATAACCCAACACAATACACTTTATTTATGTAATATTATCTAATACTATATGAAAAGAGTCTGTTGAGGCAACAAGATGGGATGGCCAAATCCTGGCATGCATACATGGAGCGTGAAAATCTTGGATTGCATTCACCCACGCTCACATCTTAGGAGTCGGCCATGCTAAAATGTCATCGCACCATGTGGCCGGCACCCAAAAGCCAGACACCACTTCACCACCACGATGGCGAAAGGACTTTGATAACGTTGGCCTTTGCCTGCCCCCCACAGAAGGCTTGCACAGTATACAGGCAGCACTGCTGAAAATGTCAATGGTCAATTACGTCAAAATAATCCACTCGTTGGAATAGCAAGCATATCAAACCCCAGGCTTCAGATATTCATGGAGAGAATCTTTGGATTCCATCTTGACTTGAAATTGAAGAAAGATAAAAACTAATTTGCCTGACTGGATCATTTTTAACCACCACTGAAATCTTCAGGCCTTTCAAAAAATGCATGAGAAAGTGCTATCATTGCAGCGTTGAGCTGCTAAACAACCATTTTTTTGTTTTAGTTTAGTTTATTTGTTTGTCTTCTAAGCAAACACCATTTTTTAAGGGTTCAACACGGGGCTGTGGGGCCATTTTGAGGCGGTGATGTTAAATTCAGCCGGACTGAAGATCTGTGGGTCATTAGGGAGTTGTCTACGGCACTCTGTTAGAATTCCAATGCCAGCTTGGCCGCAATTGTTTGGCCGCTTTCTTTACTTCATTAATGCACATGAACTACTCGCAGGCAAACTCAGCAATGCTAATGAGCATATTAGTTTTCTCCAGGGTCATCCGCTGTCTTTTCATCAAGTAAATAGTGGATCCAGTTCTCACAGCTGCGGGGGGACGCAGAGGAACTGAAGGTGTTCATCGTGGCTGCAAGGTTAGTGAGTCCACGAGGCCGTAGGAAGAGAGATATCATTGTCCACAATTACTAACCTCACACACCAGTGGCGTATGGTGTTTGTCAAGGGTAGGGAAGCTCAAATATTATCATTATTATCATTAATGGCAACATTTTATTTTTTTGGCATAAACATTGTTATCATGTATTTCAAACCTGGCAGGTCTGAATTTAAGGATATAAGGAAGAGCCACGAGCCAGATATACTAACAATCTACACCAGTGAAATGCTTCTTTTGGCATAAAGGATTTTTGTCAGGATTTACTAAAGAAGCAAATTGGAAAGTTAACAAAAAAGGCATGACTATTTATTGTTGTACAGCATATGTTTTTGTAAGAGGAGAGGATATAAGTGAATAATGCAAGGTGATTTAGTAACGTTTGCAAGAAATAAATTCATCAAGGTGTTTTAACTTTAATTTTCTGTTGACATCTACAGTGACACAAGGACTGTCACTTACATGAGATTACAGCAATAACAAATGACAATGTTCCAATCAGTTCCCAATGGATCAAATTAAATCCCACCCTACATTTTTGTTCTTGTTTGAGAAGCCATTTCACTCAGGTATACAGTATGTCACAATAAGGAAGAAAAGACTATCAAATCTTCCATTTAATGGTGTTTGCAATCTCTGATCAAATTTGGAGAGACTCCCTAAAGTGCGAGGCTCTGTGCTGTTGCATACTTCATTCAACCCTTGTAATGGTTTTACTTTCGGTATATTGTCTTATCCCATGGACAGTTTTGCACTTTTTTTTCTGTGAATGCAGTCACATACAGTAGTCAGGGCCGCAGCTGGGGTGTGTGGGGCTCTGGTGCAGCTGGATCAGTGGGCCCTGTTTAAAATTGTTCAATCTATTTATTTATTTGTGCTATTTACACAATATTTTAGTTTTTTCAATGATTGTAAGTTTCTATTTACAGAACATATATCAATATGCATTTATATATTTATTTTCTTATATTTGATATTATATCTAAATATATTTAATATATAAACATAACCTATTTTGGTAACACTTTAGAATAACGATCCGTTGTAAGTCATTTATAAGTGATTAGTTAATGATGAAATGTTCATCTACAAAATGTTCACACATTATTAATAAGTGATTATTATGTTTAGTTAATTAATTTACAAGTCAATTACAAGTTGTGATATGTTGAAAAGCACAATTTTTTTTTTTTATTTAATAAAATGTGTAAACCCTTTGTCTCATTAGGACAGACGATATGTTGGGTAATGATGGTAAACACATGGAGTATTTTAGCACTGTGCACCTCATGTGGACTTCAGTTGAGGGTAAAACTATAGTTCACATTATCAGTAGATCCCACAAACTCCACACAGAACACAATCATCTGTCCTAATGAGAAAAAAGATTTACACACTTTATTAAATAAAAAAACAACAACATTTTTTTGTGCTTTTCAACATACCACAACTTGTAAATTAATTAACTAAACATAATAATCACTTATTAATCATTTGTGAATGTTTTGTAGATAAAGCTCTTATCATTAACTAATCACTTATAAATTACTTACAAGGGAACGTTATTCTAAAGTGTTACCAAAGATTTAGTAGTTGTCATCCGTCTGGTCGTATGAGCTCATCTAAAGTGAGGACTATTTATACCTTGTAATGCATTTATAAAGCGGATGTAAAGGCTCATTTATCTTCCAAAAAAAAAGACAAACAAACACAACACAGAATACAGAAATATCATTTTCAAGATGTAAATAATGTAATCATGCACCTGTACACTTGATAAATGAAAAACAAACCCTGAGTTTCATAGAAAAAAAAAAACAAGTGTCTAGTTTTTATATTATTTTGCATCTTGAAATTAACAGTTCTGTATCTCCCTGTGTTGTGTTTGTTAATTTTTTTGGTTATTTTTTG
This sequence comes from Enteromius treurensis, assembly GCA_032275025.1. Taxonomy (NCBI): domain Eukaryota; kingdom Metazoa; phylum Chordata; class Actinopteri; order Cypriniformes; family Cyprinidae; genus Enteromius; species Enteromius treurensis. The sequence continues at coordinate 367,604 of JAUCMU010000027.1, read as the reverse complement.
TTAGGAAGATAAGTGAGTCCTTTAAATATAATTTGTATATTTAGATATGCTTATAATGATTCATAGCGTATAGTTATTATAAAGTGTTTTTATTTTTTTAGAAAACTTTGGCCCGGTTTCACAAACTAAATTAAGATATTTAATCAACTTTTACAATAATGCCTTACAAGAAAATATTACAGGTGTGTCTCTTAACACAGACATGTTTTAAGATATGTATGACCAAGATATTTTCATCTGAGACAGCTCAAACATGCAATTTAGTCTGGGACTAGCTTAAGCCTTGTCTGTGAAACTGGGAATATGTGTTTAAATAATTTTCAGTTTACTAGTTAACCACTCTGCAAGTATTTTGTGTTTTTTTACTCATGTTTTATGTTTTTACAGCATCTTCTTGGCAATTTAATTTTGCTGTCAAGTTTTATCCTCTGGACCCTTCCCAGTTAATGGAAGACATTACAAGGTGAGTGAAGCTGCTAAAGCTATTTCTCTGTTTTTCCCCTACTTTATATTGTACATACCAATACAAGCAGGATAGCTGATATATGCATAACTTAATACATAAAATTCCTAATATCACTGAGAATACAGCAAATTATCTCAAAAGAGAAATGTATATAAATATTAAAAATTAACTATGATTAATTACAATTATTCATATCAGCTGCCAGTAGTAACTGTTGAATTACACTTTCATTAACTAATCTGTTCGTCCAGTGAACATTCAGTGTAAGTTCATATCAACTCTAAGAAAGATATTTTCGTGGACACAGATTAATGAAGCATGATTAATTAGAGTATGTAGCATATAGCAAGGGCTCAAAAAGGTACATGAATTTGCAAGGCAGAATCAGAAGTTCATGTAAATTGTGCACAAGAATTTTATTAACTAAACACTAATTTAAAACAAAGGAGGCACATGGTTAAGAATAGGGCCGGCCCGTCCAACAGGCAGTACTTTTGGCGACATGTTTCCAAAAAAGCGACTAGCGACAAATCTAGCGCCTTCTTGGACAAACCTTAGCGAGTCTCTGGTAGTGCCGCGCACGCGCGAGTTCTTGTTTTCACAGCGCGCGCACACA
>JAUCMU010000027.1:302985-322358 GCA_032275025.1 Enteromius treurensis | reverse complement strand
AACAAAGATTACCGTTTGGCGCCATCTTGTGACAAACACTGGACAACATAAGGTGCAATAAATAACTAAAATACATCAGTTGTTATATATTCATATGTAGATGTTATATTAATTGTCTTATATCGTTTCACGGAAGGATGAAAATGTTAATTTAAAACAAATATGCCAATAACATGTTTCAAATTCATATTCATGTTCAGTTTTTTTTCCTTATGTGGCAAGTAGCCGTGTAATAAGCGTGATAATGTACAGACAGCCTGTAGTTATTGCGAAATAATCCCCTTCAGCGTGATACAAGCCTGATCACACTGTTGGGGCTTATTTCTGCGATAACTACCGGCAATACAAAAATGTAACATTGAACAGAGTGAATAGTGTTATAATGCATTGAGACTCATCGTTACTCTGTTCCCTTACTCGCTTGCATGTTTGGCTCGGTTTGCACCGGTTATTAGCACCGTCCAGTTATGTTCGGATCACCAGGTGTGCACGAGGTCTTTGTGTATGTGATCGACTAACCGATTCCCAGCAGACCAGTCCCAGACACAGTCCCGCTGGAGCAGCATCTGGTCTCCATGCACAAGTCTGCAAGTCAGAGGACATGTGCTACAATTATTTTCCACCCCCTCTCAGCGCCTAAGAAAACGGCACAAATGAGGATCGCTGTGTCACAGAGCTTTACATTTCATTGAGTTAAGCTAGTGTTTGTGCATGCATGTGTGCTTTCTTCTCTTGGAAAGCCATTTGTGTGTGGTGACAGATTTGCAACAGTGTTTTTAATGTTATATTTTTAAGAGTGCTCGGTGCTGAGATGACTTTTGAGATGTAAAATTTGACGGCACATCTGTAAACACTTTCAGTGGTTGGGAAAACAGCTTTGTTTCACCACTATGGAATGTGTTCACTTCCCTCTTGTTTGCACATAGCCGACAGACACCTCGAGCACCTTCAAACGATCACAGAGGACTTCTGGCTCTCTCTGACGAACCTTGAAACGGTCACAAAAATGCTCAGTGACAAGGATGAGTACCGCACGGGAGGTCTGTCTCATTCGAGACTCGTTAACTTACATCACTTACCCATGAATCACAGCTCCTCTCCAAGAAAATACTGGATCTCCTCTCCATATGGCTCCCTGAGACATCGGTCTGAGTTTTCAGAGACATGATAACAGAGTGACAGGCGTTCCGTCTGCGGCATGATGGATGGCTCTTTCGCTCCGAGACCGTCAGCTATGTCCCGGTGCCAAGGTCGTCTGATTTAGGAGCGGCGTGCTGGCACACGTTCATGTTGATGGAAAAAAGCCTCTGGCTCAGAACGGAGGCAGAAAGCAGAGCTGGGATCGGTAGGGGGCGCGATTTCCTTTTCTTACGCCACAGAAAAGGCTCCTGATCCTAGACATTAGCTCAGACGTCTGCTCAGATTCATGCATTTGGCTTGATTTAGATCGTTTTTCAGAATTAGCCATCCTCCCTAGAAAACACCTCCGAAACGAAAAGCAGACAAAGTATTAAATGGATGATTAATGCTTCCTTTACAGTGTTTCCGAAGTCTGTTTGTCTGTCTATCTGTCTATCTATCTATCTATGCAACATTGACACTGTTTTAGAAAAATGTCTTCTGTAGATCGATTTTTCATAATTGATCAATTTTGCAACATCGACTATATTTTTTCTGTTACTTGTTGTAAAACAGATTCAAAACCATGTGCATTGTATAAATTGATATATGAACAACTGTTACTTGAATATGAAAGATTCATTTGCAAAAACAGATAAGTCATGTTCCCTTCCAGTCAGTCACTCCGAGTCACGTCAGATGACCAACGAATTGGGATCTCGCTTCGAGAGGGCCAATCTACTTCACGTGTATGAAAACACGCCAATGAACATTGGCATGCACTGATTGCATTCAGCTGCAGCTGATCACTGCGTGAGTATATACAGGCAGCTGATGCCGCGCATCTTTAGCTTTTCGCCTCAGAGCCAAGCTGATGGTTCTGCTCCCCCGATCTACGTCGGACGAACAATGGCTGGTGTTATGGCGTCTACAGCCGTGGTGGTTCCAGTGTCGAGTGGGTTGCCACAGCAGGCTGCACTATCCCCCATCTCCCCTGTGCGCCTCAGCACACTAAAAGACCTTTTCTAAAAGAGTGAAAGGCTCATGGGTGGAACATCTTTGTAAAGACGTGTCTTTTTAAAGATGTCATACCACCCGTGCGTTTCTGGTTGCGATTGTTACCTGGCACCGGGTGATGGTCATGATCACTGCCTCATGTGCCTGGGCTTAAAGCACGCTGAGGCGGCTTTTGTGGATGAGTCATGTTCTCTCTGTGGGAATATGACCATTGTGAAGCCGCGGAGCGGACACTGCTACCTGCAAGGGGGCGGGGTACCCGTTCCTCTGCCTAGATCTAGGTCCCGCTCTGGTGAAAGCCTTGTGAGCGCTACTTCTGATAGAGGGCGGACTGTTCTAACGGTGATGGTGAGGAATTCGCTCTGCTACCAGTGGAGCCTTCTAGCAAAGTTAGGGAGGACGTGGAGCAGGTCCTGCTGCTAGCCCCCTATTGGCCCACCTGGACCTGGTTTCCAGAACTTATGCTCCTCGTGACACCCCTCCTTGGCTGATTCCTCTGAGGAGGGACCTGCTGACTAAGAGACGGGGCACCCTTTGGCACCCGAGTCCAGACCACTGGAAATTCCATGCCTGGTCACTGAAGAAAAAAAAAGGGACGCAGAGGTTCTAGGTGACCAACCCCAAAGGGTAGGAGCGTAGGAGGTTGGAGCGAAGGCTGTCTCCCTCCACCCTTAAAGTCTACGTGGCTGCTGTTGCTGCAAACCACTACCCCATAGATGGCAGGTCTGTGGGTAAGCATGACCTGGTCATCAGGTTCCTCAAGGGTGCCAGAAGGTTGAACCCTCCACGGCCCCTCACTGTACCCTCTTTGGACCTTTCTCTGGTTCTGAGAGCACTACAGCAGGTGCCATTTAAGCCTTTGCCAGCAGTCGAGCTGGAGTTTCTCTCAATGAAAACTTGCTCCTGCTCGCACTGGCCTCCATCAAGAGGGTAGGAGACCTGCAGGCATTTTCGGTCGATGAATCGTGCCTTGAGTTTGGGTCGGTGGATTCCCAGGTGAACACTGAGGCCGTGGCCTGTTATGTGCCCAAGGTTCCCACTACTCCATTTAGAGATCAGGTGGTGAACCTTTAAGCGCTGCCCTTGGAGGAGGCAGACCCATCCCTAGCTTTGCTGTCCCGTCCGAGCACTAAGATGCTACTTTGACCAGACACAAAGCTTCAGGACCTCAGACCAGCTCTTTGTCTGTCACGGAGGCCGGCAGAAGGGGAATGCCATCTCCAAGCAAGATGGAGAGTGGACCCCATTACCATGGCCTACCAAGCACAGGGTGTGCCCTGCCCCCTCAGGCTACGGGCCCACTCAACAAGAAGTGTGGCATCGCCCTGGGCACTGGCACGTGGCACCTCGCTGACAGATATCAGTAGAGCTGCGGGCTGGGTGACCCCGAACACATTCGCTAGATTCTATAGCATTCGTGTAACGGAACCGGTATCCTCCTGTGTTCTCACCTCAAATGGGTAGAAGCACTGAGAGGCCCGGTTTGGGTCATCTTGTTAATTTCTCCAGAGTGTCCATGTAATAGGCCCTGTAGAGTTCATCCATCCCCTCTGGCAGCTGGATGTGAAGGAGCATCTGGCGCCAGGCCCTCACGTTGAATCTCTAAAAAGAGATCCGGCAGAGGGCTGGGGTAGTGCTTTGAGAACAGTAACTGGCCTCTTGTGGTGAGTCCCAGCCTACACCAGACTAAGGGGGCTTGGGAGACTCCCGCTGGACACTGGAAGGGTCAGCGTCCATGGCGTTTTGGTAAGGATCTCAAATCGTGGAAAGGGTATGTCTCGGTTACATATGTAGCACTTGTTCCCTGAAAAAACCTAAAGATGAATGGCATCAACTGCCTATACTCACGCAGTGATTAGCTGCAGCTGGATGCGCTCAGTACATGCCAATGTTCATTGGCGTGTTTTCATACACGCGAAGTAGATCTTAAAGCGAGATCCCTATTCGTCGGTCACCCAACGTGATGTCTCCGTTCCCTTCTTCAAAGAACAAGGGTTACATACTTAACCAAGACATTTTTTTTTTTTTCATTTGTAGATTTTTTTTTGACTAGAAAAAAATAAAAATAAAAAATACAGCTGTAAAATATTTGGTGTAGTTATGCGGCTGGTTGCCAGTAACTTACTGTAGATTTATATTTATTACATTTATTGGGAACATATAAATATAAATTAACATTAAACATAAATCTTTATCTTGACAGTATAAAACTATTAAAAAACAGCCTCATACAATGTATTCTGGGATGCAGAAGTCCTCATCGACCTTTTTGTGCTTTTATGTCTGATATTGGTTCCCAGAAATACTTTACATGAGGCTGTTATTTTATTTTATTTTTTCTGTAAAGATTAATAATTGTTGATGTTTAATTTTCATTTATCTTTGAACAAACTGTTGCCAGTAAATAACTTACATTTATGTATGGCAACCAGCTGCCAGGAATCCTGTAATTTCTAAAGAAATTAAGTTAAACTAACAGAATAAAACACAATAAAAACATGATTTTTCTTCTTCATGTTTTTGCCTTTTATCTGTTTATCTGTAGATCTATAGAAGACATTGTTCAAAAACAGTAAATACGGTATAGACAGAGAGACAGTTATGTATTGTGAAACCTGCTGAGACTATAATCAGTCAGTGCTGGTATGTAGTCAAATATGTGAATGCCGTTACACAACTGTGAATCACTTGGCATTCTTGGTAGAGCCATTTTCCATCAAGTCTCATATAAAACCTTGTTGGTAAACTGCAACAATAAAACGCAGTTTCCTGAGGCTGCAGAAAGAGTTATAAAAATGCAGCATTTATGAAGTCATGAGGGGGAAACGGCCAGAAATAGTTCTTCTTAATTCTTTAAGCTCCCCATTAGCTGAATGATGTCACAATAGCAGGAGCAATTATAGCACTTTAAACGGTCGTGCGCTGGCATCGCTTGACTAACATGGAAATAACATGCAGAGCTAGAAATCTTTACCGGAGCCAGATGCTCATATTTCCAATCTAATTACTGATGTGGAGAGGCTCTGCGATCTTTAACACATTTAAACAAAGTTGAAAAGATTTTTAGAGCTGTTAGGGTGTGCAGAGTTAAAAACATATTTCTAAGGTGTTGCTGATCACTGTTAGCTGTTAATTGACTGTTTCAAGTCACTTCTGGTCTGTAAATATGATTTGGTTACAAAGTCAGAATTAAACTTTTCCATTTAGAGGCTGTCTGGAATAAATATGTGCCACCTGGAATTGATTTCTGGGGCATTTTTTCATATGTGAGAGCAGTTTTTTTTACTTATTAATTGTACATTTGTTGTCTTCAATGTCAAATACTTTAACAAATTAACCAATTCAATCAATCAGAATAAATAACAATTAAACAAGTTTAAAATAGTTTTTTGTTTACATAATATATGTACTGTGTGTATATATTATGCATATATAAATACAAACATGTATATGTTTAAGAAAAATATTGTGTTTATGTATTAAATATATGTATATGTAATATAGAAAATATAGGAATATGAATATATAAATGTACAATCGTAAATATTTACAAAATATATTCTGTATGTGTGTATTTATATATACATAATATATACACACAATAAACATACATATGTAACGTAAACAAAATCTATTATTTTGTATGTGATTAATCGTTTGACAGCACTAGAAACTCATGAAAGCGTATAGGGCTGAAATATGATGCCAAAAAACATTATTGCTCTTGTAATAATGAACATTAATACAGATTAATAATAAAAACATTTTGTGTATTGGGGAAAAAACTGTTAGTGCTGACTTATCTAAACGCGTCTGATTGGCCATTGCATTCAATAGCTCAACAGAAATGTATGTGATCGGTCAATATGTCGCAGCGCTGCAAAGAACAGCGTTTTCATTTTGCAGTTTCATTTTATTTGCAATAGCCATAATATATGTTATTTAATCGTACAGGACTTTTTCCACATTTATGCTAAATGTGTAAAGGAATTTTGTTAATTTTTTTTTTCTGACGCTGCCTGCCTCCTACAAAGCAAGTCTGTTATTTTTCGCCTGTTTTATTGTTCGCCAGGTGAAATACATAAGTTCAGTCCCTTTGAAATATAATAGCATGACTCGTAGTACAAAGAAAGTGGAGGCAGATACATGCCAAATTCAAATACTCAGTGTAGCTCTAACTCAATAAATGACTCAGGATTCATCACTTTCAAATGAGCTTTGTGTTCTGATCTCAGACCATCTGATTCTCTATCAGTGTTTCTGAGATGAGAGGCGGTTCCTGAACTAGAAATCAGGAACATGTTTTTGATTCATCTCACTGCAGTTTATCTAAATTAGCACGGCAACTGTCAGCTGAATTAAACAGAAGAAGTCATGTGAGAGTATAAATGTGAAATATGGAGAGCAGTGGCGACCACATGAAGCCTCTCCCTCTCTGTGTGTGTGTGTGTGTGTTGTGCGCCTCTGACATTAATTAGTTTGATTTACTGCGCTGTCACTTCCAACACTTCAGTCGTGGTCCTCTGCGTGGTAAAAGCTGGGACGCTTGTAGACACGTTTGTAAACAACATGGAGAGTCTATCCCAACTTCAGATTTAGATTCAGTAACTTACTGTAAACTACTCTCCGATCGCTCCGTAAATATAAGTAATGTGAATGTACTTACTGTATCCACAACTGTATGGGAAAATGACAAAAAAGGCAAAAATATGATGATAGAACTAGGAGTTCAAAGAATGTTAAATAAAAACACTTAGCTAGCTACTAGCGACTTGTTATATTGTCTATTTTATATTAAAATTGTAAAAAAAAAAAAACTAAATTTACAGTAAAATAATGATTATAAATATAAATTAATGCATTTTTAAATGATTTTACATAGGTTTTAATTTTTATATTTTCAATTGAAGTATTACTTAATATAAACAACTAACACTTTATTGTAATGTTTCATGTTGATTTTATTAATTTAAAATATTTATCAATATCAATATTACTACAATTTATCAATATTCTTACCGTTTTATGTATCTATCATATTTAGAATATTTATTAATAATTATTAACAAAATATAACTAGTTTTATTTTGATGTAATATTTCATGTTTATCACTTTTGTTTGAACATTCTCCTTTTCTTACTCTTAAATATACAATTTTACTACTATAATAAAATTATTGTGTTTTTTACTGTATGTAGATATTTTTATTTATAATGTAATTTTACATATTATTTCATATAACTACATTGTTATTGAAATTTTTCAAATGTATATTTTTTATTAAACATTTAAAGATAAATATGACTTAAATATAATGTCTTAATATTATATGTTGTTTAATACTTATAATTTTAAAATGAAAATATTAATAATACTTTAGAATTATGTAATTCTAAAATATAAATATTAATTTTAAACAAATATATAAACAGCAACAATGATCTCAGAATGACAGTATCAAATAAAAAACATTTGCATATGTGAGTTTGCTCAAATATTTTTCTTTTAAAGTTCAGGAGAGTTATGCTGCTGTCACAAACAATGCTTCTGTTGCTTTTTTTCCGTTGGTCAGCAGCGGGAACCTTCACCGGACTTTAAGTTCCTACCCTGACGCTAATTACCCACGCACCTCGGCTGATTCCCCGCAGGTGTTTGTCATTTTCTAGCCTTTATAAGGCACGGACTTTGTAGCGATCAGTGCGAAGTCTTATCGTCCTTCACGGTGGTACTACTGAGCGTTTCTTTCTGTGTTTGCCTACCCGTGTATGACCCTGGACTGGGTTTATCATTTGTGATTCTTGCTGCCTGCCATTCTCATCTCTGCCTGTGTTTTGACTGTTCTATTGGATTGCCTGTTACATGCCAGTTTGCTGTGGATTCGACTCATTGCCTGTTTAGCATTAAAGCCTTGCAAATGGATCCGGACGTCTCTGGCCAATCATTACAGCTGCATTCCATCTCGTGTGGAATTTCCATCTTCAACTACAAAAAATTCTAAAATGTTACTTGAAGTCATGCTGAAATCCCCAACATCCACAGCTGACGATAAACATTCATTTTTAAGCAAATAATTCATTATTTTTGTGTTTTTTCCATCTATAATTTTACACTTTCACCATTGGCAGCATTGCACAGCATTTTCTATCCCCCACATATTCCAAGCATTATGCAATGGAATGTCTTTATTATATGATCAGAAGGCAGAGATACCCAGGAAAATCCCATCCAGGATATGTTTAGATCTTTGGATATGTTTGGGGTTCAGTGAGTATCAGCTTTATATCAGATAGTGCTCAGAGTTTAAAACTACATTCTTATTCTTATTACTGTATGTCTTACAGGAGCAACTTCAGAGAAAAAAAATGGTTTTGTTCAGGAAAGTTGACTGTAAATATAAAAGAGTGAAGTGGGTCGAATTAGTAAGTAAGACATTTATGACCACTGAGGCATTTTGTGGTAAAGTCATTTTTGTAACATCTGCTGTAAATTCCTCACAATGCATGCAACAGTTTTGGCAATGAAACATATTAAGCTTTGACAACTGCTAAGACTTTGGCCTTCTAGAGTTAAAAGTTACCTGATGTTTTCCAGTAAGGTTTTTAAAATATATATATATACACACATACCACACATACACATATTGTCATGATCAGCTGGATGTGCCAGCCTGCTGATGGCATTCCAGCTCCCTGCAAACTGTGTGTGTATGTTTTTTGTCTGTTTTCATTCATGGACTCTTGTCACCGCCCATCTCATCTGTTTTAACGGTTTCCCATTGATGTCTCCGCCCCCCTTGTATGTTGCCATAGCCACTCATGTCTAGTCTTATCCCACTGACCTAGTTTTATGTGTATATAACCCGGAAGTGTTTGTATGTTGCCACGGTCCATTGCAATGTCGATTTGTCTTGTTTTTCCACCCGTGTTTCCTTGTTTCTACTGTCTATTTGGATTTATCGTTGCCGACCTCTTCTCGTGTTTGGATTATTGCCTTTGCCTTGCCCCTCGGACTCTGTTTACTCCTAGCTTGACCAACGCACGGACTCTGACTCTCTCTTCTGCCTATGCTTCTGATAACGCTGTTTTGCTGATGATCGACCCTGCCTGTGTTACTCTGCCTTTTAATAAACAATCTGCAATTGAATCCGCTCATCTTCTCGCCTTGTCTCTCAGCCCGATTGTGACACAAACACATATGTATATATATATATATATATATATATAATTATCATCAAATATTGTTACATTAGTATTTTATGTACGTTTTTTTTTTACATGTGTAAATGTGCAATGTTTAATTAAAATATTAACTATAAACATTAAGTAATATAAAATATTACTATACTTTTATTTTTAATGTTGAGTTTTAATATTACATGATTATTTCTAAATTTGAAACTATTGTAATTATAAAACTTATATCCTATTAGTTATATATATACACTGCTCAAAAAAATAAAGGGAACGCTTAAAGAACACAATGTAACTCCAAGTCAATCACACATCTGTGAGATTAAACTGCCCACTTAGGAAGCAACACTGATTGACAATCAATTCCACATGCTGTTGTGTAAATGGAATAGAGAACAGGTGGAAATTATAGGCCATTAGCAAGAAGAAATGACAGCTGTGTCTGTCAGCGTAGTGTCCAGAGCATGGAGGCGCTACCAGGAGACAGGCCAGTACATCCGGAGATGTGGAGGAGGCCATAGGAGGGCAACAACCCATCAGCAGGACCGTTACCTCCGCCTTTGTGCAAGGAGGAACAGGAGGAGCACTGGGCCAAAGCCCTGCAAAATAACCTCCAGCAGGCCACAAATGTGCATGTGTCTGCTCAAACGGTCAGAAACAGAATCCATGAGGGTGGTATGAGGGCCCGACATCCACAGGTGGGAGTTGTGCTTACAGCCTAACACTGTGCAGGACTTTTGCCACAGAACACCAAGATTGGCAAATTCGCCACTGGTGCCCCGTGCTCTTCACAGATGAAAGCAGGGTCACAATGAGCACATGTGACAGACGTGAGAAAACGTTCTGCTGCCTGCAACATCCTCCAGCATGACCGGTTTGGCATTGGGTCAGTAATGGTGTGGGGTAGCCTGGTCAGGTTGCCTGACTGCCATAAGGTACTGAGATGAGATCCTCAGACCCCATGTGAGACCATATGCCGGTGCGGTTGGCCTTGGGTTAATTGTTAATTTTTTACATTAAGTAATATTTTATTTGAAGTATAAAAATGAAAACACATGTAAAATCATTTAAAAACAATAATTGATAGTTAGAATAATTATTTTACTGTAAAACAAACAAAAAATAGGTCAGTGAATTGATTTTTCTGAATAACCTGATATGCGGTTTTAAGCGAATATATTGTTACTGTTGTGCAATAAAACAGTAACAAAAAAAAATTAAAAATAAAAAAGAGTCTCTTAGAGAGTACTTGCTATAACACCCTTCCCTTTCAGGCTGTAAATGACAGATCACTATCAGCACTCAACAGGACAAATCCCCTTCACATTAGACGACAGTACACTGCTGAAAGATGAAACACTCCTCTTTGTGTTAAAGCGAACAGTCAAGCATACCTGAGCAAAGCAGGGATTAGGTGGATTTGTTCAGAAGTATGCATGCATGTGAACGTGCAGCCGAACGTCTGCATGTGTGCTCGCTGATGTCTGTGTGTTGGTTTAGTACATCAGAGGCATGAAGTCTCGGATCAATTGTAAAATCATTGTTGTGTTTCACACCGTCCTGACTACAGCGAGTGAAGAGGCTTTTATCAGCCTGCCAGACATTATGTGCTGGGAACACACAGGCCTGTTCAGTCTGAACCGAAACATTGTTTTCTTCTTTGTTTACAATCTTTAACAAATGTCTAGCAAGTTACCTGCTGTTTTTTGAAATTGGTTTTGAAGTCATTTTCACTTTCAAATTTCCAGAAAGAAATAGCTTTGTAAACAATAACAAAGAATTAAACAAAAATGAGAAAGAGTCAGCAAGCAAAACTAACAAAATACAGAAAATGCAAAAGAAAGTGTATATGAAAGAAAATGCTAAATAAAGAAACCATTGATATTAATTCTTGAGATCAGTTGCATACAAATAAATGAAAATCGAAATCACTATTCATCCTAATTTTGCAAATTAGGATGAAATGTTTCCAAATAACCAGCAAAATCCAGAAGAATCCAGCAAACATCATTCACTCTAAACCCAACAGACACTGACGTCAAGAGCACGGCAGTGTGAGACACAAAGGGTTAAAACAACCACTAGAGTGTCCAAAAAACCACTACAAACCCAGCCCAGATCAATCCTTTCTTCTTTCATTGATGATATCCAGTGACCAAACTTCTGAACATGGGAAGTGAATGTAGCAGGATCCTCCTGAACAACTGCTGGCTTGTTTGTTGGATGTCACACACTATGAAGTCTGTTTCACTGTTCCACTGTGACTACGGTGCACAGGAAATGAAATATAAACGCTCTTTCCTCGCTGACCAATGCTTTGCTTTTTTTCTTTCAAAGGAAAACTGGCTGCTTCTCTGGGAACGCTGTAGTTTTGTACATTGCAGTGAAAATGACTTTTTTATTATTATTATTATCGATCATAGACTTCTGTATCTGGGTTAACCAAACCAATTAACAAGCTGATGTAAAACCGCATCTTTGTTCCATAATTCAACAATATTACTGTAAAATAAAGAGGAAAACTGCTGTTATTTGGGCAGAAACTTACTGTAAGTACTTAGAAATGAATGCTTGGTTATATATCACAGTTGTGTGGCCCTGATGAACATACATGAAGCAATAGTTTCCTAAAAAAGATTACAATTTAGTGATAATTTACTGAAACTCAGGCCATCCAAGATGTAGATGAGTTTGTTCTTCATGGGAGCAGATTCTGAGAAATAGCATTATATCAGTGTCTCAGCAATACATGCTCTGCAGTGAATTGGTGCCGTCAGAATGAGAGTCCAAACAGCTTATAAAAACCTCACAATAATACACAGCACTCCAGTCCATCAGTTAATGTCTTGAGAAATGAAAAGTTGTGTGTTTGTAAAAAACAAATCTAGCATTAAGCTGTTTCAACCTTAAAGCATTACCCCTGGTCCATACCAATACTGTTGCGCAATTATTTTTCCATCTTCTGTAGTCACATCAAAATCCACCCACATATTTTTTTAGAACTGTTTTAGAATGTCTTAACTTACATTTCTCTCCTAAATCAGACATGACAACCTTTTCACTGTTATCATGGATTATGTTTTTTAATTTTAGCAGGAAAAATCAGTTTCAAAGTAAAAAATGTCTTGATGGATGTGTTTCTTAAAGGTTTTTCGCTCTTCACTTCACAAGACATTAACTGATGGACTGAAGCGGTGTGGATCAGCTGTTTAGACACTGATTCTGACGGCAAGGCACCCTTTGCTGAGAAAGTGATGCAATGCTATTTCTCCAAATCTGATGAAGAAACTGATCTGAATCTTGGACGGCCTGAGAGTGAGTTGATTATAAAGAAACTATATTCCTGTAGTATGTTTAGTGGAGCAGTGCAATAATTTAACAAAGAAGTGGGCAGCCAGTCTGGCCTCGTGTGCTTCGGCTGGGGTCGGAGCAGATGTTACTGTTGCCGCAGCTGCCGGGCGCCCTCGACGACGCGCAGGCGGAGCAGCACTCGGCGAGCGGGAGGCCGCCCGTCGAGGCAAGATGTGCAACATCGCCTCCGTCTGCTGCTGTACTGCCGCAAACTCCTGGGCCAGGTCTCCGACAGTGTCGCCGAATAGGCCAGCCTGGGAGATGGGGGTATCGAGAAAGCGTACCTTCTCGTTGTCCGGCACCTGCGCCAGGTTTAGCCAGAGATGGCGTTCCTGGACCACCACAGTGGACATCACCTAGCCAAGGGCGCGGCGGACGAGAGAACAGGATATACGGGAACTTCTTGCAGATTAAAATCGTTTCTCCACAACAAAACTCCGTCAGGATAGCAGGGATCACGAACCAACTTCAAGGCAACGGCTCTGAAGCGAAAGTCTGCAGGTGTACTGTGCGCGTGCTCTCTTATACTCGCGCAGTGATGAGCCGCACCTGAGCGCAATCAGTGCATGCCAATATTCATTGGCCTTTGGTAAAAGCTCAAAGGCAAATAGGTCTCTCTGGCGAGTTCCCATATGTAACGTTGAAGTGATTCGACTGAAAGGGTTACATCTATTAGATCATTAGTGCACGTCTCTAGTCTTGTTGTACACAATTCAGATGGGATTTCCCTCACAACTGTGCAAAGAACATAAAATCCTCAGAAATTTGCAAAAGGAACACTGTGTGAAGATCTGTCCCCAATCAAGAAACAAACTCACTTTCGTGTTGGATGGCCTGAGGGTGAGTAACTTTACAGCAAATTACAATTTTTGAGTGAACTCTTAGGTTTATAACCGTAGTACTCAATATGGTTTTGAATGTCAGATATTTTGAATTGCTGTTCCACTGAAATTGGTTCACAGGTTTATTAGTCTTTTTAAAATGTGTTTTATTGCTGATCTGAAAGAGAAGTTGTGTTCTGCTCTGTTTTTTTAAAGGTTATTGGAGTATAAATGTAAAATACCACCTAAACACTCTTTAAATTTTCATGCTTAAAGAAAATTACAGCATGTTTTACTCAACCCCTAGCCTTTCTATGTGTATATGACTGTCTTCTTTTTTAAAAAGTGTATCCTGAGTCTTACATGTACACGCCTGGTAATGCTGGTGGATCGTGGTCATTATTTTAAAACCTCGTAGATATATCTGCAAGTACTGCATCGTAATACGCCATGCATGCCCTCTGAAGCAGACCGATGGGTTCTGTAACAAAAATATTTCTTTACAAAAAATATAACTGACTTCCGACTCGATGTATGATGCAACTTATGTCATACATCGAGCCAGATGTCGGCCAAGAAGCCTAAACATCAGTTATTTAGGTTATAATTTGAAAACTAGATTTTTTTTTTTTGTTACAGAAACCCATCGATCTGCTTCAGAGGACATGTAAAGGTGTATGGGTTAGTTTTACGATGCAGTACTTGCGGATATATCTGATTTATGGAGCTTCAGAATAATGGCCACTATACAGCAGCATTACCAAGCTTGGAAGAGCCAGGATACATTTTCAAAAAAGAAATGAGTGAGTAAAACATGTCGTAACTTTCCTTTTGGGTTGAACTACTCCTTTAATTTGCTGTTTCTTACCATTTAGTTTAAAACCATTTTCATTAAGAAACTGCCATTAAATCTAACTCCAATTGTTTTCACTGGATCTTATCTGTTCACAAGTCAGCTCTAGATCTGTGTCCCGTGGCTCTTGTGATCGCATTCTGAGGTTGCGGTCAGATTGCACGTGAAGTGTAAACGCTAATGCATCTTGATGCATCAACACCGCAGGCCGTAGACTCACCTCACATGCAATTAAACTTTGCCAGTTTAAATGAAAGCAACCTCTCAATCTAGAACAACATAAACATTCGAGACATGTTAGTACCAGGTGTAAACAGCCATCTGTCTCCGCTGACATGTGATCGGATCACTCCAGACAGATGTGTAAACAGCGCCTAAGTGAGATTAGGCTGCTATTTGGCTGTTATGAGGCTCATTGGCTGCAGATGCAACCAAAATATCATATTAAATTTCATAATTTCTTATGATACAATTTCATTCACTGGTTAAATAAGATGTAGATCGTCACAACATAATAACGCTTGTTTATTTATTTCATGATTACATTCCACGTGCTGACACATCTTGCTCTAGTTTTTTGTAACAGACAGTGTGATTGTGGCGTATTAATCTAAATTGCGTTCCTGGATATCATCTGTCAGTACTGAGAATAGTTTTCCTGCGGTAATGGAGCAGTTCATTCTTCGGGCTTTAACATTAAACAACTCGATTTTTCATTTTCTGAACTTTGATGAGTGATGCTTTGCACGTGCGAAACTCATCCGACCTCTTAAAGCAACAGCACACCTTCTCAAAGCGGCTTAATTTGAGATAATATTGAAACTAGGTTATGTAATAGATTACTTAAAGTTAAAGTTAAAGTTTAATATTTATTCTGAACATGCATACTCCATGTTTGAGATTTTGTTTACGTGAAACACATGCAAAACTAGAACATCTCTTAGTATGAGTAGTGATAGATACAAATAAACTGACTTTGTGTGAGCAAAACATGTTCATTGCATTAAAAAAAATTAATCATAATACTTTACACAGCAAAAATCTATTTCCTTAACTGGAATGGCCTAAACTCTGGCAAATATCCTGGTCATAACTAAAGGAATTGCAATCGCATTGGATCCAAACCTATAAACAAAAGATTTCCTAAGTGTTATTAATGAAAAAGACCTTTTTCCTTGTTATTGTACGCTATTTGATAAAGCATCTCACCCACTTCTTTCCAATCCACGTGTTTCCAGCTAATGGGTTAGGAATGGAGGGAAATATCACTCTATAAATCATTAATATCCTTGCTTTAAATAAAAATAATACACTAAATTAGTTTTTCATAAAATGAGCAAGATGATTCATCTCCAGGCTCATCTGGGATTTGAAAACATCCCATTTACAGAAGCCCAGCAAGGCTCTTCTTCTGCTAATGGATGAGAGGTTTCTTTGTTTTTTGTAATTATTAAATTTCCAGAGCACATCTGCCAGTATGGAATGTGTTATCATAACTAAAGGAAATATCAAGCACATTTGAGGATCTAATTTGTTGTTTTGTTCATATTGAGAAGAATGAGTTATTCTTTAGAATTATATTCTCTACTGCTGTGTTTGAGTGAATCTGGTGGAAAAGAAAAAGTTCATAAACATACCCCAAAATGAAAAGAAAAATGAATGCCTTGCATAATAAAAACGAAGCCTATTTCTAGATTTTGTGAAGTTTTACCCCTTTGGACGGCATGTGAGGCTCATCTTGTGACAATCACGGTGTGTGTTTTGAAACACATGGCCTTAGAAATGTGTGTAAAACCGCTGAACGTGTTTCTAATCACGATAAATGAAAAATCGCTATTCTTCACGAGCAAACAAATTCTTGCTTTTAAACAAAGCGCAGAAGAGTGTTGGCCATAATTGTTCATTGTCAAAAGTCGCATGTGGTCAAAAGCGAAAGTCTGCAGGGGCCGGACCAAGCATCTGGCTGGCTGACAAAGATTAGCGATAAAAGAACATAAACAGAGAGAAAATGTGACTCAGATGTTGGAAAAAATGTTTCAGCCTCCAATAATTATCAGGTTTTCTTAAAACTGTCACAGATGGCATGCTGAAATCAGTTCCCCGCAGACTCAACAGCTGCCCGATTACATTACGTGTCATTTAGTCTGTGCTTTTATCCATAGTGACTTTATTAAGACATTAAGTTCATGAGAACCTGCGATCATGCATCAAACGTCAACGAAACCACCTGGTCTCTGAACCTTCGCACACAAGCTCTGGGCTCAAACCTCTGGACTACTGCATCAAATACATCACATGTCGCTCCTCCATCCCCGGCCAAAAAACCGAAGCGAAATCCACAGTAAACCATGCTAAGGACCATCTGGTGGATACTGTACACAAAGTAATGGCAAGCTTCGATTGGCAGGTTTTATGCAACGTCAGGGTGTCCGAGTGCATGTGTTTTTTTTATTGTCTTTCCAAGATCCCCAACTGCTACAGTGAGAACTAGTTGACCTTAAAAAAGATTTACTCAAGCAGACTATTCTGCTGCGTTACATCAGCAGTTCATCATTGGTGTTTAAAAGAAGGAGATCAGAATTCGTTCTGCCAAGACACATATTGATGACAAGCATTAAGTCCAATCAAGCCATTTAGAATTTTAGCATTTATTGTTATGCTGTCAATTGCATGTCTACATAAACCTGTTTCTCATGAGCATCTTTCACCTCCAAAACAAAGAGAGTTTTGAAGAAAAGACACCAGCAGGGACGTGTAAATTAGCTCCTGCGTTTAGGGGGTCCTGGACATCTGCAGTTTGTTTGCCTCTTGAAGGCTTTTCTCAGTCAGTACTCCAGGCTGGAGCCATTGCACGATCCCTTGCGCTCTCCCTCTGAGAGGTCATGCCCTTAGAAACACAGAGGTCACAGACTCTGCCCAGCGTTGTACCACAGGAGTCGTGTTCACTGGCCTCGGAGCCGCGTTGTCTGCTGACACGCTAATGGACTAAATGTGGACCTAAATTTAAGATGTATTTTAATTGCATTTCCTTCTATTTGGATTATACTGTTTTAACATAAATAAACTTAATGTGATGCATTTTTTTTCAGTCAGACATACAGTAAGATGAAACGGGTAAAATTTCATTGTTGGTGCTTGGACCTCAGTGTCATTTGTCTATTATTTCCTCTAATTCTAGAGATTACACAAGGTTCAGGTGTAGGAAATTTGGTCAAGAGTCAATTTTTGGATTAAAATATGTTCACCTATAGCCTAGAAGCACACCTAACTCAGCAAAATCAGGACATGCGTATCTGTACACAGATTTGTACGTTGTTATGTTGAAATGTTCTGTTTTTATTCTCTTGTTTTGTTGCACTGTGAAGGCTTCTGTCACAAAAAAACTCCTGCAAAGGAATCCAGAAGAATTGTGGCAACGTCTCAAAGATGAAGAAAAAAACCTACCTGGAAAGTGCCAGTTACTGTTCAAAGTTGTTAAAAATGCTGTAAAATGAGGATGCTTTCAAAAATAGTGGCATAAATATATTTAATTTATCAATTAACTTCTATTAACTAGATCAAATAAATATTTGTTATTTCAGCGGATGTATATAAAATATATTATATACATGTGTATATACACCTAAATATTAAAATATATATATATATATATATATATATATATATATATATGTATTTAAACTATATGTTTGTGTCTTTATATGTACATAATAAATATACACTGTACACATATAAATATATATATTATAAACACAAACTTTTATTTTCGATGTGATTAATCACAATTAATTGTTGTCCAGCATTAATTAATATATATAATTTCTTTGGTAATTCATATTATTTTCATTGTTTTTCCTTACAACCCCAATGACTTAGCAAAGAAGACAAGCCCTTTCAGAAGATGTACATTTTTCATCATTTAAAAAAATAAATTATTGTATTACACAATAGGCTCTTGAAATGTGACCAAAAGCTAGCAGACAGCATGTTACTTCCACCTAGCATGACCAAAAGCCCAATTAGTTTGTATTAGTTTAGCGTCAAAGATTTGTGGCTTTTTATTTTCGTTAAAACTTTTAAACCAACATGTACTGACAAACTCAAATAAATTAAGATAATAATAATTCTACTTTACCTTCTAATTCAAATGGCAATTCTACATCCTGTTTACCATGTCAATTCATATTTTCAGCAACGGAACTGGAATTTAAAAATCATTCTCAATTCAGTTTAGAATGGGGCATGACCCTTATTCTCAAGTCTGTGTTCTTGTAGTATCGTGTCCATCTGGTCCACATACTGTAGATTCCACCCGAATGAACTGTACAAGAATCCTAGAGAAGATCATGGAGAATCATGAATCACACCAGCAGAGACGGGTCATCCATCTCACCTGGAGAAGCGTTTGATCTGTTGATTATTATTGATGGGAAAACTCAAGATACATTGAAAATGACGTTTATGGACGACGGACTTTCAACACGTACCCATCACTCCAAACATATTTGAATCTGCAGATAAAAGGAAGCATATGGAAGTGTATACAGTAGATGGGTTAAACAACTCCAACATTATTATGCAACAGCATAAACCACACAGCAATCCATAGCATAACTCTAGCTTTTTTTTTTTTTTTTTTTTTTTACGTTCACAGTTTCAAGAACCAGCTGTGTATAATTATGTAAGCAGAGGTGGGTGAGCAGTATAGAGGAAGCCACATCACATTTTCCGGGTCTCACTAAGACACATAGCCCTCTCCTGTGGTCTATTCTGTCTGTTATGCTACCATACTTTAATGTTCTTGGCAGGCATTTTGTTACCAAACTGCTTCTCAAGAGTGTGAGACGTGGCCTGGTGCGCTCTACACAAGCTCTGACATGCTGAATGGTGGCGCTTATGTTATGCATTTAAATCCATCACTGCACTCCTTTCTTCCCATGGACTCCTGGGGCCTCATTTATAAAGACTTGCGTAGAAAGCATCCTTGATTTTATCTAAGAACTTTTCTGATTTAATCGTAA
>JAUCMU010000027.1:267136-277865 GCA_032275025.1 Enteromius treurensis | reverse complement strand
TTACCATCACTCTGTTCTTCTATTTGATAATGTTCAGTGCTTTGCTACAATCTGTATTGTTAAAAGTGCTATATAAAAAAAAAAAAAGGAAAAAAAGTGTCTACAATCTGACATATAACATAATAAAGCTTTGATTATGCTGACAGGAATTCAAAATGCAGTTTAAATGTAAAATTTTACATATTTCATTTTATTTCTATGAATTAATGATTATTAATATAACCTAATGCGTAGTGCAGAGCCAAATCACCTGTTTAGTCGAGGAATAAATCATTCACACATTTTCAGTTAATGAAAACACAACATGGTCATTTATTATCACGCACAGGCATAAAGTATACAAGCAATAACTATACAAAGGTTCACACTAATTGAAATCGGAAAGAAACATTATATTTATTTATTTAAAAATACAGCCCTAACAAGTTAATAAAATAATAATAATAATAATATTTAGAAGAAGAATAGTGTGGTTATTCGTACAAATGACACCTACTAAAAATATGTATTAATCACAATAAGATTGCTGTAAAAATGATAAACACTGCATTTAAACAAAACACACATTTTGATTGGTAATCACAGTCATATGTAATATCATGACGACAGACGCAATGCGACATTGGCATTATTTTTATGCCCGCTAAAGGGCGCTTACCTTAAAACCATAAATATATGTTGTATTTTTTATTAGGATTTAATTTTATGACACCTTATACCCAGGTTTAGCCATTTAGGATGCAGGAACAGAATTATCTAAATGAAAAAAAAAAAAGAAATAGATGTCAAGTTCTCACTGGAATGTGTCCTGTTTCTTACAGTATTTATTTATTTTATTCTTATTTTTTTAAGTGAATGTATGCATTAAAAGAGGCTGTTGATACATCTTTGGCAGGTTGCCCATCTGGGATTCTTCAAACACTGCAGAATTAACAGTGTCCTGTTAAAAATACAAGGGGAAAAATCTGTTAGCCACTGTCATAGCTTACATTTGTATTACCATTGATTTCATATACTTTTATTGTAGTAAATGAGAAAACATAAACCAAGGATGTGAGGGATAGAAATACAGTGTACAGTGTAAGGAGTCTTCAGTTGTTTAGCAACAAACTGAATGTTCAGCTGCCAAACATCTTACTGGAAAAAAGTTCAATAGACCAGTCAATAGAAAGTCTTTAAAAGTTGGGAGTTGCAAAAAATTAGACAATCCAGGAACATGTAGTATGACAATCAGTATGACATCTATCCTGATTAACTGTTTCCCTGTCAGCATTTTTATTTTAAATTGCCAGCCACCGGCAGCATTTTTGATGATTTTCACTAAAATTTTAAACAAACAAAAAAATCTATTCTATTCTATCCTTCATGTGTTCATGATTTTTAACAAAGTAGTGCATTTTAATTAAAGTACTGCATTTTCAAGCAAAATACATTCAGATATCATATTCTATCATGTGCAAATAATTGAAATTGCATTCAATAAACAGAACAAACAAACAAACTAACACACTTCTACGAACGGGACTAAAACAGGTGGATCCAGTTGCAAGTTTTTATTGAAAGACATGGTTGATGCAGAAGCAGGGTCAAACAAACAGTGAGCAGGGTTATCAGAGGCAAAACACATAAGATTAGTCCAGAGGGGTCGCCAGGGTCGGTCTATAGAGCAAACAACCTTCAGAAGGGTAGGCTTTCCTTCCTGTAATACATCTAGAACACAGATTGCGGTTAAACATTGTATCTTAATTGACAAGATATATCATCAATGGTGGGAAAAGAGTTAAGGCCTATGGAGAAAAAAGGACCTGTGTTCTTTATCAACCAACCAATATAAACATGACCATGTTGTCATGGGATAAACAAGGATTGAGACATGCAGATCCATTTGCTGGGCTTTATTAAACAGACGTGGAGAATCCAGGTACATAGTATTAGTCAAAAAAAAGGGGCAAACAAAATCCGGTGGCTATACTCGGTAAGGGGGGACCAGAGCATATTACAGTGTCTGGCATCGAACTTGCAAGTTCACACACCTCTTTAACATTATTTTTAGTGATCTCTGACTGGCAAAGTCGAACATCGTTACCGCCGACGTGAATAACAATCTTACTGTATTTATGTTTAGCATTAGCCAGCACTTTCAAATTTGCCAAGATGTCAGGCGCTCTGGCTCCCGGAACACATTGGACTTTGGTGGCTGGTGTCTCTATTTTCACGTTCCGTACAATAGAATCGCCAATTACTAGAGCTCTTTCATCAGGTTTCCCAGTGGGTGCATCACTGAGTGGGGAGAACCTGTTTGATGTTCTGATCGGAACGGAAGAGCGGTTTTTTGACCCACGACTATGCCGTCTCACAGTCACCCACTTGCCCTGATGCTGCGCGGGCGCTGCTGGAACCGAACAATATGTATGAGCTGAGCTATCCGCATCCAAAGCCGTATCTACAGCCCTAACATTCTGACTGTCCTCAGTTAAAGTTTGGATGCTTGTCTCTAGTTCTAGGATCTTCTCTGTCAGCCTACCTTTATCCCTGCATTATCACATGTGAAACCCTCATTGCCGACAGAGAGAGATAAACTATACATGTGGCATGACGTGCAAACAACCAGAGAGGGAGAGGCCATACTCACAGAGATTGATGGGTTATTCACTTACCACTGTTGTTTGATAAACTTGTGAAAAACGGAGCAGCGGAGCGAACGAGAAGCGAAACAATCATTTAAATGGAGCGGGAGAAAGCAATTAAATAAAAGGAGACGATGCTAGGAAAACAGTAATAATATCCGCGAGTGTAGCGCGAGAGACACGAAACACACGCTAACCGGCAGATAAATGCTAATGAGCTGCACTCGTGGTTTTAGAATGAACGCGAACGATCAACAAATAGATAGGTTTAATATATTATAGGAGATATTGAGGGAGTTAGGTTGTATATTTAGCACTACAAACAACAGCTAAAAATAGATCGAAATACAAAGCTATGGAGCTACAAACACAGCACACTCTCAGCAGATCAGCAGGCAGGCAGGAGCAATCGAGCAGGCAGGAGGAGCCTCGAGCAGGCAGGAGAAAAGAACTACAAAAAGAGTACCAGAGGGGACATTGCGTGTTCTTCTGAGTCGCGAAGAGATCCACCTCTGCCCTATAAAACTCTCTCCATATCATCCATTCCCTGGGCCTCGGCCCTGTCTTGACAGGATGTCTGCTCCTACATTTAGATGCCCAGGAATATAGGTGGCTCTCAGTGAGAGGGACCTGTCCTGGGTCCACACAAGGGTCTGGTGTGCCAGCTTGTACAAGGGGCGCAACCGCAGACCTCCTTGGTAGTTGATGTAAGAGACAACAGAGGTGTTGTCGGTGCGCACCAACATGTGTTGATCTCTTACGTCTATGAAGAAGTGTTTGAGTGCTTGAAGAACTGCAAGCATTTCTAGACAGTTGATGTGCCAAGAAAGGTGGTAACCTCTCCACATACCTCGCGCTGAGCGACCACTCATGATCGCTCCCCAACCAGTAAGGGACGCATCCGTCGCTCTAAAGCCGCAACATAAAATATGCACAATACCACATTTTAGGGAAAACTCCATTTATTTACCGAAATAAGGAAAACATTACAATTAACAAAACTAGACATCTAGGGGTGTAAAATAAAGTTATATACGTGCAAGTATTTAATGGGAACACTAAGGAAAGGGGAAAAAAACACAAGCCAACGCAACACCTGGGAGAGAGCAACTAAAAGACATACCAAGCTTTTATACATTGTGACTCTCTTAGAGGCTTAATCAGTGATTAATGTCACCTGTTGCCCAGCCAGCGATTGCACTTACAGCAAAGCCAGCAGGGGGCAATAAACAGGCGTAACAGGCACGTACGGCTCGGAGTGACACTTTGATCATGTGAAGGGGACATGATACAGCCACCACTGTAGGGGTCTCATGTACAGCAGGCCAATAGGTATAACATTGGACGCAGCTGCCATAAGGCCCAGCAGCTTTTGAAACTGCTTGACAGTGAGTGACCGGCCTTCTTTTACTCTCGCGACAGCAGTGAGGATCCACGCAACCCAAACAGGTGTCATATGAGCCTGCATCGTGGTCGAATCCCACACCACGCCCAGATAAGTGGTTCTCTGAGCTGGAGAAAGAACACTTTTCTTGGCGTTTAGTCTTAACCCCAACCATTTCATGTGAGAAAGAACGACATCTCGATGTCTGCTCGCTTCTTATGGCAATCGTGCTAATATTATCCAGTCGTCGATGTAATTCAAAATTCGGATGCCCTGGAGTCGCAGTGGAGCCAGTGCCGCATCCACACATTTTGTAAACGTACGGGGTGAGAGTGCAAGGCCCAATATTGGTTTGCTTTGCCCCCGAAAGAAAACCTCAGGAACTACCTGTGTGAAGGATGGATTGATACATGAAAGTATGCATCTTTTAGATTTATCGTGACAAACCAGTCCTCGGACCTGATTCGTGCTAGTTCTTGCTTCACTGTGAGCATTCTGAACTTCAGTTTCATGACTGAGCGGTTCAATAGTCTGAGATCTAAGATGGGCCTCAGCCCTCCCTCCTTCTTTGGCACTATGAAGTAGCGGCTGTAGAACCCGTACTCAATGTCGTGAGGAGGAACCATCTCGATAGCTTCCTTCCTCAACAGAGTTTCTACTTCTTGTTCCATCACCAGAGCCCGCTCTGTACGAACTATCGTACGGACAACGCCCGCAAATTTTGGTGGGGCTTGACCGGACTGGATGTAACCAACTTCTACAGTACGCAGGACCCATTGAGACATATTTGGCAGTAGTTTCCACACTGCTAAATAGTGTACTAAGGGAACCAGTCTTTAGAGGCTGGTCTCTGATGATATCTGAGGGATGATGTCTTGACACAACCCACCCTTGGGTGGAGCTCGGGAGAGCTCGGTGGCGAACGTCTCGGTGCTGCTACGTTTCCGGGCAGCTGATCCCGAGAATGATGCTCGCGGGAAATGCTCACGTCTCGTATCACTGGCAAGGTTAGTGAGTGAGTCTCCCGAGGGCACTTGGGAGAGATGGGCTCAGTGTGCTTTGGAGTACACCACTCTTCCCCAGAGGGGGCTGCCCTCTGAAGTCCTGAGCCACACGCAGGCTACAGAGTGTCGTCAACTCACTTGCTGCTTGGGAGGAGCTCTCCAGGCAACGCTCTCTTTCTGTGTGTCTCTGTACATTTTGTATGAGGAGCTGGTACTCAGATGGGACTGCTCCCGCCTAGCTGCCGCCTGCTTTCTTGCCTCCTGGTGCCTTGTTGACGACCGTGTTGATGGCGTCGCCAAACAGGCCCTCAGGTGCAAGCAGGGCGTCCATCAGGCAGACTCTGTCTCTTTCTTTAATTTCTGACAGAGTCAGCCATAGATACCTCTCCACGGCCACCATAGCTGCCATAGTACGACCGGTAGCATAAGCCATTTCCTTGGTGGCATGCAAGGAGAGGTCAACGGTCCTCCTAAGTTTTTTAATGTCATTACTGCTGACTTGCTTGCCTTCGTCCAGCTCTTTCAGCAGGTCAGCCTGGTGTGCTTGTAAAACACCCATGGTGTGCATGTTCATTCCAGTAACATTTCCGTAGAAATCTGACGCTGGAACGAACACTCTGGCAGAAAACGGCTTTTTCCATGACTTTGCGACAAGGTGGTGAAAGCGCTTTGAGAAATCTTTCATCTAGTTTGCTTTTACGCTGTTCTGATTTTACCTCGGCCAGCCGATTGATGTTTAATTTGGCAACAGCTCCGTGGTCTCCTCAACGCTCTCCATCTCTTCATCCTCGGATGCAGAGAGGACAAGTGCTGCACCGCCTTAGCAAGGGGAAGTAGCAGACCGCGCTTCCTTCCTTGCACTGGTGGCACCCGACTCCGGGGATAGAGATAGGGATTGACCCGTCTCGGATTCCTCTTCAGATAGTTCTTCGCGGAGATCAAGCTGCAATCCCCTCGATCCCCACGGCGCGAGCTGGTCCGGTGCCGCAAGGACCGCTTATGAAGACTCCCTCTTCATTGAAGAGAGCCTTCCGGGAGCAAAGCACACGCAGCGGTAACTGCTCGCAGTGTCTGCAGCCCTCTTTATATGTTTGTTTAAGGGCTGCTTCAGCATGACAACACAGAGTGTGTGAGAGTCATTTGGCAAAATGGATCTCTCACACGGGCTTGTACATGCTCTGTATTGACTGCTTTCACCCCTCATATTTTTATCTTATGATTAAGACATTCTTTTTTCTTTTTGTTTTCTTTCACACACAGTTTTCTTTCACACAGAGACACTTTTAACTCTAGACGCTTTTTCACAATCACACACACAGAGCGCTTCACTGAAAGACAGAAAGCTGTTTTCTGCATGTGCTTTTATACTTCCTGGGTAGTGACGTCACCCGCCGCTGACGTCCAAACTCATCATTGGCTGATTCAACACACTATTCAGAGCCGTCACGCTGAGGGCGTTCCCATAGAGTCTCGTCGACGCAGCTCGAGTTCCTGAAAAGGAAGCCTATTTAAATGAAGCCTATTTAACACACAGTGAAACTACACAGCCATTGGTTGTGCAGTGGTAATTGTTTTAACCAAACGGCTGGCCGCCGTGCTGTGGCAACCAATGGCTGGCTCCTATAGCGGCTGAACCGCTACAGGAGAAGATTTCTTCTCCTTCAGCGACGTGCATCTTTGCTGTCCCCTTCTGTTCTTACAGGGAATCAACCCTTGCACATCAACTGCCTGGAAATGCTGCCAGTATGGCACGCTTATCACGTTTTTCTGCTGCAACTGGGGAATCGATTTTAATGCGGTTTTTAAGAAAATGCTAAATGTTATTGAGCCCTCCTAGCAAAGAACAGAAAGATTGTGACCTTTACCTGAAGCACAACGGTGGCCCATGTGTTAACGACACAATCTGTGCTGTCTGAAGAAAATGTGGCCACTTTCATCTTTCTCTCATCTTTTGTGAACCGTTACATATATATATATATATATATATCGCCCTCGTTTGCCGTTGTCGACCTCGCCTGTGTATTTGCTCTGTGTGTAAACTGGTTGCACTTGGATCCGTACGTTTCCTCAGCTCATTCATGACAGTATAACGAGCCACACATGATTCAGCAACAGTTTGTCTCGCAGGCAGGATTACAACCTGGTTCCCGTATGCTCTTTGCGTTCGCTGTTTCAGTGCGGACGCCGTATAGAGGATTATGTGAAGGACTTCATTTCAGTTTCTCACCGCGTCAATGTGGACGAGGAGACCATTAAGGGGTGTTTCCTGTCGGGCTTGTATTTCACAAGATTTGAAACAGCAACCCATCTTACAGTCAAACATACAGTATATAAACATTACTCCAAATTAATCCAGATGAAACATTAGCCAGCATCAAGTCTGTCGTACATGCAGAAATGTGTTCTTTTTTTAGCTCTTCTGGACTGTAACATCTGGACCTAACATGACTGTATAATATTGCTTTCCCCCCCACTTTTTTGATTTAGCTGGCTTTGTGCTATGATCAAGAAGAAAGCTTTTGGCATTATCTGGTCTTTTGAATACTAATTCCCTTCTTAGAGTGAGCGGTCAAAGTGCTCTCCTCATCATTAGCTTGAGCTGTAGTCTGAAAAATCACAGACTGAAGACACTGCCAGGTTAAGTACAGAAAAAACTGAAACAGATGAGGGACTGAATGAAGCGATTCCTGTGGACACTGTGATATCATCTATGTCTAATCAACTCAAATGTTTAATTTTTATGGCGTTAAATTCTGCTGTATTTAGATGTAGGAGGTCATTAAACATGGGTGATTTTCTCAAAGGTTCAGCAGAATATCTGCTTAATGTAGTATTTTGCACCTTGTAGCACCTTAAGCAAAATGAGATCAACTAATCATCCTCAAATGTTACACTCAGAAGATTTTATGTGAACCCAATGCAATATAAATAGCTTCTTCTACAATATTAAAGTGACTAAAGGGACATATATTTAGCTACCTATTTTTTTATTATGAGTTATTAATTTAATTATTGCTCTTGGTACTCTTTTCCTAAGAATATATGTGCATGATGGGTGTACTAGCATTGCAGGAAATAACATATACAGCACTGTATGCTGAGTCTGATGTCTATTGGTATTATCAAACCTCAAATGCTTACATTTTAATGTGTTACCTTGGCTGTGCTTCAAATTTTAATAAGGGGTGTGTCTCTCAAAAACAACATTAGGTTGCAAGTTCTGTCATTACCAGCAAAGTTCAGCAAATCAATGCTCAAAGGGACATTTGCAAATAGCATTGCCAAGTATGGTTGGAATGACGTGTGCTTAGAACCACATTCCCCTGTTTGTATTATGTTGACTTTATAAACCTTTATAATGAACAAAATAAGCAATATGACATTCAAGAACCAGTTTACGAGCTGTACAGTTGTGCTCATTAGTTTACATACACCTTGCAGAATGTGCAACATGTTAATAATTTAAACAAAATAAGAGGGATCGTGAAAATTGCATGTTATTTTTTATTTAGTACTTTGCTGAACAAGATATTGCACATAACAGATATATACTCAACAAGACAAAATTATAACTCGGTTATAAAAAAAAAAAAAGTCTCAGTTACGTATTGTAACCCTCGTTCCCTGTTGGAGGTTATGTCGTGACGACAGACTGGGGTTCCTACTTGAACCCTGATTCACTCTGATAAAGAGAAACCGCCAATGAAAATTGGCTAGTGGAATTTGCATGCTGAGCCACTCCCTGTTGAGTGGGTAAAAATAGGGCAGCAGGTGCATCCACTCAACAGGTATTGCTGAGGAGCCGAGAGCCAGGTCCCTGGGCCCCCAGCGATGGGTCAAGGCTGTGGCAAGGGGACATAATGTCTTCATTTCCTCCATCACGGAACTAGGGTTACAATACGTAACCGAGACGTTACCTGTCTGTCAGTCACTACAGGTTATGTGGTGACGACAGACTGGGGTCTATATGGAAAGCGCCAAAGCCAAGACCCCCGTCACAACCAACAGCATTGCAAGAATAGTGGACAGGCACTAGCGTTCCGCCAATTACTCTGCAAGGTCGTAACCTACCCAATGCCCCAGTGCCATTTCGCCTGTCATGATACCCGCAGGGACCATATAGTGAGTACATTGCTACTGGAGAGGCCCAAACTGTTCGTTCCTGAAGTAGAGACAGACTCTAGAGAAGGGATTTCGACCTTCAAGAGGATTGCTTTAGATCCTCCTTTTTGTTGTTACAGTTTGGCGGAACGAGGGGGAAGCAAGCCTTCCATGGAAGGGCGCTACGGAGACTACACCATGTGTGGAAAAACCAGTATGGACTAACTCACGGGGTAGTACGCATACGAATTAGGCCTCTGGGTCTGGTTCCACCCGCAGGGGGAAAGCACTAGACAGCAGAGACGGGCTGAGGGAAGACCCGAGTTTACAGTCAGGGAAACTTTACCGTGGAGTCAACATCACATGAAATTACCCGCAGGGAATCAGACATGTGGCCACCTATCTCAGTACAGGGGCTGACCAACTGGGCAATGCAAACGTCTGAACTGAGCCTAGCGTCAGACTGCTCCACCAAGTCTGACTGCCGCTGGTGCTGGAAGGATGCTCAACCACGGTCTGCAAAAAGAAGACACTGCTGGGAGAATACAAGCGCTCGCATCCCTGTGTGAGGGGAAATGGCGCAGCAAGCAGGACACCAGCCGGAGTCACCTAACTGTTCTGCAACAGAGAAGACACTGGCACAACCCGGAGGTTGTAATACCGTGCAAAGGTATTTGGTGTCGCCCAGCCTGCAGCTCGACAAATATCTGTACAATCTGTACAACCACGTACAAGCACAATGCCCTGACGGGACACAGCAACGAGGTATGTTGGCACAACTGCTTGGGTAAGTAACATTTTGAAAATGTCTGTGAATACCCCAGCGAGCTGCTCTTCAGCTGCTTTGCACATGCTTTAAGTACGCACCCAGGGATGCTGTCTGGGAGCTGTTTCTGGGTAGTAACACTCTCTATGGTGGAGTTGATGTACGTCAGAACAGAGGAAGTGTAGTTGTTTATGTTCATGTGAGAGCCACAGGTGGCCTGGAAAGCAAACATACTCCTGTCTGTGTGTTGGAACCTGTCCTGGAGAACAATAAATGATCTGGGTGAGCAGTCTGTTGTTTACTGATGGCTGCATTGAAGTTTATTCATAGCAAGCTTGGCATCAGCATCGGTAGGAATGTAAGGGTGTACGATGTAAAGGCACTACTGTTCTGTACGAACAGACCTGACACAAGCAAGATTAATACTGCAAAACTGCAGAAACTGGAGTATGGAAGAAAAATCCTGCCTAATGTATTTGAAATAAAAAGCTTGTTGAATTCCACAAATGGAAAAAAAATACATTGCATTTAACAGTGCTTGCATTTTCAAGCATTGTATTTTCATGGCTTGCATTTTTATGCGCTGCATTTTAACATGGTTGTGTATTTACATAGTGAATATTTAAAACGGAAATATTTCACAAACATTTAAATAGTTAAAATGTCAGGTGCGGACAGAAGCAGTCACTGGAAACTCAGGTACACAATATATAGTCTTTATTTAGTAAAGTCACGGAAATAAATAAGCAGCTGCCCACTGCGTGCAGAGTAAAAGTTCAGATGATCAAAAAACAACGCAGGTGAAATCCGCCGCTCACTGCGTGTCGGAACTAAAGGATGAGCAAAA
>JAUCMU010000027.1:232151-243575 GCA_032275025.1 Enteromius treurensis | reverse complement strand
TAACATTTCTGCATTTGAGGTTGAAAGCATAGGACGCAATTTAGATATGTTCTTGAGATGGAAAAATGCAGTTTTAAAGATGCTAGAAACATGGCTTTCAAATGAAAGATTGCTATCAAACAGCACACCTAGGTTCCTAACTAATGAAGAAGAATTGACAGAGCAGCCATGAAGTGTAAGACAGTGGTATAGATTATTTTATGTATGGTTTTTAGGTCTGATAATTAACACCTCTGTTTTGTCAGAATTTAACAGAAAGAAGTTACTTGACATCCAATTTTTTTATATCAGCTATGCATTCCGTTAGTTTTTTTATTTGGTGTGTTTCACCTGGCTGATAAGGAATATATAGCTGAGTATCATCAGCATAAAAGTGAAAGCTAACACCATGTTTCCTGATAATATCTCTCAAGGGTAACATGTAAACCGTAAAAAGTAATGGCCCTAGTACTGAGCCTTGAGGACTGTCCTCATTCAGTGCTACAAACTGATAGCGGTCAGATAAATATGATTTGAAACATGCTAAGGACTCTTAGACAACAGAGTTTTCTAGTCTATTCAAGAGACTATTGTGATCAATAGTGTCAAATGCAGCGCTGAGATTCAATAACACTAATAATGAGAAACAACTACAATCAGATGATAGAAGCAGGTCATTTGTAACTCTAATTAGAGCAGTCTCAGTACTATGATATGGTCCTCAAATCCTCACAGATACCATTCTTCTCTAAGAAGAAATACAATTGTGAGGATACTACCTTTTCTAGTATCCTTGGCAGAAAAGGGAGATTTGAGATAGGTCTGTAATTGACTAAATCTTTGGGTTCAAGTTGCATTTTTTTAACGAGAGGCTTAATAACAGCCAGTTTGAAGGCTTTGGGGACATATCCTCATGACAATTAGGAATTAATAAAAGACAAAAGTGGATCCATGACTTCTGGAAGCAGCTCTTTTAATAGTTTTGACAGAATAGGGTCTAACATACATGTTGTTTGGCTTTTTCTCTGTTTTCTTCATTTTCACAGGCATGCACTGCTCTCCCCCTTCATCTGAGACATGGAGGAATTTGTAAAACAGCACACAAAGATCAGCATCCGCCAACAACAATATTATGAGCATATGGCAGAACGGGTGACTGAGATGCGCTTTTCTGCCGCTCATACAACGGCATTGCCTGATCCTCGCACAGCTGCTGCGCGCCTTCTGCCAAAGTTAACAGCTGACGACGACGTGGAATCCTACCTGCGGATGTTCGAGGCCACATCCGCGGCTGAGAGATGGCCGAGAGATGCTCGATTTGCTGTCTGGAAAAGCCCAACGGGCTTATTTCTCACTTCCCATCACTCACATCACCTACTATGACCGTTTGAAGACGAAAATCCTTACCCGGCTGGGTTTATCATCAGCTACTGCAACGCAGCTGTTTCATGATTGGGTATATAAAGTCCGGTTACCAGCACGTGCCCAGGCAGCAGAGCTGATGAGACTGGCCGAACACTGGCTGTTGGAAGGCGGGGCAAACGTTAATCAAGTTATCGAGAGAAGGTAGTGGTGGACAAAATGTTGTGCACCTTGCCACGCTCCATACGCCAGGGATGAGAGGGCCTCTTACAGTGGGTGAGTTGGTGGAAGCCATCGAGTTGGCGGATGCTGCCATTCATTGGGACGTGGGGGAGAGAGTGCCGTCTTTTCCCCCGGAGAGTGGTCCAGGAGCGACTCTCGCTGGAGGGCACCCAGCAACCAGTGCACAGGCCGGCAAGCCCCCGGGATGAGCCCATGCCCACCGATCCACGACAAAGAAGTGGATGGCAGGCTGCGCAGTACACCGGGAAGTCTCCAGGGACTCACCACGAGTTACGGTGGAAGTAAAGGGGAAAAACTATAAAGCGGTTCTGGATTCTGGAAGCAGTTTCACACTAATGAGACCAGACGTGATAGGACCCCGGCCAACACTTTAAAGTACGCTCCCAGTTACATGTGTTCATGGAGACACCCAACAGGTCCCAACGTGCGCTCTAACCATACGGAGAGGAAATGTTGAAGAGGTGGTCGACATTGGTGATAAAAAATAACTATTGGTGGTACCCAGCACAAAAACAGAGACAGTGATGGAACTGGTCCACGCCCATCCGATGGCCGGTCACCTCGGGGCCCAGAACACAGCACAGAGGATCAGAGACCGGTTCCACTGGCCAAGCCTGGAGGCAGAGGTAAAACGTTTCTGTGTTGCATGTCCCACCTGTCAACGCACCTCCCCAATTAAACCTCCCCCCCAGTCCTCTCATTCCTCTTCCCATCATAAGGGTGCCCTTCGAGCAGATCGGAATGGATCTCGTAGGGCCACTGCCGAAATCCAGTCGTGGTCACTAGCAGATCCTGGTTATCGTCGACGATGCGACTCGGTACCCGGAAGCGATACCTCTCCGGAAGGCAACCTCGAAAGCCATCGCTCAGGAACTGTTCCTCCTCGCCAGTCGCGTGGGAATACCAGCAGAGATCCTGATTGACCAGGGGCCCCCTTTATGTCCCGGCTAATGGCTGACCTGTGCCGACTGCTGAAAATACAGCAGATAAAGACGTCCGTATACCATCCTCAAACTGACGGCCTGGTAGAGAGGTTCAATAAGACCTTAAAACAGATGCTCCGTAGGGTGGCGTCCGAGGACAGAAAGGATTGGGACCAGCTTTTACCATACATGCTGTTGTTCGGACGCCAACCCCGGGAACTTCTGGACGTAGCAAAAGAAACCTGGGAGCAGCAGCAGGCACCCCACTGCACCATGATAGAACACGTGAGAGAGATTAGGGAGAAAATCGACAAAGTCATGCCACAAGTCCGGGAACACATGGTCCAAGCCCAGCAAGCCCAGCAGCGTCACTACAATCTGGCGGCCCAACAGTGGCAGTTCCATCCTGGAGATAGGCTGATGGTCCTGGTCCCCAATGCGGCTTGCAAATTCCTAGCTCAATGGCAGGGGCCGTATACAGTTTAGGAAAGGGTAGGCCCTGTGAATTACCGAGTCCGACAACCGGGTCGACGACGGGCCACCCAAATCTACCACGTGAACTTACTGAAAAGCTGGGTAGGTGACCGGGAAAAGGTAGCAGCTCTTGCCCTCCCAGCACCCACAGTTGTCGACATGGATACCAACCTCTCGGCCGCCCAGAAGACGGAGCTGCGGCACCTGGTCAGTCAGTACCAGGACGTGTTCTTGGAGACCCCAGGCCGTACAGATGTCATCCACAACGAGATTGTTACCAACCCTGGAGTTGTCGTCCGGCAGCAGCCTTACCAAATTCCTGAAGCCCGTCAGCATGCGGTAGAGGAGGAGATCCAACAAATGCTCAAGCTGGGGGTAATCGTACCATCTCGGAGCCCGTGGTCCAGCCCCTATGTCCTGGTCCCGAAGCCAGACGGAACCCTCAGATTCTGCAATGATTATCGACGGCTGAACGAGGTCTCTCAATTCGATGGCTACCCCATGCCCCGGATGGATGAGGGCCCGGTATATCTCCACATTAGACCTCACAAAAGTATGCTGGCAGGTCCCACTTTCAGAGGAGGCGAAACCAAAGACTGCGTTTTCTACACCATCAGGGCACTGGCAATACCGGACCCTTCCCTTCGGCCTTCACGGAGCCCTGGCCACGTTCCAGCGGCTCATGGATGTCATCCTCCGACCCCACCAGGAGTACGCCGCAGTCTATATAGACGATGTTGTATTCCACTCGGAGGCATTGGAGGAACATCTGGAATGGCTGCAGAGGGTTCTGTCTGAGCTCAGGAGGGCTTGACTTACCGCCAACCCCCGCAAATGCCATCTTGCCAGATCAGAAGTGAAGTACCTGGGCTTCACCATCGGGAGAGGACTGGTCAAGCCCTAAGAGAAAAAAGTCCAAGCGGTCAAAGAGGCTCCACGGCCCACCACGAAGTCCCAGGTACGAGCTTTCTTGGGGTATCTGTGTTTTATCCCCAGCTTCTCCTCCCTCGCTGCCCCACTTTCAGACCTGACCAGGAAGGGGCATCCTGAATGGATCCAGTGTACGGACCAGGCGGAGGAGGCCTTCCAGGCCCTCAAGAAGGCTCTAACATCGGAACCTGTACTTCACGCCCGAGATGTCAACCACCCCTTCCTGGTGCAGACCGATACCTCCGATTCAGGACTCGGAGCCGTGCTTTCCCAGGAGCATCAAGGGGGATAGCATCCGGTCGTTTACATCAGCCGTAAGCTGACCCCAGCAGAGAAGAACTGGTGAAGGAGGCCCTCGCCGTCAAGTGGGCAGTCCTGGAGCTCAGGTATTACTTGCTGGGAAGAAAGTTTGTTCTATTTACAGATCACGCCCCCCTTCAGTGGATGGCCCAGGCGAAGGACACTAATGCCCGGGTGACCAGATGGTTCCTGACGCTCCAGAACTTCCACTTTCACGTGCCACCGGTCCAGATCTGCTAACTCCAACGCAGACGGTCTCTCGCGGTTTGGGGCAGCTTAGGCAGGTCTGTTAGGGGTCACTTCCCACCCACCCCCTTTATCCCCTCTCATCTCTTTTCCCAGGACTAGGACACCGCTTAGAGGGGGGGGAGTGTGACGGGCACCGGGACTGGCGACTAAGGATTCACACCTGGAACACGTCAGCCCGGGCCAATTGCTCACGGACAGAACGATATAAAAGACGCGCAAGGAAGTGTTGAGCTACGACTCCATTCTGATGCATGGGTGACTTACCTTTGCTTCTTTGCAGATGAAACGACGTGAGCGACGAGCCCGGGCCTGAAGAAGGAACACTGGAGCACTCACCACTGCGAGCTGGGGGAGGAAAAAGGGACTTTATTCACGCTGTGCACCGCCACCGTCACCACAGTATCAAACTCACCTGCTTTTGTTTCAATAAATCCACCCTTCGGGGTTTGTGTTCACTTTACTTCCGTGTCTTGTCGTACTCTCTAGCGCCACAGATCACAATATATATACATATATATATATATATACATATATACACTATATGTTTGGTACTAAATGATACAAATAGTTGTAATTTTCTTTCTGGAAAACTATTACAGTTAAAAGCCTAAAATAAAGTTTCAGTAAATTATAAAAGAACTAAAAAAAAAAGAAAGAAACAGCAGGTTCTGAAGGGTTATGTGACCCTGAATGCTAAAGGAATAAATTGCATTTTACAATATACTTAAATTGTAAACCTTAAATTGTTTTAATATAAAATCGTATTCAAGTTATTACAACATCAGTTATTATTGTGCAGCAAGTAAGTCATATCACCTTTCCCCTCACATAAACCCTTCTCACACTTTCCGACATCCACCCACAGGGACCACTGATGTTGTGTCTCTGCCCTCACTATGTGTGTGTGCGGTGGGTGGCACTAATCAATTGAGCGGCAGGAGAGGAGAGTGATTTGTATCTGCTGCATTTCTCTAATCGCCCCACAGCTCCATTCAGTAATGTCATCCAGTCCCCTCCGCCCTCCCTTCCCCTTCACAACCACCGCAGCCTGAAGAGACACTTCCACTAATGCGCAAATACTCGCTCACACACACACACACACACTGAAGCTTTTGCCATAAAAACACCCTGGCAACATACAGTTCTCACATCAATGCACACAAGCACAGATGGTTGTTTGTTTGACGTGACATGTCAAGCAGTGACAGCAATGTCCTGCAGTGCGAAATCATATATATTTAAAAAAATTATAATAGTAATAATAATAATAATACCAAAAGTTACTTTCTTTTAAAATACAATGAAAACAAGTAAAACAAAATAAAATAAAATAAAGTAAAAAAACTGGTAACACCCGAGTATTATTGTGATAGTAACTTTGTAACTATGTCAACTTACAATTGTCAGAGTATTCCTGTATATTACTAAGACTAAAAATTAGCTGCATTCATTGTGCTTGCCAACTTGCACGTTATTAGGAAAGGTGATTTGCAAAGATTCATTTAAAAAAAAAAAAAAAAATTATATTGGGTATATTAAAAAGTAATCCACTGTGTCTTCGACTGCTCAGATTATCATTAATACATCCAACAACAATACACCTCAGTTGCTTAGGAGACATTCCTGTCTACAAATGTTATAGCTCAATCAGTGTAATGATCAGCTGGATGTGCCAGCCCAGCCCGGGATGGCACTCCAGCCCTTCATGAACTGCGTGTGTGTTTGTGTCTGTTTTCATTCATGGACTCTCATTCAGCAGTCATGTCTCATGTCACATGCACTTGCACGCCTCACGTCCCATTCATGACACTCAGGATCAGTGTTACAAAATGCATGTTACGAAATTTTACTTTAAAAGTAATTAGTTATAGTTACTAGTTATTTCTCACAATTAGTAACTGAGTTAATAACTGAGTTACAATGTTATAAAAGTAACTAATTACCAGGGAAAGTAACTATTGCGTTACTCAAAAAAACAAAACAAATGAATTGCAAACTCGGATGCCTCAAATATTAAAGGTTAAATTAATTAAACTAACTGGTGGTGGTGCTTGTTTATCATTTAGTGTTTCTATAAAAAACGGGGCAAAAATTATAAGATAACAAACTACTATGAATTCTACTACTAATAACAATATAAACACACTAATTATTAATTGCAACGAAAGCTCTGAGTCTTGCGGATCCACTTGCATGGCTTTATCAAATAATCCAGCAAAGTGCTCAATATAAACAGCAAATCCAAAAGAGCGGTCACAAGGCAGGCAGTTGTCAATAAGGCAGGCAGCAAGAATCATAAACGAGAATAAAAGTCCAGGATCATACACAGGGAAGCTAACACAAGGAAAAACGCTTGGAATTATCACCATAAGGAACGGTATTAGGATATAAGGCTAGTTACCTGAGGGGGCAGGGCATACCCTGCTCTTGGTAGGCTAGGGTAATGGCATCCACTATCCAGTGGGCCATCCTCTGCTTGGAGATGGCATTTCCCTTCTGCCGGCCCCCATGACAGACAAAGAGCTGAAGGTCAGAGGTCCTGAAGCGTTGCGTCTGGTCAGCGCAGCATCTTAGTGCCGGACAGGACAGAGCAAAGCCAGGGCTGGCTCTGCCTTCCCCGAGGGCAGCATTTGGAGGTTCACCACCTGATCTCTAAATTGACTGGTGGGAACCTTGGGCACGTAGCCAGGCCATGGCCTCAGTGTTACCTGGGAATTCCTGGGGCCAAACTCAAGGAACGATTTGTCGACTGAAAATGCCTGCAGGTCCCTGACCCTCTTGATGGAGGCCAGTGCAGAAGCAGAGTCTTCATTGACAAATACTTCAGCTCGGTTGCTGGCAAAGGCTCAAATGGGGACCCGCTGTAGTGCTCTCAGCACCAGAGCCAGGTCCCAAGAGGGTATAGTGGGAAGCTGTGGAGGATTCAAGCATCATTCCCCCATATGGAACCTGATGACCAGGTCATGCTTACCCACAGACCTGCCATCTATGGGGTCGTGGTTCGCAGCGATAGCAGCCACATAGACTTTGAGGGTGGAGGGAGACAGCATTCACTCCAATCCTTGCTGCAGGAGCAAAAGTACGAC
Source organism: Enteromius treurensis (assembly GCA_032275025.1). NCBI lineage: Eukaryota > Metazoa > Chordata > Actinopteri > Cypriniformes > Cyprinidae > Enteromius > Enteromius treurensis. The sequence continues at coordinate 236,029 of JAUCMU010000027.1, read as the reverse complement.
TCTGATCAGGCGTCTCCGGGGTTCTTCCTGTTGAGAAGAACACCACTGGACGAACAGGTTCCATTTCAATGAGTAGGCAGCTCTTGTAGAAGGCGCTCTTACAGAAGAAATGGTATCGATTGTCCCTTGGGATAGGTCACCTAGAACCTCTGCATCCCGTCCAGGGACCAGACATGAAGTTTCCAGAGGTCTAGACGTGAGTGCCGTAGACGTAGATTCTTCCTCGGCCAGGGAGGGGCTGTCACAATGAGCATGAGTTCTGGGAACCAGGTCCTGGTGGGCCAATAGGGGGCTACCAATAGGACCTGCTCCTCATCCTCTCTGACCTTGCACAGAAGCCGTGTTAGGAGAAGGCTCACTGGGAGGAACACATACTTGCGCTGGCCCCGTGGCCAGCTGTGTGCCAGGGTGTCCGTGCCGAGAATTCAGGGAGTAAAACAACAACAGAGTGGCAAACAGGTCTGCCTGAGTGACCCCAAAGTGCTCCCAGATCAGCTGGACCTGAGGAGGGTGTCTGGGTATGGAGTCTTCATTCTCCGAGAAGTGCAGCTGGTGACAGCTTCTCGACAAGAAGCCTGGGTTCGGGGGAACCCAACTGTACCGTACTGTACTGTAAGCCTACGAGTACCTACAGGCCCGGGAGGGGAGCATCGGATTACCCTGCCAGGTGGAGGTGGCAGCAAGACACAATTGCATCGCTCCCCCGGGAAGACCCCCGAGTGCCCCCTAGCTGCGCCGCCAACAAAGGTGGTGAAGGTGGATGAGCCGCTAGGACGGTTTCTGGCAGTGAAAGGTGCCGTCCACGTGCACTAGCACGAACCACCCCCAGGTACCAATCATCCAGCCTTGAGGGTTCAGGACGCGGTGGAGGGTTCCATACAATCCCAACCCCCTCGGCGGCCCAGGCAAGCATAGCCACCAACTCTGGGTCAGTATCTGGCACAGTGTAGCGCCCAAGGGACACCACAGCAGCCGGAATTTCATCCTGGATTTTGACTTTCTTTTCGATGCAGCGACCGACATCTGTTCATCGGGGGAAGCACCAAAACGTGGCAGCTGGCGTCCCTTGCAGGGGACCAGACTGCCCCCTTGACAGCTCCAGCGGTAGCGGAGCGCTGGTGGAAGGAGGAGCCCTTGAAGGTGAAATCCCAGGTAATGGTCGCATCCAGAAACGCATGGGTGATATGACATCCTTAAAAGGACACGTCTTTATAAAGACGTACCACCCCTGAACTGCTCTTTTAGAGAAATTGCTCTTTTGTGTGTGCTGAGGCGGACAGGGGTCATGGCCGCCTGCACACAGCAGGGGAAACCCACTCCAAACTGGAACACCATCATCGTTGAAGCCAGTTACCATTCTTTCCAAGCAGATCAGTAGGAGCAGAACGTCCATAGTGGCTCGGCTCAGAAGCAAAAAGTGATGTTCATGGCCTTTTTTTTATACACGCAAAGCAGATTGGTGCTCTTGAAGCGAGATCCCAATTCATTGGTCATATCCAACGTGATTCGGAATGACCGACTGAAAGGGAACCAGCAGTTCTTAAAAGCTGAATTCCAAGGAAACTTTTAACAAAGCAACATTTAACAAAGTATATATTTTACATGTAGCGCATCAAGTCTGCATGTTATGAAGACTCTCTTGCTCTTTATCTTTCTTTGCGTGTGTGAGCCAAAGTGATGGCGACCCGTGTGCCTTCACAGAGTTTATGGTATATCAAATACAGCTACACTGCGCATCCATTGATATAGACTAAAAAACTAAAATGCTAATAATATTATAATAAATTATAGTAACGGCACATTTTTTTTCACAGTAATAGCGTTGTAATGGGGGAAACAGTAATTTGTTTAATTACTTGTTATTGAAAAAAGTAACGCAGCTAGTAACGCCGTTTAATTATAAAGCTTCCCATCACTGCTCAGGACAGGTCAAAAGTAAAACAGTGGGTCAAACCTTATTTTGATAGTCTACTTTAGACATTCTACTAACTATAAGCAACTTTGTAACAACATGGCAACTACATGTCAACTAATTATTAGTAGATTGTTAGGGTAGATGTAGGATAAGTTGAATAAGTTGAAATATAATTGCAAAGGTACTGATAGTCAGTATGTTGTATGTTGTAGACCCATTGAAATAAAGTGTTAGAAGATATTGAGCAGACAGTCTACTAATACTCTAATGACTGCTAGTTGACATGTAGTTGCAAAGTTACTAACTGTTAGTACTGTAGAATGTTTAAAGTGGACTGGCAAAATGAAGTGTTACCAAACAGTGTTAGTCAACAACTGTGGGAGAGGCCTGGGTCAGTGTGACGTCGCTGTGCCAGGAATTTGAGAATGGCTTGATCTGAGAAAGTCATTATAATTTGTGTAGATTAAAAAAATATGGATTTTAATCATTATAGGGTGGGTGTGTTTACACACTGCCAAGACACATTTAAGTTCATATAAAAATTATTTTGCATCAATTTTTTGCATCTGATGTCCCATTTAAATGAAATCCATACTATGCATCCTGTTGTTCCACACTGGAAAGGAAAAAAAGAAAATCCTTTCACACATCTACCAGCAGTTACGGCAATCTACATGCTGCCTCAAAGAGAAAAGTGCATCAGGAAAGACTAAAGACAGACACCTAACACAGATTTGCTCTTTTCTGCCCTCTGGTACACAGCTCAGGACTATTTGAGCATGAACCACAATATCCAGGAATAGTTTCTAAAAGAATGCCTTATGACATTTCAACACACAATTCATGTGGGATGTGTGATGTGATGTCTTCTTGTCTTGAAACATTTGAGAAAGTTTTTCATTGTACTCTGTTCATTGTATTTGTACACAGCTATAAATAAATGACTGACAAATTACTATTTATGCTTTTAAGTTACAGTTCTATGGTTGCTGTCAATTTAAGAAAAAAAATATCTGCCAGTTACAGAGCTTAAAATGTTGAATTTTGAAATTAAATGTTTAACTTCTTAAACACAAAGTTCATGTCCATGTTATATGTATCTGTTATCCTGATACATATAACTACAGGTAACCATGGAAAAATTTGTTGCAATATTTTCCAACAACTGTGCAACATCTTGTCTAGTGGCTGACTATGTTTTTATGTCATACTTTACAATTAGAAGTGTTGTGTGTTTCCTAAATAACAACAGAAATGTCGGATATCAGAGATAAAAGACTCTGACATGACATTTCATGTATTTCTATCTGAGCTGTCTCACCAAAACTGCACAGTTAAAAGGTTAGCAGTTTTTTTTTTACATTATACCAATCAGGCATACACAAAAAATGCTTAAAAGGTGTTTGTCCGCTGCATATCCCAATTCAAACCCCTGCTCATTTCGGAATGTGTGAGCAGACCTTTCCTGCTGCGACATTGGATACAAATACAGACCTGTGGATGGGGGCATTTTGTCTCTTGCAGCACCCTGCCAGCTCTGTGCTTGTGTCCATTTGTCAACAGATATGTCCAATCGCTCTTTGCCACCTGGGCAAATCAGCACCTTGTCACTTAGGAAATGACAATTTGATTCCCACTTAAACTCCAGAGCCCATCGTGAGTCTGGATTCGACAGTCTTTTCCTCAAGGCCAAAGAAGAAGACTGCAGAAAAAAAAGAAAAAAATGTAATAATACCAAACGCAGCAACATTAGGTGGGAAGATCATGGAGATATGGAGTGTTGAATGATAGCAATCTGATTTGTGATGAGGTTGCATTGACAATATAGGAAGATGCTATTGTACCTTTATATGAGTATTACACTTTTTGCCATACTGTTAAAACCAAACCCAGTCGCACGGCTAGTCGTGACAATATCACGAAATAGGCATAAAATCTATTGATTCGTGTCAGGGTCACGAAA
>JAUCMU010000027.1:193627-206413 GCA_032275025.1 Enteromius treurensis | reverse complement strand
CAATTTAACACCGTGTAAAGTGAATTCAGTCATTTTCTTCTAAACACATTAAATAGGTCATAACGTTACATGTATTTCTCAACGATGTGTAAAAAGCATTTCAACAATTTTGACATTCAATGTCATGAACTTATCGTTATTTTTAATTATTCAAATTTGGCTCGGTGGTTAATAACAATTTCTTCTTTAGTCTGAAAAGTCACATGTCGGGATATCCGCGGGCGACTACATGCTAACCACAGAATTATCACGGTAAGCCATGGTTATTTTTTCAGCAAAGGGTCGTGAACCCAGAACATGGGTTATTCTTTGAAAAATAACCCATAAACCTAAACAACACAGGAAATGGGTCAAAATGTTTGCCCTATAAACCAGAAAATGGTTACTCTCTGAAAAAAATAACCCATAATTTTAACCCAACACAAATAACCCAGAAAATGGGTAAAAAAAATAACCCAGGAGTTTTTAGAGTGTAGAACAGTTAATGACCATACAATCTTAACAATAAAGGCTCTTTATTGGCATCTATGATCCATTTAGAAACCTTTTACATCCAAGCAATCTTTCAATAGAAGTTTGTTCATAATAGAAAAAGTTTACTTATATATACTAATAAAATATTAAGGACTTTATTAAGGTGACTGTGATTTTACATACATTTTCTCATCTAGTTCTTCATATTATCAGAAGCAAATCAGTGATGTTTACTCTTCACTTTTCATATGTTGTTTTTTTTATGAAGTGGTGTAATTCATATACACATTGACAAGGAAATTATTATATTTTCAATGTATTTGCTTTGAGCACGCTTTGACCATAGCTTTTTTTTTTAATTTTGTTAAAAAATCCAAAAGGCAACTAGACCATGAAAAGTAGCTCCGCCTTCCTCTCCAAGGCATTTCAATGCCTTTCATTTATCGCTGTACACGTACAATACCTGTTGTGTTTGGGTTATTTGTATGATATCTGACCCAGTTGTTGCTTCAGTCCATCATTTACATGTTTACAACTATGTGCAGCTACATCTGTTGCCAGGAGTGAAAAGTTTTCTTTCACATCAGGTGACCTGTGTGAGATGCTGTAAATGGCCGTGCCCTACATCACTGAAAGATTTTCTGAGAAAAAAGTACTCCCTTTCAGGGGCATAATATTTTGAGTGGAAGCCATAAAGAATATTATACATCATAAAGGTTTCACACATTTGTTGTAGCTGCCAAGAAGAATATTTATTGAAATTGCAACAATTAAGTCGTGACATACTTCTTGCAGGATCACACCCAAAAAAATGAAAATTTCTGTGAATGTACACATCATCAGGTCATCCAAAATGTGGATGAACAAATTTGGAGGAATTTAGCATTATCACCAATGGATGTGAAAGGGTGCCGTCAGAATAAGGGTTTAAACTAAACAGCTGATAAAACTAGCTTTTTGTACCTTTTCATTTCAGTAGATTACGAGTTGCGTGGATTACTTGTGGTTTATTGGGGTGTTTTTATCATTGTTTTTGACATTAAAACAAGAGAAGAAATCCCATATATTTATATCGATGGTGAAACCCAAAGCAAAATATTATAAAGACTTCAGGGTAACTTGAATAAATGTAGGATTTCAAAAATAAGCAACCACTTAGCAACCACTCAGAAACCCCCCCACCCTTTGCAACGATACATAAACATGCTATGACATTCAGCACACCTTAGCAACAGTATAGCAATACATTTAAAGCCACAACATCCTAATATGTTTATGTGCAAGCAATGAAGAATCTGATAAGTCATATAAATCTGTCTTTTTATATCAGTGCAGTCTCCCCTTTCTTGAGCATGAGGAGCATATAAAGAGAGGCTAATAGAAAGCCCCTATTAAACATTTCCATTAGGCAAAGTGATTTGCCAGAATACATTTCTCCTTATCTCTATCATTGTCTTTTATATTTCTTCCTTTTTCTGATTTGTCTGTACTCCTCTCTTTGAAAGGTGAACAGCTATAATATTATTCTCTGAAACTTAAAGGTCAGCTCAGGTTATTTTCTAGTAAATGTCAATATTTGTGTATTTTGCTCTGTAACTACAAGCATAGAATTTCATTCAGTAGTGACAGAAGTTGAAATTAATGAAAACGATCTGAAAATCTGCATTTATTACAATAGGACTCTAGCTTATGTTATTGCTTAATCAGAAATGAAAAGTAAAATCCTTTGAAACAATGTTGATTGCAAGAAGCATGTTGATTGGCATAAATGAAAAATTGTGTAATTTGATCTCCCTAAACAGTTATTTTTATGATCATTATTTAAATGTTTGATGTTTCTTTGTCTATTTTATTTTGTGATAAATGCAGTAATATTCATTTTAATTTTCCTGCAGTTGTTTTTATTTTTTATAACCACTATGAATGCATTTATACAGAAAAATAAACCTGGTATTCACAGGAAAGCAACATATATTAGCTAAACTTAATAAAATAAAACATTAATTTCACGTTCAGTCACATTCAGATAAGTTTAGGAATTCTGCATGTAGTATCGCATTTTCTATGAAATCATCTGAAACCATGCGATTCTTCACTTCAAGGGGCAATACATGTTCCTACAGTCTTAATTAATTTATTTATTTTTTTTGGTATTTGCTGTCTGTGGGCCCTGTTGTTTGAACCTGAAGTTATCTTTACACAATGTCCACAATGATGTGTTTGCAGACTACAGTGCCTTTGAGCATCAGGCGAGCAGTGATGAACGGCAAACCGCAGGGTTCGACAGAGTGGGTGGACCCTCAAAACCTAGTGGCTAGGAAGAGGTCGGGCACATGCTGTTTGGCTCATTACACCACCTGAGCCCAGATCTGCTGCCGGTCTGATTTATAGTAGCCCAAACCACCCAATGGAGGCGTCCCATCCTGCTCAAACTAAGGCCCATCCATCTTGGGTCATGAAGTCAGGCTACCTTTCAGTACTGTACATCTTGTTGAGCTGTGTTTGCCTCTTCAGTCTTAATCTTGCTGCTTGATTTAATGGACACATTAAGGGCAGGACTCAATACAGCAGGGTAAATTACTGCATGCCTGCCATGCAGATAAAATTAATACAGCGGCAAATCTGGAGGTCCCACCTGATCATCACACAACTCTCAGTAATTCATGCTGAGTGGTGCAGGAGATGTTAGGTTAAAGAAATAATTGACCCAAAACTGAAAATTCATAATTTACTCATTCTTCAGTCATTTCAAACCTGTATGAAATGTTTCATGTTCTGAAGAACATTTATGCTGCTCTTTTTCACACAGCTTGACTATAACATCATATTTTTATTTGAACATAGTTTGTTGTCAAAACTATGGTGTTTGTCCATATGTGCATAGGTGCTTTCCTGTGCTTGCTGGCATGTGTTGGAAACAAATACAATTGTTTGCAGGGAACTGAGGCCCTCAGAACCTGAATTATACAATTTCAGTTTACAACAAAAAAATAAAAAAGTGTCTCTTTTTTTGTCTTTATTATAACATAGACAATATATACAATAATTTTAATCAATTTCAACAGTGTTTTATGTAATTTCAAAAGGTTTCCTTTAATATGATACCAATCTTTTGTATATACACCTCTGCATGTGGTTATGGGAAGCTTTTTAATTTGGTAGGCAAAATAGGGGGAATTCCCCAAAATAGCCGCAGAGTGTAAGAGGTTAAGCATTGCAATGGCCTCCTTAAAATATGTTGTTACTTTGGTTGATTATGTGGTTGTGCTTTACATGATTCATTCATTGTAATAAGCCACTACTAAAATAGTATTTTTTTTTTTTTATTAAAATCAAATATTAAATAATATATATCTGCAACATATTTCTTAGATAACATCTAAAATGCAAAAAAAAAAAAGTTCATGTGTGTTTAAATTCAAACAACACACTGACTAACCTGATTGGTTCTGGATCCACTGAACGGCTCTGATTGGTTCGTGTGAAAATGAGTTCGCGCTGGAGAGCCAGTGTTGCAAACTTGCTAGGTTTAGCAACTTTTCATTCTCCCCTAGCAACTTTTTTTTCAAAAAACACCTAAAAATATTTAGCAATTTTTAACATTCATTTGGCTACCTTTAGCAGTTTTCAACACACACATATCAGATTCAAGTTAAATTGCTAGCTCAAATAGTTTTTCATAACTGTTAATTTACTGATGTTTGTTAACATGTTGTCACGCCCATGTCTGTGTTTAGTGTGCCTTGTGTTTTGCTCCTCATGTCTCTATGCCCATACTTGGCTATTCCTGTCCTAGTTTCGTTGACCGTTAGTTATGTTGATTAGTGTCCAGCCGTGCTCCCCATGTGTGTGTAGGTCAAGCCTTGTTTATTAGTGTACTTAAGCCCTGTGTATTCTGTCCTGTGTGTTGATCGTTAATGTTATTTAGTGTCTGTTGGTGTGGATTCCCTGCTTGTCTGTGTCTACATCCCTTGGATGATTAAAAGGATGTGCATTTCATAGTTTTGTATCCGCCGTCGTGATTCACCAGAATGATCGACCAAAAAAAAACGAAAAGACAAAAACAAACAGAAAACATTGACAAGATGGAAAACCCCTTTAAACTCCTCCATACCTGCACACAAGACGGTCGTCCAATTGTGAAGTATGTTGAGGAATTTCTCAGGATTGCTTGCCTGGTGCTCATAGACGAACCCACTTTAAAGACTTTGTTTTGGTTGGGGTTCGATCATCAGCTTGCGAAGCAGGTAGCCATCTCCCACCATCACGGCTCCCTCGGTCAGCTGATCAGTGAGGTTTTCCGGCTGAAAGATCCCTCCATCAAGACCGTAAGGAGTGCCGATACCTGCCCGAAGACACCGCCACAGCCCGAGTTCACGCTGAAAGAGCCGGAGCCTCAGCCACAGCCCGAGATCACGCTGCCAGAGCCACAGCCAGAGTTCACTTTGCACAAGTTACCACAGCCGGGGACCACAACTGGGGAGGGGTCTCGGGGAGTCCCACACACTGAAACCAACATGGCTGGGGCGTCCCATGACTTTACCTCCAGCCATCGAAGCCAGAACTCCGCCTTGTCCCATGGACAAGTCGGCTTCTCCATGGGTGCTAGTCCCTCCTCTCCTGCGGTGCCCGTCTGTCCACCAAATCTGCCGGGCTCGATCGTCCCGCGGCTCCGCCTTGGTCGGGCATCGACCATCCGTCGCCTCTGGACTCCACTCCTCCAGCTGCGCCTCGTCCTTCCTTCCTGCCGGCTCAGTCAGGCTCCTCCCTCGCTCTGGCTCCGCCTTGGTCCTCTCTCGCTCCTGCTCCGCCGTGGCCCTCCGGAGCCCCTTATCTGTGGCGGTCGCTGGCACCATGGATTCCGCCTTGGCCCTCTGGATCCTCACCATCCGCCTGGTTCTTCGGCTTCCTGTCCTCACCTTCAGCTCCGCCCCATGGCCAGGACGCCGCCCTCCCTCCCTCAGTAGTTGTGAGGACGCACCTTTTGGGAGCGGGAGATGATGTCACGCCCATGTCTGTGTTTAGTGTGCCTTGCGTTTTGCTCCTCATGTCTCTATGCCCATATTTGGTTATTCCTGTCCTAGTTTCGTTGAGTGTTAATTATGTTGATTAGTTTCCAGCCATGCTCCCTGTGTGTGTAGTTTAAGCCTCGTTTATTAGTGTTTATAAGCCCACTGTATTCTGTCCTGTTTGTGGTTTTTTAAGTGTCGTCCTAAGTGTCTTCACAGTGAGTACGTTGTACCAATCTTTGCTTTGTTAATTAAAACCCTGTTTATTTGCAAACTCCGTGCCTCATGTCCAGTATGTTGGAGTGCCAGCGTGACAAGTTTCTTTTGTATTTTTCTAATTTTTTAACTGCACAAGATTAGGTACAATAGTGCCATCTGCAGAGGTGGATAGCACGGAGCTTGGGGGAAATTTACCATCTGGACGCCTGTAGGGAGCAAAATCGAAAAGCTTAAGAAGGACCCCCCCCTGCAGGACAGGGGAGTGGTACGGCAGTGCAGAGATGAGATCTTTACAGGAGCCCCTCTCCTATGAACAGCTCTTGACATTCCTCTGACTGTTCCCTTAAGCTCGGCTAAGCTTTGAGATGAGCGTAAGGTCTAAAATATTTCGGGCAGGAACCCTAATGCTAACTCTGGGCCAAAGCCCTCCCAATCCACAAGATATTGAACCCATTATTCGGACAATGTAACCTGGCTAGCCATCAACAGTGCAAGGTACTGTAAGGGGATTCCTAGCTGGAGACAGAATAGAGCAAACAACAGGCTTTAAATGGGAATCATGAAAACTGGGATGAATCTTCATAGACCTGGCCAAGAGGAGTTAAAAAGAGACAGAATTAAGGATCTTTTGAGGACGAAGTGTGAGTCCTGCCCTCTGATGACAGTTTGCCTGCATTCGTTGTTGACGTACAGCTGTTAAAAAGGAAACAAAAGCTCTTTAATAAGGCACCAGGCACCTTAATGTCTTTTCAATCTCTTGATTTACCCTCTCAGTTTGGCAATTTGACGATGAAGTCCATGGAAATGTGGGACCAAGGGCATCTTGGAACGGGCAATGGGTGCAGCAGGCCATGAGGGTGGGTCCTTGGCAATCTTGGCCACCAGAACTTCCTCTGAATGAGCTTGCATGTTTTTGTTGTCCCATGGTGTCCAGAAGGGAGAGAAGCATAAGTCCACTGTAAAACCTCAAAACATAGAAGGTTAGGAACAATCATTCCACTAGCCCACACAAACCCACCATCCTCTCCATCGTTCTGGCCAACGTATGCTCATTAGACAACAAACTGGACTACATCCGACTACTATGTCCATCTCAGAGGAATGTAAAGAACTGCTGTGTTTTTGTGTTCACGGAAACATGGCTCAACGACAATGTCCCGGACCATGCCATTCAGCTTGACCAACTAACATGCTACCGTGCCAACAGAGTTGTCGTTGCGGGAGGTAAGACCCGCAGTGGCGGACTTTGTGTTTACATTAATGATGCCTGATGCTGTTGCAGTCTGCAAACACTGCTCACCAGTGTTGGAGTTAATGGTTATCAAGTGCTGACCATTCTATCTACAGAGGGAATATACAGCCATACTGCTGTGTGCTGTGTATATCCCTCTCTCCTCCAATGGCAACAACAGGAGTGAGGCACTGAATGAACTGTACCAGCACATCAGTGAGCAGCAGACAGCCCACCCTGATGCTTTTCTCATCCTGGCTGAGGATTTAAATCATGCAGACTTAAAGAGTGTGTTTCCAAAAATACAGCAACACATAGACTTTCCAGCAAGGCTAAATAACACACTAACACACTTAGTTTACACCACCCAGAGAGGAGCTTCCAAAGCTTTCCTCGTCACTCACCTCGGCGCGTCAGACCACATCACTGTCATGCTAATGTCTGCTTACAGACCGCTCGTTAAAATCACTGTAATCAGATACGAGTGTGGACAGAAGGGTCTTCAGAGGCTCTACAGGACTGCTCTAACACCACAGGCTGGAATATGTTTAAGCAGGTTGCCACTTACAACAACACCATTGACCTCCAGGAGCAGTCTACATCAACAAATCCACTGAGGATGTAACAGTCACCAAAACCATAATTGTCCATGCCAATCAAAAGCCATGGATGACAGGGAAGGTCTACAGGATGCTGAAAGCTTGGAACGTTGCCTTCAGAGCTGGAGATGAGGTGAGCCTGAAGACAGCGAGGGCCAACCTTTCCTCTGGCATTAGAGAGGCTTAGAGGAATGTCCCATCCCTTTAGAGACAGCAGAGACACACAGAGCCTGTGACGGGGTATATAGACCATCACAGATTACAAGCCCCCACCACAGACCTGTGACGGTACAGTCTTCCTGCTAAATGAGCTGAAAACCTTCTTCGCTTGCTTTAAGGTGCAAAACAGCACCACTGCACAGAAGAACCCACCCCCTCCTGGTGACCAGGTGATAACTCTGTCCCCGGACAGTGTGAGGAGATCCCTTATCAGGATCAGTGCACGAAAAGCAAAACATTCCTGGTTGTGTACTGAGAGACTGTGTAGTGGAACTCACTGATGTCTACACAGACAGCTTCAACATCTTACTCATCCAGGTACCCTGCTGACCCACGACTTATTAGCCACAGGTATGAGACCGACTACAGAAGCGAGGTGAGCCACCTGGCTGCCTAGTGCGTTGACAACAATCTCTCTCTGAATGTGAAAAAGACGAAGGAGATTGTTGTTGACTTCAGAAAAGCACACACTCAGCATGCTCCTCTGACCATCAATGGATCCTGTCGAGCTGCATCACTGTGTGGTTTGAAGCCTGCAATGTGTCCTGCCATAAAACCCTCCAACGCATAGTGAGAGCAGCAGAGAAGATCATTGGTGTCCCTCTCCCCTCCCTCCAGGACATCTACAGCACCCATCTCAAGAAAGCCCTTTACATAGCGGCTGATTCCACCAACCCAATGCAAAGCTTCTTCAACCTGCTGCCATCAGGGAGGAGACTGTGGAGTCTCCAGGCCAGGACCAACAGACTGAAGGATAGCTTGATCCATCAGGCTGTCAGGAAACTTAACTCTCTGACAGCTCTGCCCCCACTCTTCTTCTGCCCCACGGTCTTTCTAAAACTCTGACACACACATATACACTCTCATTTACTGTCCTGCACCAGTCACTTTGTGTTGCATTGGTCTGTTAATTACCTCTCATAAGATTCTTGTCTGTTACAAAGCTGCTCTCTATCACTTTATCAAACTTACAAGCTCCATTTGCATTACTTGTCTACATTTGCACTACTCTGACTGGTTTGCACTCTCTGCCATGTGCCCTTACTTGTATATTGTATTGCTTTTTACATTATATGTATAATTTTATTTATTCTTATTACACGGCTCTCTGGAATGCTTCATTCTGATTGGTCAGTTGAGACATTTTCATATGTAGATGTTATAAATTGTCTTACGGTTGAATGTTAGTCACGTGGTACTATATCGTTTCGCGGAAGGATGAAAATGTTAATTTAAAACAAATATGCCAATAAAATGTTTCAAATTCATATTCATGTTCAGTTTTTTTTTCTTATGTGGCAAGTAGCCGTGTAATAAGCTGGATAATATACAGGCAGCCGGTAGTTATCGAGAAATAAGCCTCTTCAGCGTGAACTACCGGCTGCCTGTACATTATCCCTTACATAATCTGAAGAACCCTTCTTTCACCTAATGTACAAATGTTGTAAATATGCTCACATATGTGCTTTACTATTCCAGCTAATAAAGAAATACTCTGTAAAAGTGAAAACATTACTGCTGAATGTTCTCTGATTTTTTTTTTTTTTTTTTTTTTCTTAAAAGAAACATTTCATTTGATCATTTTGTAAACATTGTGCAAATGTTACTTTCGAATATTCTCATCATTCTGAAACAATTAACATTTTTAAATTGTTAGAATGTCTAACATTCCACAAACGATGCATAAAAAACATTTTTGTGCTAACGTTTTCAGAGCATTATTAAAGACTGAATGACTCCCCAGGAACGTTCAATTAACGTCACTTGTTTATAACTTTGAGAGAAGTGTTAGATGATTGCTTTTATACTTTACCGACCGAGCTCACAAGGTTCTGTTCTCCTGGGCTTGACCTTTGTTCTCCTGATCTGTGAACAGTCTTTACTCCCAGAGTCACGGCACGTCCCAAATGCACCCTCACCTCACAGCCTCGCCGTGCATTATGGGTAGTCCTGAACTCACTGGAGCCCAACAGCCTTGAGATTCCTAACTGACTCAGCCTGATTCTGTTGTCATGGTCGTCACACCAGGCAAAATATAAATGATTTAACAAGCAAACATGTTGTTATAAATCGGGTTATGACTTTAGCCTCACATCATTCTGTGCCGAAGACAAACATGAACACACATCCAGAATGTGTTTTTCAGCCTAAACACATGGAGCTGTGGAAAACAAGGCTTAACTGAATCTTTTCAGCACGTAAAGTATTCATTCTCAATCTGTTCTTCTCCAAACAGCTGTATTCCTCAATTATGTCACTCCCTTTGTTTAAAGGCATCTGCTAAACATATACAATACTTTTTAAAGGATTTCAAGACTGGATTTCTGCATTGTCATTTAAAAAAAAAAAAAAAACTATGATGATAAGTTTATCAGATCTGTAAGCTTATGTTCAGAGACTGTATATGGTTTCTTGGTATATATGCATTTATTTGTAGAATAAGTAAAAACTACACAAACCTGAAGTTTGCCATGGCAAAAAACTCATACATTTTCAGTGTTACCACATAAGAAGTTGGCATACAACAAGTTAATAGCAGTTTTTGTTTCTTCGTGTTTTTTTGTGTCTTCCCTGTTTGGATTTACCTGTTCTCGACTCAGCCTGCATTGGATATTCCCTCTCTCATCTCTGCAACTTGGATTAAGTTCGCTGATCGTCTGACCATCGCAGCGTATCTTGATTGTTCTGCTGTGTTTGCCTCCTATGTCCCTGTCTGCCAATATCGACCATACTTGCCTGCACTCTGTTGTGAGTTAATAAATGTCCCTTCATGACAATATATATATATATACTGTATATATATAATTTCAGTGAAAGTCAATATTATTTTTTATTATTATTTTACATTTTATCAATTATGCTTATTATTTAGTTTCATTTCCTTTAATGATCCCCAATACAGTGACAATATTTTCCATTCCTGCAAATGTTTATTATTATTGTTATTATATTCTTTCTTAGGAGCTAATCTAATAAAATACTTGTTTAAAACAATCTGACAGTGATTCTCACATTCAACACATTATGCGATGTTGCCTCAGGCAGGCTTATTTTTTTCTGTCAACGTCAAAAATCTTTCACTGAAAAACAAGAAGAAAAAATACTGATTAAATAAAAGAGATCTCTTGCAGTCAATAGTTTAATTTTAGAAGCTAGCTAGATTTCCATCTCCTACAGTCAGAAGTGAGTCAGTAGTTATGAGAGTCTTTAGCCTGTTGTCACGCTCATGACTCAGTTAATTATGAGGCTGTGAGGCGGCTTCATTTGTTCTCCGGTGATGGGGAACTGAGAGGACGTCTCACCTGTGACACCTGCAGGGGTAACTCATGAATATTAGATGGAGGTGATCTCACCTTCCCTTTCGAGCGAAGTGGCCCCTCACCTGCCGAGAAGCAACGACTCGAATTTAACGGCAGAAAAACAAGGCCATTGATACACAACGGGAATGCCGGCCGAGTGCACGGTTAACTTCCTTTCCAATGGAGTTACATAATTCTAACTCTAGACTGCCTTCCATATGAGTTTTACTGCAGAGAAAATTCTATCCCAGGGCTCCGGAGTGACCCATGCGAGGTTATATAACACACGCTCTAAATACAGGCATTAAACCCAGCTCCGCGGAGATCAGCAGATGAAGTTAGATGCAGAATGGAGAGAAGCGGCTCGTATTGATCTGAATCACCTACAGACCAACTCAAATCATCAGTGTGAAGACTCATGGCATCTCACGTCGATCTGCTGCAGCATGATGAAATGAAGACATTGAGTTGTCTGTGTGTAAACAAAGAGCTTGTGTTTGACAAAAAAGGGTGCTCAATATGAGAAAATTACTTTCTGAAAATCCATCCCTAGCATACGAACATTGAAATTTAGAAATTGTTTTCTTGCAGAAACTTCTAACAGTTAAAGGAATAGTTTAAAATCAGATCTGGAGAAATGTAGCATTGCATCAGTGTCTCACCAATGGATGCTCTGCAGTGAATGGGGTGCCGTCAGAATGAGAGTCCAAACATAAAAACATCACAATAATCCTGCATGTCTTTAAAGTGTCCCTATTATGGGTAATGAAAGGTTCATATTTTGGTTTTGGGAGTCCCAAACAACATGTTGACATGCATGCAAGGTCAAAGATCACTTTCATTTTCTTATAATATCCATTTATTTTTTATTTTTATATTTGTTCAATGACTCTCAAACTATGGTTCAATTATTCATTTTTTTCAAACCCCTCCGGTGGTTGGTCATTTCATTTAAAGCAGTGTTTTTGAGCTTTTACTGCTACAAAAGTGGCACCTAGTGGCGAAAAAGGAATTTGCAACAAAAAGACCAACAAGTGGGCGGGAAATATGCTAATGTTTCATGTTGATGTCAACATGAACTTGGGACTCGTTTAAAAAAACTACTCATTTCAATGATTCAGAGTGAACTCTTTATTTTGATCGACTATAACTGTATACAAAGTTTACTTTCAGATCAAAACTTTACAGGATGTTTTCATTCACCTACACACTGCATGGAAGCTCATTTTTAATTAGAATCCAGGCACATGTTTTTTTAGAGCTGTTTTGGTTTGTAAACACTGCTTGATTTGTGAAGATTTCTCTCCTGATTCAGACCAGGGGTCCGTTCTTCATACGTCGCTAACTACATCCAAGATCAAATGACACATCCAAGATCAAATCATCGCGGTAACTATGAGCACGCTATTCTGGTTCTTCGAGCACACCTGTTGTTGATGATTAGTATGGCTGGATTGAGTTGCCTAGGATTATTGCGCGTTTGTGCATTGGTTTAAAAGGCGATATGTATCGATAGTAAAAAAAAAAACACACAACCCCTTTGATTGGTTGACGAAATGGCAATTTTTTTCTCAAGCGGAGCAAGAGCTTTTTTTAGGGGGTTTTAAACTAAAGACACCGGGAAACACAGCAAATGCTGCAAAAGCCAGGAGAGAGGGCTGGCAAACAGTAGCAAACAAATTAAATGCGTTAGTGCTGCCCATGTTACATGTTTTTTCCTATAGATCGGAAGAGCG
>JAUCMU010000027.1:156683-170950 GCA_032275025.1 Enteromius treurensis | reverse complement strand
ATATGTTCTAAGTAGCTGAAAAAAGCACAAATATCAGAGCATGTCCAAACATCTCATGGGCCCCAAAATCACCTCAGGCCCCAGGGGGTTAAATCGGGTAAAGAAGAGCATCACGTAAGTACTGGAAGTTCTTGTTAGGACTGTAAATGGAAATTTTGTTCCCTCCAACCAATGGCGCCATTCCTCTAGTGCTAGTTTTATGGCCAATAGTTCCCGGTTCCCAACATCATAGTTCTGTTCTGCAGAAGATAATTTTCTAGAAAAATAAGCACAAGGATGTAATTTAGCTGGTTCACCGTGCCTTTGTGACAACGTGGCTCCGACTCCAGTGGTTGCCGCGTCTACTTCTACGATGAAGGGCAGTTCAGGATTGGGGTGCGTGAGAACTGGTGCAGTGCAGAATGCCATCTTAAGGCGAGTGAATGCCTCCTGTGCTGCAGCGTGCCAGGCTATGGATTTCTTGGCCCCTTTAAGGAGAGAGGTAAGCACGGAGGTAATTTGGCTGTAATTTTTTATGAAGCGCGGGTAGAAGTTTGCAAACCCAAGAAAGCGTTGAAGCTCCTTGACTGTGGTTGGAGTAGGCCAGTCTTGGACTGCAGCAACCTTCTGGGCATCCATTTCAACACCCTCAGGAGTGAGGTAGTAGCCGAGGAATTGAACTCTTGTTTGGTGGAACTCACATTTTTCACCCTTGAGGTAGAGCTGATGGTCACGGAGGCGCTGGAGCACCTGTTTTACATGGAACACATGAGAGGACAGATCAGTGGAGAATATCAAGATGTCATTGATATAGATCACTACGAATTGATGGAGCATGTCTCGGAAGACTTCATTCATGAAGTTTTGAAATATAGAGTGTGAGTTGGCTAGCCCATACAGCTGTCTTCCACTCATCTCCACTTCTGATTCGGATCAAATTATAGGTGCTGCGAAGATCTAGTTTGCTGAATATTTTTGCTTGTCGCAATTCCTCAAGGGTGAATGGACTGAGTGGATAGGCAAATTTGATTGTTTGATCGTTCAGGGCACGAAGTCTATACAGGGTCTGAGACCACCATCCTTTTTAGAAACGAAGAAAAAGTTGGATGCTGCTGGTGAAGTGGAAGATTGGATAAATTCCGGTTTTAAAGCCTCAGCAATGTATTCCTCCATGGCCTGTCTTTCTGGCAGTGATAAAGGATACACTTTCCCTTTGGGTAGAGTGGCATTGGGCACACAAGGTCGATGGAGCAGTCCCAACGACGATGAGGAGGTAGTTGGGTAGCGGATTTTTTGCTGAATACATCCCGGAAATCCATATATTCAGAGGGAATGTCACACTCCTTCTCACTCTCCGGGCTCTCAATCATGGTGGAATAACAGGTCACCTTAGGACGCTGAGGAAGAGATGTCAAACAGTGCTCATGACAGTAAGGACTCCATTTTAAAATTTCACCTGTATGCCAACGGGTTAACGGATTGTGTTTCTCCAGCCAGGGTCTGCCCAAGAGGATATCCACAGTAGCCTCAGGAAGAATAAAGAAGGTAAGTGTCTCCGTATGTAGGCAACCTATTTGAAGGGAGATAGGACTGGTTGATAGATGGTTACAATACAGTTGTGAATCTCACTCTTGACTTTAGGTATGTGCAAGGTCTGGAAACATCTCTCTGATATGAAATTACCTGCTGCCCAGGAGTCAATGAGCACTTTTACAGGGTAAAGGTGAGTTTCAGTGAATAATGTTGCATCAAGTAAAGGTATTGTATGCATAGTATGATGTAAATGGTAAACACTCACCGCAGCTCAGGCAGGTTTGATGGGGCAGTTTTGCAAGATGTGAGATGAGCCTCCGCAGCACAGACATAAACCTCCCCGAATCCTCCTGGTGCGTTCTTGTGGAGTTAAATGACTAGTATTGGTCTGCGTAGGCTCTTCCTGCACTGTTGTGGAAGTTGAAGGTTCAGGTGGATTCTCACAGGCGGCTAGATTTTGCGACACTGTTACTGCTCTCTTGAGAAAGGCATCAAGACACAAGTTGTCTTCATATATGGCCATTTGTTGACGAACTCTAGTTTTTAATCCTCTGCGAAAGACTGCTAATAGAGCGGTGTCATTCCAACCACTTGTGAGCGACAGCGTGTGGAATTTGAGCACATATTCTTGAATTGTCATTTTCCCTTGTTGGAGTTGGAAAAAGTCATAGATGTGGGAGGTTGTCCGAACACCAGGCGAAATTGTTGGAGGAATAAAGACAAGGAGGAGAGGTGTGGGCTTTCGGAGGACCATAGTGCTTCGGCCCATTGGAGTGCCCGTCCACTAAGCAATGTTATAATCAATGCAATTTTGCTGCGATCGGTCTGGAAATGGTTCGTTGTGCCTCGAAGTATAGTGAGCACTGGAGCAGAAAACCATCACAGGCTGTTTGAATATGGATCAGGACTCTGTGCCACTTTTCCGGGTTCCATTTTGTTAACGGGCTGAGCTTCTGTCACGCTCAGGGAAGACAGCTCTTTATAGTGAGTGTCTGATTGCTTGCAGGTGATAGAAATCGGGTGATTTGGAACGTGTGGCTGTTGCTGGTGACTGCGCGCTCTCTGTGAACGCTGATCCGGGAACAGGTGACTGATGAGATGTGACAAGAGTGTAATATCAGAGTACAATATAATACATCAGAGTGCAAAACAAAACAATGAGTTCAAAAGGACTTAGGGGCCTACAATTAGCACTCAGTGGTCCATTTCGGTGCAGCAGGACGGCTTGCATGTTTAAACACTTTGCAGACATAACTCAGCTTAAAAAACATATTTAATCATGGGTTTTAGGATGTCTTTAACAGTTTTGTAAAATATGCTATGTGTTATAATTAACAGCACATTTAAAAATAAAAAAAAAAGCATAGACAAACCATTCCATCACCACCAGTCCTTTAACCCCCAATAGTAAAAAAAATTAGCACGTCTAATTGGAACACAGCTGACACAGCAACCTGCTACTTCAAAATATCCTCACCTAATAACAGAATCTGTTAAATGTCTTGACATTTATCTAGGACATTTGTGTCATAAAATTCCTTGGAACAAGCTTTTTCCACTGGTTTGTTGACAACAGATTAGCATATGCGTTCATTAGTTACAGAAGTAACCAGTCATACATAATATGTACAATGAAAATTGATAGTTAAGGAGTGCAGAACAAATGGTTAGTTCCCCTTCAGTCGAGTTCACTCCAACTTCGGAGCACTCGTCGACAGCAGTAAATGCTGATAGAGTCTGCTAGAGGATAATTTCTTCAGTTCCTGCGGAGTTCATGCTCTCTCTTCCCCGCAGCATGAGTGACTGGGCAGCTATTTGGCGAATCCCGCGAGCTGGTAGCCTTTTTAAAGGCTTGAGCAAGCCAGTTTTTGTTCACCAGCGTGACTTCATTATTGAGTGCATGGCATGCCGCAAGAGGTTATCCCTGGGCAAACCGGGCTTCACAAAAGAGCGATTTTCTCACGGTTGCATTCTGCGGGATGCTTGTGGATGACTCATGCGTTCATTGCGAGCGCATGACCATCACTACACTGCGAACGCGCCTCTCGTTCTCGAGACAACTCCCCTCACTCCTGATTGGGTTGGAGGTGCTGCGTGCATCCCTGTCTGATCCGTCTCGGCTGGATGATTGGTTTCTGGCGCCTTTTGAGACTGCCCAGGGCGAGTGCTGAAGCAGTCTCATATGTAGCAGCCCCAACAACGTGACTGCCGCTGTTGCTGCCATATACCCCTTAAAAGCGTTTCAGTGGGACCCTGCCCTTGAACTTATTCAAGCTGTGCAACATTGACTGAGCACATTTCTGTGTTGGGCGTGCTGTCTGTTTGACCGAATCCATCTCCATACCGAGAAAAGAGATCCTCTGGGTTGGACAGAGTTTGCTCTTTTCCCAGTTGACCCGAAGACCCAACAGGCTGAGGTGTCGCAACACCATATCCCTGTGTTCACTCAACTGAACCCAAGACTGAGCTAGGATGAGCCAGTCATCTAGGTGGACGAGCCACTGGGATGGTTTCTGGCAGTGAAAGGTACCATCCACTACCTAGTGAGCTCCTCATGCACCTCCGAGAAGAAAGGCACCAGCACAAGCTACCCCCAGGTACCAATCGTCTAGCCTTGAGGGTTCAGAACACTGTGGAGGATTCCACAAAACCCCAACCCCCCTTGGCGACCCAGGCAATCATAGCCACCAACTCTGTATCCGGCACAGCGGAACGTCCAGTGGACGCCGTGCCGGAACTTAATCTCCAGAATTTAACACTCTGTAGACGCCGTAACACCAGCCACTGTCTGTCCGTAGATCAGGAGGAGTAGAACCCATGAAGCTCGGCTCCGAAGCAAAAAGCTAAAGATGCACGCATCAGCTGCCTGTTTATACTCATGCGGTCATCAGCTGCAGCTGGATGCAATCAGTGCATGCCAATGTTCACTGGCTTGACCGATTGAAATGGAACTCCATCAGAACAAATTAATGATTTTGAAATTATCTGCCTATATCTAAAATATGTAATACTGTTATACATGTAATACAGTACTGCAATACTATTGACCCAGCCATCAATAAGTAACAATGGGCAATACATCGATATAAGATTTATTAGTCTTTCTTAACGCTAGTTAATAAAAATAAAAATAATCATGATAACATTTACAGTTACACCTATTAGTTGCTTATTAGCATGCATATTACTAGAATTATAGCCATTTATTAGTGCTAATTAGATTAAGGACATATTGATGCCTTATTCTACATGGCCTTATTCTTCATCCCTAATCCTACCCAATACCTAAACTAAACAACTACAGTACTATGACATTTTACCAATGTTTTCGGAGTATGTTCTATTATTACTTTATCTGATCAGTTGTATTTTTGTTTTAGTTTTATAACTAGCTTACTAGTTAACTAGTCAACCAATGAACAAAAGTGCAGCTTTAAATAACTTCAAAAAATGACCATTGACTTGACTTGACTTGCCAAAAACAAAAACAAGATCTCAACAACAGAGGTTACAGGGATAACACTCAACGAGACAATGGCAACATGAGGGCTATAAATACTAAATAATGAGGGTCACATAACATAAACAAACCAATGAACCACATGAGAAGGACATCAGGACAATAACCAATGAGGTCAACACACATGATTTCAATATATGTTTATTAAAATGTATTTTATTACCATCAAATTATCTAAATATTTTACTTTTCATATTCGTCTAATATTTGCATATAATTTCAAGTTAATTTAAATAATGAAACAAATAACAATCGTAATAGTTTTAGTTAAAATAACAACACTTGATTCATGCTGAAATTAAATATATTATTAAAAGGTAAACTCATTCTATTTTTCTTCTTACTTACAATAACAGTTCTGGCTTAATCTGCATGCTATGAGCATCCACCTAAGTGCTTAAATTCTGTATTAGGATGCATGTCATTGCAACGGCACAGTTATGCAGTTAGACTGCATTAATCAGATCCGATGCCTCTCCTTTGGGTAATAGATTCCATGCATGGTGAAATATTAATGCTGAGTGGCATTTTGTATATAAGGCATCTTCCACAATTTAAATCATACACGCTTGCCCTTGTGTTGCAATAAAACACTCAAAAATGCACCCTTTAACATTTTTTTTTTTTTCTTTAAAAGCGTTATGTTGCAACTGTGATGCATTGTAATCAATTTTAAGATGTTGCTTTCCTATCTAGTGATTAATATTCATTCACATTAGATGAAAAAAATACTTTTTATTGTTTAGCCATGCACATATGGTTGTTGAGGATAAACCTGTAATTTACTCTTCTTATTTGCTTGACTTCTAACAATAGTTATTTGAGCAAATATGTTAATTGATGAATACAATGGAAATGGACTGAATAAAAACTGTTTCAGAAAACTTGCACTTATTCATATTCAGCAGTTAAGCACACATTTAAGCTTTATACTTCTCAAGCCACTTTATCTTTCAATAATCTTCAGATATGTTGTTTCTGGAAGACAAAGTCAACTATTATTTAATTGACTAAAGTCAATTAAAATATAGTTTTGGAGTTCAATTATTTTCTTGCATATTGTAAACAAATCGGATATATGTGATAAATATACCGTGGGTATGGAAGGTACCCACTCTTTATATTGCAGCCATTTGCTAAAAGTTCATTTTTTTCCTCATCAATGTACACACAACATCCCATATTGACAGAAAAACACAGAATTGTGTTTCTGTGAACTTTTTTGCAGATTTATTAAAAAAGAAAAACTGAAATATCACATGGTCCTCTTTATTTAGACCTGTTGCCGTTTCACATATATTTAACTCAGGTGCTGTCCATTTCTTGTAATCATCCTTGAGATGGTTTTACACCTTCATTAAGAAAGCCATACACCTGTCTATATAAGACCTTACAGCTCACAATGCATGTCAGAGCAAATGAGAATCATGCTGCCTGAAGAGCTCAGAGACAGAATTGTGGCAAGGCACAAATATGGCCAAGGTTACAAAAACAAATTCTGCTGCACTTAAGGTTCCTAAGAGCACAGTGGCCTCAATAATCCTTAAATGGAAGACATTTGGGATGACCAAAACCCTTCCTAGACCTGGCCATTTATTGATTATATATAGATCAGTGATTGTCACATATTTATTACCTTACTAATTAATCTCCAAAATGATGGGAAAAATCGTGCCTCTGACCTTTTTTGTTTTCTTCTTCAGTTTTTAGAACAAAGAACATACATGGGCAATTGACAAATTAGAAATGGTCTTGTTTACACACATACATCATTATATGTACTCAGTTTATGTATACAGTGGGTACGGAAAGTATTCAGACCATCTTAAATTGCTCACTCTTTTTTATATTACAGCCATTTGCTCAAATCATTTAAGGTTCCTTTTTTTACTCATTAATGTAAACACAGCACCCCATTTTGATACAAAAGAGGACATGGACATGAAAAGAGTTATTTACATGGGTTTTTCAAGGAATGCACTATATCGATAAGATATGAATATAAGTGAAAGTGAAACACAGCCTTCGGACTGACTCTGGAACAAAAATGTTTAAGAGCCACAACATCTGGTGCAGGAAGTCCAGAGGAGCACAGTCAAGACTGACTCCACTCTGAATCCGCCTGCGGGGCACCACTGAAAAAGGGGCATAGCAGCAAGCCAACACCGCCGGTCTTCCCGCTACCTGCTTTAAGTCCGATTTAAGACACGGGAAGACATGGCCTCTTCGCGGAGGTCGTAGAACCTGGCGAAGGTGTTTGGTGTTGCCCAGCCCGCAGCTCTACAAATATCTGCTAATGGGGCATCATGCACCAACGCAGAGGTGGCTTCCACCACCCAATGGGCCAGCCTTTGTTTGGAGACAGCATTCCCTTTCTGCTGACGCTTTCTGAGAATACGAAAGCCCATCTGCCATAAGACAGACGGAGACAGAGAGCTTGATAAAGACTCAAGGAGACAGGGAGAGGCCAAACAGGAGAACTTTGTACTGATACAGTCCGCCCTCGAACGCAAACCGCAGTAGGGGTCTGTGGCGAGGCAGAATCAAGACATGAAAGCACGTGTCCTTAAGGTCGATGGCTGCGAACCAATCCTGGTGCCGAAAGCATGTCAGAATGTGCTTTGGTGTGAGCATCTTGAATGGCATCCTGAGTAGCGACCGATTCAAGACTCTCAGATCCAGGATGGGTCTCAGCATACCGCTCTTTTTGGGCACGATGAAGTAGGGACTGTAAAACCCTGACCTCATCTCGGCTGGAGGGACAGGTTCGATTGCTTCCTTCGCCAGTAGGGTAGCAACTTCCACACGGAGGACAGCAGCATCCGCCCAGACATGCGTATAGAGAATGCCTCTGTACCTGGGTGGGCGCCTGGCGAACTGAATCGCATAGCTGAGGTGTACCGTCCATATCAACCACCGGGAGGGGTTGGGGAGCTGTAACCAGACCCCTAACCGGGTCGCCAGGGGAATCAAGGGAACGGTGACTGCTGTGCCCACGGTGGGGCAGCCTATTGGGGGACCAGAAAGAGGACCGGCCCCAGAAGGATGAACGTCCTGGGGGCGAGTCCATTGAGTAGCCCTTACCTGGTCCGCTGGTTCCCGCACTGGCAATCCAGGCCTCCGGGTCTGTATCTGAGGAGGAAGCAGAGAGGTTAGATAGGGACCTCGGGGCACTGGGCCCAGAGGTGTGGAAATTTGCTCTTTTTTTTTTTATTTCGGTACCGTCAACCCGAAGGCACAGATGTTTTTGCCGCTCCTGGCCCTCCACCGGGTGTGGGGGGACTGATGTAGCCGTCCCCCGAAGAACAATCTCCATCAGCTCTGGGCAGCCCGTCTCAGGGGCGCTTCTTCTTGTTGCGAGTGTTTCCCGCGCCCGTGGCCAGCTCAACTTCGTGCAGCCAGCCTTGCATCGTGTGCCTCGGCTGGGGACGGAGCAGATGTTGCTGGATTGGGTGCCGCGAGGCGGGGCGCTCGGTGGCCTGGCATCGCCTGCCGTTGGACTGCTGAGAACTTCTGGACAAAGTCCTCGACAGTGTCGCCAAAGAGGCCAACCTTTGAGATGGGTGAGAATAGCCGAGAGCTCAGCGTCCACCTTGGACGGAGCAGTGACCGCGGACGGCCAATGCCCCAAACCGGCTAGCGCCTCGCCAACCGACTCTCCCTCTGATGCTGTGGCAGACATCTCAACCTCCTCGGGTGCACCAAAGGAGACGCTAACCCCGGTGACATTCGGGAAAGCATCATCCTCTGGAAGCACCACGGCAGAAGTACGGGTGACGGTCGAAGTCCGCAAAGCGTTGCTGCCCTGCGAGGAATTCTGCACCGTCACCGTGAAGTACCCAAGGCACTCTGCCGCAGTAGCGGAGAAACCCTTACAGCTCACCAACCACGGGGAGGAAGCACGGGAAGTCGTCTCACGAATGAGAGGCATGCCCTCAATGTAGCGATGGTCATGTGCCCACACTGAACGCATGATTCATCCACGTGTGCTGCCTCTCCGTGCTCCCGGCCCAGGCACGAGAGATAGAACTCATGCCCGTCTGAGGAAGTAAAGAAACTCCCACACTCAGAAGCGCACGGTCTCATAGACATCCCGAGGAATGTTATGAAACCATGGTATGAAAATCGCTCTTTCGTGTAGCCCAGATGGCCAGGGAGGACCTCTTGCAGCACCGCGTGTACTCAGGATCGAGGTCACTCGCTGGCGAGCAAAAAGACCGGCTTGCTCAAAGCCTTGAAAAAGGCTACTGGTCTCGCGGGTCCCACAGTCAACAGCCCTGCTGTAGGTTGAGGTGGCAAGAGCGTGAACTCGGCAGGAAGTCTTGAAGAAATTTCATCCAGCATACTCTATCAGCAAATAGTATCGACAAGGCTCCGAAAGCGAAAAGCTGCATGTGCAATCCAGCCGTGCCCTCTTATACTCACGCTGTGATGAGGTGCACCTGGCTGGGATTATAGCACATTCATTGGCCTTTTTCCTAAAGACTCTTAAGACGATTGGTGCCTCAGGCGAGATCCCATATGTAACGTCGAAGTGATTCGACTGAAAGAATAATCTTATTTCTCAACATCTTGGAGTCCTCCAGGTGCATTTTAGCAAACTCCATCCAGGCTTTCATGTGTCTTGCACTGAGGAGAGGCTTCCGCCTTGCAACTTTGCCATAAAGCCCTGACTGATGGAGGGGCTGCAGTGATGGTTGACTTTCTACAACTTTCTCCCATCTCAAATACAGCTGGACTCAAATGAAGGTGTAGAACCATCTCAAGGATGATCAGAACAAATGGACAGCACCTGAGTTAAATACAGTATATGAGTATCACAGCATACTTAGGACCATGTGATATTTCAGTTTTTCTTTTTTAATAAATCTGCAAAAATGTCTAAAATTCTGTGTTTTTCTGTCAACATGGGGTGCTGTGTGTACATTAACGAAAAAAATTACCTTAAATGATTTTAGCAAACGGCTGCAATATAACAAAGAGTGGGGGCCTAACACTTTCTGTACCCACTGTATACACACACACAAATACTTTCTGTATATCAAACAAAAGAAACGAATTTTTTGGTGGCATCTTTTCTTACTTGTTTAACTGAATATAGGTTGTGTAAATCTGCAGCTGTGATAAACTATATCTAAGTTTTCCTTAAGGTGGAGGACTCTGCACAGTTCAATGTAGGTAACATTTTCTCTGATCCTTGTAGTTGTGATAAGGTCAAGTAATAAGGGGTCAGGGCAGGTCTCAGTGTTTCTTCCACAGAATTTAAATTCATCTTGCTGGCCTTAAAATCTTTATTACCATACCAGTATCCTAACTGCAGCCTCTTATACACAGCTGTTGCAGTTTAGGTGTTTTAGGATCCTTGAGAACTCCCGCTGAAATCAATTAATGGGGTCACAAGCAACTTCTTTTGGAGTTTGGTGTGGCCTGACTGGAATAAAGAATCTGCAAAGCTAAGTAGTGGGTCAAACCTTCGGCTGTTTTGCAGAGGAGCTATTAGCATAAATTAATGCATTTTAGGCCAGTGTCTACTTTAGCTCCTCTGTTCCAGCAGCGGTAACGTCCTTGCTGCTGACTTATTAGGATGCAGACTGTGGAAACAAGTGAGGGTAACAGTGAGTTCAGCCAGAGGTTTTGTAAAAATTCTGCCCTGTGTTTGTACAATCAATGTCAGCAATTTGGTATCAAAAGGTTTTGAGGTAATAAAACACTCCACATGCTTGCCCTTGTGCCAGTAACCTATGAGTGCCATCACTGTTTTCTGCATGAAATGAAATTCAAAACAACCTTGTATTGTTAACTATTTTTACAACTGAATCCCTCCTTAAACACTGCTTTGCAATACATAATTGATATGTTTCTTAAAGAAATAGTTCACTCATTAATTTAATAAATTAAATATATAATTCGTAATCTGCCCCTTATGGAAAATGTGCATAATTACACTGAATGTTTACCTGTATTGCACTTTCCATCTGAAAAGATTATTTATTAAAAAACAGATTTTTTTTACTTTTAAAACACAGTACATTTTAAATAATACATTTTAAATGTCATATGCCATACATAAACTGTACATTTATTTTTGATATGTTGAAGAACTGCTTATAGTTTTTTAGGGTCTCTTAATAACCTGTAGTTGCTTATTAGCATGCATATTACTAGAATATTGGTGATTTATTCGTAATAATTAAGCACATATTAATGCCTTATTTTACATGATCTTATTCTATATCCCTAGTCCTACTCTATACCAAAACTTGACTATTAATATGCAGCAAATTAGGAATTTTATTAAGGGAAAAGTTGTAATTAATAATGAATAAATGTTACCAAAGAAGATGAAGTACTTCGTAAGTATTATCATTTTAACTGTGCTTCTCTTCTTCCAGAGTCGGCTGCGCATCCCGAGCGCCCACCAGAGCCTGTGCCTCCCGAGCGTCCATCAGAGCGCCCTCCAGAACGCCCACCAGCAGACCCACCTGGCCTTTCCACTGCGGACCTCCCCAAGGAAATTTTTTTTGGGGGGGCAGTAGAGTTAAGATCCTGGAAAGGGTGGGCGGGACAGGGGTTTGGAGCTGGACCTCTGTAGATCCGCCTCCCAGGGGCCTGATCCACCTCCCAAGGTGCCTGATCCGCCACGGCTGCCCAAGGCTCCTGATCTGCCTCCCAAGGCGCCTGATCCACCTCCCAAGGCGCTTGATCCGCCACGGCCGCCCAAGGCACCTGATGCACCACGACCACCCAAGGCTCCAACCCCACCTCTCCCTCCCCGGTTATACTATATCTCTTTTCTTTGTTTTTGTTGTTACCCACGGCGCAGTTGTGCCTTTTCGAAGGAGGGGGAGGGGGGTAATGTAACATGCTATGTCTGTTTAGTTCCGTTTATAGTCTGTGTTTTTGTATTCTTGGTTTAGTTTTATTTTCATTGTGTCAGTTTCAGTCTAGTCTTCCTCGTCCTAGTTCCTGTTTGCCGTTATATGGTCTTTCCTGTGATAGATGTAATTATTAGTTGTTTCCCTTCCACCTGTGTTTCCCCAGCTGTGTCTTGTCTTGTGATTATTCTCCCTTGTATAAAACCCCTGTCTTTTGATTTCTAGCTTGTCCGTCAACGTTTATGTTTGGTTTGGAAGTACTCTTTGTAAGTTTATTGGATTGTTTATTAAAAGAATTATATTATTGAATTCTACGTCTCCGGCGCTCTCCTTCTCTCCGTGAACACCAGACGTTACATTAAGTCCATACATTTGGCAATACACTTTTAAAGTCAACAGAATTCTGAAAGGTATATTTAAATTGGGTCTATGATACATTTGTATTTAGTTGCAAAAACATGCAGTTAAATGTTCCAAAGAAAACAAATTTCAAAGTTGCCCAAAAAATATATTTTCTTAAAGTTTATATATATAATTCTTACAATGACTTTCATTAAAAAAAAAAAAAAAAAAAGTAAATTATGTCAAAATTGTAATTTTCGTGAAATAACTGAGCCATTTCTGCACAGCAAAAGTGTGAAAATTCTGCACTGCTAAAAAACAATGATTAAATGATTATTTAAATCATATACAATATATGAATACGATATTAAGAGTGTTTGCTTTTTAATGTTTGCCATGTGTAATCAGTAGAGCTAGATTATGTGTGTGTGTGTGTGTGTGTTTAAACAGTTTTAAAGAATTAATACTAAAGTGATAATGACCCATGTGTAATACACAGGCTGAGCTGTATACTGTAATCAATTGGTATTCTTGCGCCATATTATGGCATATAAATAGTCAGTAAACAGCTACGGCGTGACATTCAAGGAGCCTCCCTGGTCACTGGCAGAAAGTCTTGTGACTCTTGACACAAAAGACGCTTCGAGGCTCGACATCTCACAGCCCAGTGACTCCAAGACTAAATGACCTGTCAGCTCTACAATCTGTGACACTGCGACATCTCAATTCCACCTTACATTCAGTACAGCTTAGGATAAAACACATGGGGAGAATAACTGAGGGTAGATTGCATTCACTGATAGCACTATGCACTGTCTGCATTGCTTTAGTACCTGATTTGCTACAGGAATTATGCAAATCAGGCCACAGTGCAAACATGCATAAAATCTGTGCTGAATGCAATTTGAGCAGTTAGCACTTTTTTTTGCATGCCATTTATGTATTGTAACTATTACAATCTGGTATTATATTTTTGAATATTAGGATACCACATAATATAATACTTTAAATGATTTGCACAAAAATTAAATCACAGGCTTTGAATTATTTTATAGCAATTTTTTCAAAAGACATACACTTTTTTTCATTAATTAAGGGTTAATTTTACATCAATGGCAAAACAAAAACATTGTAATTTACTGAAATTTGAATACACAGAAGACCATTTAAGCATAGTCATAAAAGGCTTTATTATGGAAAAAAGCATTACATTAAGTCAAACAACTGAAAAAACAATGAAGGACTCTTCACGTCCAAAAGTGACTGAAAAGGGGTACCTTGAGCCTCAAAAAGCAACGCAAGAGTGTTTTGACCAAGCGTCAAAATGTGACGAGTTGGAGTGAGACTGTTTTGATGTAATATATATGCACAAATATGAGCCTGACTGTAGTGACAGAGTAGGCCTACTTGTTTGTTTTAGCTAATGGCACATTTAATACAAGATTACTGATTCAACAATATTCACTTAATTATAAATGTAAATATATGGGCATACCAAACAAAGCTGCCTTTGTGCAAAAAAAAAAAAAAAGCTATAATTGTGCTGATTAATAATTCATCAGACACTGATCTGTAATTATGAACTATATATTTCATCAAGTTTCTCTAATCCTGGCCAAAAAAAAAAGCAGGATGACACTGATAATATCAAGAGACACTTTTCAATTCAGTAAATATTTCCATGATCCATGTGTAATACACAGGCTGAGCTGTACACTCTCATCAATTGGTCAAAAAGTGACCTAGAGATTATTTATGATAGCTTTTTTAAAATCATTTAATTCCTGAACACAGCAAAAAAGGTAATAAAAAATTAGCCCAGATTATTTATAGTACATTACGTGATGTACAATGTTATGGTTCGTTAATAACAGTGTTAAATTGTATACATGTGGACTTCACTTAAAAGCTGCAGTGCCGCATAGTCCATCTGAAGCTTTTCGGTTGAGCCTCATTTGAACTCATTGAGCGATGAACTTAAGAAACAGGTTCATTTTTTTTTTTTTTTTTTTTGAGAG
>JAUCMU010000027.1:96580-125021 GCA_032275025.1 Enteromius treurensis | reverse complement strand
ACAGAGAGCTGGGTTAGTTTGGGCTGGAGGAGTGATGGGATGATGGTGTTAAAGGCAGAGCTGAAGTCAACAAACAGTACCCTCACATAAGTCCCTGTTCTGTCCAGATGTTGCAGGATGTAATGCAGTCCCATGTTGACTTCATCATCCACAGACCTGTTTGCTCTATAAGCAAACTGCAGAGGATCCAGTATGGGTCCAGTGAAGTCCTTCAGATAATCCAACACCAGTCTTTCAAATGATTTCATGACCACAGACGTAAGAGCTACAGGTCTGTAGTCATTAACCATCTGGGGTCTGAGGTGATTTTGGGGCCCTTGAGATGTTTTGACATGTTCTGATATTTGTGCTTTTTTTTTTAGCTACTTAACATATTATTTACCAACCTGTATTTTTCTTGTAATCAGCACAAACTGTTCTACAATAATATGTGACCAAAATTAATTTACATATTTGCATTTTTTAGGAAAAAAATCTGGGCTGGATTCTCAGAAAATCCACCTTAACGCTACGTCGTTCCTAAGTTGTACCTTAAGACATACCTTATCTTTAGCGCCTGTTTTCCGAAACCATCTTAGTTAAGTATACCTTCTGTAAGTCATTCGTTAGTAAGGTTGGTCTGGAGCACTCTTAGCTATACCTTAGCGCTGCTGATGTGACCACCAATACGCAAAAAGCTTTTTTACATCGCAATTTAACATAACATTTTAAATGAACATTTTATTAAAATCTGATTTAGTATTAAATTTACATTTTTACTTTCTTTATATTTTTCCACATAAAATATTGTTGTTATAGCTTACATCCAGTGAATGGAAGTATTTTCATTAAAGTTTCCATACACTTATGGTTGTTAGCTTTTTTAATTACTATCCTAAAGCACATCAGCTGGCGAACCACTTGACAGAAAAGGCTTAAGATTCTATATGAAGAAAGATGATTTTACTCATAAGTTGCATTCTGTTTTATAATGCACTTCAATCGAGGTCGACGCTACGGCTGGCAGGTCGACATACGGAGAACATTAACACACTTATGGCCGTAAGGGTGTGGGATTGCATACTTGCTAATTTATAAACACATAAACGTATTTATTTCTGCATGTTCATATTTAAATGAGCCTCGATAAATGCAGTTCGTACTATTTCTAAAACGCTTCTTTATAAAGAACATGGTTTTCTCAATACTTTTCCTATACGGCATCAATATCAATGGACAGCACCTGCTAAGGTCGCACTTAAGAAGGTTTACCTTAAGCACAGTCCTAAGGTATAGCTCGGCGAACACACATAGGAAAGGTATAACTGTAGTTAAGGTGTACCTTTTGAGTCTTCGTAGCGCGCTAAGAGACAACGTTATCGGAGAACGCAGCCTTGATCTGTTGGCTTAAACATTCTAAGGTAACTCACCAAGTTAATTAATTACTTTACCATACTTTAACGTAATGGTGTTTAAGTTTCAATTATTACTATTAACAAACTATTTACCATGACTTTCGCCTCAAACTCCTAATTTGCTACCTATTAATAATTAGTAAGTTAGTAGTTAAGTTTAGATATTGAGTAGGATTAGGGATGTAGAATATGGTCATGCACAATGTGCGCTTTGTAATCTAATGCGTTAATAATAAACATGCTAGCCAAATAAGCAACACGTGAATGGCAAGAATTGGTCCCTACTAAAGTGTTTTTAAAAATTCTGGTCATAGTGATGTTGCTTTAGTGAAGCTGTTTTTGCCAAAAAGGAGTTTAAACTTCAAAAAAAATGTACCTTTTATTCAGCCAATGTTTGCTTGCCAGAATACTCAAAATAACAATAAGTGCCATAGTGCTGACATGAGGTGCAAACAGATTAGCAATTCATTTGTGAAATTTCACGGTCACTGCAGTCCATTCTCAAAGTGTGTAACAGGCTTTTTAATGGTAAACACAAAAAAAAAACTCCTTTGTGAAATTTTCGATATGGGATGCTTATTGAACTTGCATAGAAAAACAAAAGACGTTTTAGAGCATATGAAATCAGTATACAAAGTAACCTGTTTGTGTTCTGATATGGCTAGTATTAATGTATCTCTTAATGCATAATCAGGGGGAAGAAAGTGTGTGATGTTAGTTATTTATTTATTTATAGTTTAACACCATGCCAGCAACAATGGCTATATTCATAGCAAAAATAAAGTATCTAAATTTCACCAACATTTCAAAACAAAATAGCCATAAAATAAATAAACGAACAAATATAAATAGTGTGTGATGTTAGTATGAAGTATTTATATGAAAACAATTCCTACTGATATGACAATATATTTATTCAAAATAAATTAACCGCAGTTTTACTCAGTTATCGCTAAATGTTAAACTGGGATATTTATTTTAGCAACGCATCACACATCACCCATAATAGGATGATTTCTGTCATGTCTGACTTTGAGTGGGTTTGAGAAGGTTGTTGCTAACCTTTTCTTCCGAGATGGTGGTCTGTGAGCGAGATAAGCTACACGCATGTCCGAGCAGAGATTTATACTATGACAAAACCAGCAGAGGCTGTCCAAAGCACCTTCTCTCTACTTTTCAGATGGGATTAGGCTTACACATTCATCTCCAGCAACAGATTTCCCACTCCTAAGCCTTCAATACCCCTTCTCTCAGTCGCTCATATAATCACATTAGCTTTGTCATTATAAAGCCTCCTCTTTGCACCCACTGCCTAAACTGCTTTAACCACCCATAGGGGTTGCATACATTATCAGATTTTAAACTCGGAGGCCGCCTTTTAAATGTTTAAATTTTACATTTAAAATTGTCTTTGCATGTCTAAACCATATCGTTGTAGTGGGTGGGTGTTTCCCTTTAACAATGCAAAATTATTAGTTAATTATTATTAGATTAGTGGTGAATGCCGAGAGAGAACCAAACAAATTGCTGGAATTAGAAGCAAAAAACAATAATTTGTGAAGAAAAATTTATTTTGATATGAGATATGAGATCATTTGATTCTCCTATTTTCCAGAGGCAC
Source organism: Enteromius treurensis (assembly GCA_032275025.1). Taxonomy (NCBI): domain Eukaryota; kingdom Metazoa; phylum Chordata; class Actinopteri; order Cypriniformes; family Cyprinidae; genus Enteromius; species Enteromius treurensis. Next base: position 122,006 of record JAUCMU010000027.1, on the reverse strand, counting down.
ACACGTTGCACACACGTTTACGTCTTTCACGATCAAAGTCAGCAGAAGTTAGAAAAAAGTGTTTATTTTTTTGAAATGTGGATATTTATCTTTCAAAAAAGCATGGATTTGCTAAAGGAGGCACAAACTTTATTTAACAGGTTTTAGACTTTAGACTGTTATAGGTAAAAACACCCACCCATTTCAATGATAGGGATTAGAAGTGGCAGGACAATTTTTAATATAACTCTGAATGGATTCGTCAGAAAGAAAAAAGTAAAACACACCTAGGATGGATTGAGGGCGAGTAAAACTCATGCTAATTTTATTTTGTGGGTGAACTAACCCTTTAAAAACAAAGAGTACTGTTTAGGTAATGTACCTAAAAGCTTCTAAATAAAAAAACAAATCAATAAAAAAATGATTAAACCATTTCTTTAAAATAAAGAATTTGTGATTCAAATTTTACACTGCCAACTATATCTCTGTTCAGAAAAACCTATACTGAACTGCCTTGATAGGATAATGGCAATCAACTGACAGCTGTTTAGGCATTTCTTTAGCAAACTAGTGTGCAGTCTGGTATCATTTTGTATGTAATGCAGACTCTGCACCATTCAGTTTTTTTTATTTTGCTTGTTTACTATCATCTTTCACTCTGAAATGTCAAATATGGATGTAAAAACTGTTGCAAATGGCAATATAGATTAATTTTAATATGTTCTTTACGTCAGCAGATCACTAGCTTTTAGGAGAACGCTTATATTACTTTCTTGTAATGCACACTAGGGCTCTTCATATTCGTTTTCCTTTGCTTTGTCAGATAGATTTAATGAATGAAAACGCCGATGCCGCAGGAGTCTTGACAATAAGCATGTTTTTTGTCCACGCCACCCTCTAACCAAAACCAAACAAAAACCTGAACAAAAGCTCAATTCTGAGGGTGAATGAAAACAGAAGCTTTATGAATATGAATGAAGCTATTTGCATACTGATGTAAATGGGTACAACAACTGACTTGTTATCAGAGGTGAGTCAGCATTAATGAGGAAATCGTTCAGCGAGAATGATTCATACAGACTAGCTGTGAAATCCAACTGCTAAAGTAGAATTTTATTGTTAATGACTTTTGTTGTGTTTTACTTATTCATTATTCTTGTTAAGTGTGTCATACTGTGCGTCATTCTAAACCATTTGTATATTTATAGTAAATAGTAAAAAGTAATTTATGTAAAGACTATAAGAAAAGGTCAGTTCTAGTTTTTTTAAATAAACATATAAATACATCAATAATTAAAGTATAATGTAAACACTGTACCATCATATATGAATTTGAAAATAATTCTTTAACATGATATATTTTAATAATCTATGCACCTAGCAGACATTTCCTTCAGTGCGTTCAAGGTATGAACTTTATCAGAAGGTCCCAAGTGGAAAAGACTTAGTATTAAATGTGTAAAAATATACATGAAGTTCTAGTAGTAAGTTTATAATACATTTGTATTCCCAACATGCTTATTTGAAAGTGCATTAAAAATATTTGCAATTTTATTTGCAAAATTCTAAAAAAGTATACAAGAAATACTTTTGTAGTAAATATATGCTTAATAACTCTTTTAAAGGAATTTGCTTAATGCTAGCATACTTTTAATATATTCCTAAAAAGTATAGTAAAAATACAATTTTAATAAATATATTCTTAGTTACACTATTAAGGAATATACTCAAATTAAGCATACTTTTAGTGACGTTTAAGTGTATTTACAGAAAACACACTTATGTTTCACTTACTTCTAAGAGAAATTCTCTAAGAAGTTACTTACTTCTCTTACGTTTGTCAATTATTTATTAAGCATTGCAATGGCCTACTTAAAATATGTTGTTATGTTATTACTGGTTGATTATGTTGTTGTCCTTTACATGATTCATTCATTGTAATAAGCCACAACTAACATTCCCATAACAGAATATTAAATAATATATATCTAAGATAACATCTAAAATACTTAAAACAATAATAATAAAAAAATAATAATAAAAATGTAAAAAATGTGTTCACTTGTGTTTAAATTCAAACAACACACTGACTAAACCTGATTGGTTCCAGAGCCAGTGAACGGCTTTGACTGGTTCGTGTAATAATGAGTTTGCGCCGGAGAGCTTAGTATATGAAATATGATATGCATGCAAATGTTCCTTGAATGTGAATTGAAGTCTAAAATTCTTTTTTGTCTTTGTGCACACACTGCTACTCACCTCTGCATTTTTTTTCAGCCTATTTTTATTTTATTTTTTTCAGAAAACTGCACTGTAATTTTGATTAATTCATTGGTGTAAAATTCAGTACTTTTCAGTAATACAGGTATAAATTAAATGTTCTACAAATGGATAAGATAACTCTGCCATAGCATTTCGCACTTTTTTCATTTACTATAGTGTTGTTGTTTTTTAAAACTAATGTATTAATGTATTGTATTGTAGTAATATGCATCTATATTCAGTAATCTATAAACATACTTGTGCACAACAATATATAATGTATTAAAGTTTTATAGATATCAAAGTGTGTATGTGTGTGTGTATATATATATACATACACACTGGAGGAAAATAATCTTCATAATATACAAGTGTAATGCTAATGCATTTCAAATGAACTGTAATACAATTTAAATGTATCTGAAGTACATTAATGTTTCAAATATGCTCTAAATATAGTTTATGAATTATTGAAAGGACATTTTAAATGTATTGTAAGAAATACACTTAAATTGCATTAAATATCCTTAAAATCGGTCTATTTTAACAAAATTTCAATGCATTAAATATGTTGCAAATATACAAAAGTTGAACTTAAATATATCTTAAAATACACTAAATATACTTAAAGCTGTTTCAAAATAGTACTTTTGCACTTAGTATAGTATAATTTAAATATATTAATTATGTCTAAAATAGCACACTTTCACCTGGGGTGTGTGCCACAGTATGTTCTGTAAGGAAAATCTTGGAAGCGAACTTATCGCACCTTAACAGGCCAGGCTGGAAGTGGTTGGAGGAAGTTAGCTTCATATGGATAATCCACCATGGCTAAGTTCACCCAGGTTTCCTGCAGCCAAGCCTTGAAGCCATACACTTCGTCTGGAGTCTTTAAAGGATTACACAGCCCAAATTCCTGAGACAGCCATTGCAGACCCTCACCTATAAAAAGAAAAGCTGATCAAATTAGTCCAAGAATACCCATAATCTTCAGAAAGAGTTGGTACAAAACCATGAACAGACACGACTGAACATGGCTTTAAAACAACTACTAGAACAAAACCCTTCAACAATAACTTTGGCTAGTAAATGAGTACAGATAATCTGGACTATATAATAAACTGCTCAAAATCAGCAAGTCCTTGGAATTTATACACATAACTAGATTACACAGTTTTTTATGCATTATATATTTTGTTTTTGTTTTTGTTTATTACAGACTGATTACGGATTTAGTGTTAAAGAAATATTTCATTTTTTCCTCTTTCCATTCAGGTTTTTCTTGTTTAACAACAAAAAAGACTAGTTAATATGTAATCATACTGAGTTTCGGAAAGAGGAAATAAAAGATAATATTATTAAATCCCATTTTAATTGTGTCTTTTGTAATCAGTACCACATCTTCCTAAAACTGTCAACAATATGATCTACACAAAATATGATCACAATTTTTTTTTTTAACAAAGGGCAAAGCAGCATAGCACAATCACATTCACCAACCTGTTGCTGAGACCCTGTCAATAGCCTCCCATGACCTCCTGATGTTGCTGCTACAGTTGGTGCCACTGATGGTGAAGTCATGGGTGACCACTTTGTAAAACTCTCCACACGGCACAATGAACTGCCAGATGGGAGCGGATGCGGCAAGAGCACTGAAAACACCAGAAGGTCACACTCACTGATCATTTCATTTCACAGTAGAAAAATCAACCAATAATCATGAACTTCTCTGCTGAATCACATCACCTTTCTTAATTAAACACATGGTTACACATTACTACTCTGCATTTTTCTATTCCAGAATCCCGTGGCAATGAGATATTATTCAGTTTCTAGGCATCATACTCCATTAGATATGAATGGACATGCTGTGCTCATGCTAATATTTCACATTTAGATATAAAATACACTAGCAGTAACCTTTAAGAATGTATTAAATGTTCACAATATCATCTTGAGACTATTACATGCTAACTTGCCAAATGCAAGTCAAAAATCAACCGTGGCAGGTAAAACATTTCAACTCACCAGCAATTTTTGCGGGTTATGATTTATGTCTCCCAAACATGAGATTTTCATATGGGAAGAGAATTATCACATCTTTACATTTAAAGTTAAATGCAGTTAAATTAATGCAGTTCTCTTTTTGAACTTTGACTTATCAAAAAAGTATTTTATTTTCCAAAAATAATGATAATAATAAAAAAACATTTAGCATCACAAATGTTTTCAACACTGATAAGATAGTTTGAATATTTTAAATCTGCATATTAGAATGATTTCTAAAGGATCAAGTGACACTAAAGGTAAGGCTGCTGAAAATTTAGCTCTGCCATCACAGGAATAAACTTTAACATATCTTATTTAAATTTGTAACAATAATTTCATAGAATTTGTTTATTGGTAAAAACAATAATGAATATCTTTTTAAGTACAAATTATAAAGTGTAAAGTATTTTTTATTCATATTTGTTGTTGATATTCTGGTACACAAAGGTACTGTAACATGAACAAACACTCACCCTACAACAGCACTGGGATACTTCATCCTCAGCCAGGCCGCCAGCATCCCGCCGTAGGAGCCACCAATGGCAATGACTGAACTCTTCTGAGCTCCAGGTAGGTTTATTTTCAGAGCTTTGATGAGCACTGCAAAGTCAGCTAAAGCCTGTTCTGAGGTCAGGTAGTTCAGATACTTTGCATTCTGAAGAAAAAAAGAAAGACAAGCCCAGAAGATCAAGGACAGTGTTAGCTAAATGACCCTTATCGCATGATATGAGCCGCAGTATGGACTCACGCTGTAAGACTCTTCGCCAAATGGCATGGACTCTCCATAATAGCGATGTTCAGCAAAAACCAGCAAGGCTCCCAGCTCTTCTGCAACATCCCACATGAAACCCTTGGGAAAAAGAAGAAGTTGAGATATCAAGCTTTCATTGGGACTTAGGGTTAGCATAGTAATTAAATGTAATATTTTTAAAAGATTTTTCCTCTGGATATATACATTTTGTATTAGTATTTTTCATAATCATAATGCTCTAAAAAGGAAGGGGTCATATGATGTTGCTAAGAAGAACATTTGGTGCAATGCATTTGTTGCATCCGGTGGGGACATAATTATTATAATGGTTATAATGACTTACTGTCGTTTTACGTGTCGCATTGCATCGCAGTTCTTATGTCTGCGTTTGTGATCAGAGAAATGACAAACAACAAGCACTAATCTACCTTCTTTTTTTGCGTAAACTTTTGGTCAGTATTATGAAAATAAACCCACACAGTGGGCGTGGACATGTCATAACTTTTATAACTTTAGGAATCTTTTCTATGCACGAGCAGAGCACCTTAAAAGAGAAAAGAAAACTTGAAATCACATCATACGACCCCTTTAAGTAAATAATGCTGACAAACACTGTGTTTAAAAGCATATATAATCTCATTTAACAACTTTGCAACTCACAGTAGGTCTGTATTTAAAGATCATTTTAAAATAATGATTTCAAAAATTACCATGTGATTTGTAAAACATTTTTACATTTAATTAACAGAAGTGGTACGTTTGACAGCTCTAAAATATAAAGAAATATATATATACATATATTTATATGTATTTACAGTGTTGTTACAGAACCATGTGATGTCTCCTTCATTGCCTGTGTAAAACAGGATTGGGCCTCCTTCCTTGTGCCAGTGCTGGTCATTAAGAAGATACCTCTGTTTGAATGTGCCATTCTCCAAAAATCCAAAATGGTCAACCTGCAATAAAAGACGTCTAGTTAAGGCATAAAAATAACCGCTTTTAGTAAAATAAATAAATAAATATTGAAAAATAAATGTAAAAAGTAAAATTAGAATATCATTTTATTTAATTAAAGAATCCTCTGCAATGCATGAGTGTTGTCAGAACGAGAGTACAAAAAATTTTTTTTTAAATAAAAACTCTCAATTCATCCTGTGATGAGAAAAGCTATGTATTTGTAATTAAAAAATTATTTAAGACATTTTGGCTTTAAACCTTTGCTCCTTCAATCTATCACAATCCATATAAAAAGTCCATCCCCTATTGTCTTCAGAAAAATTGATCTGGGTTGTTTTATTTGTAAACTTGTAAGCTTGATCTGTGCATATTTCTCCCGTGATTCAGACAAAATGGTTCACTGGAAATAAGAATAAAGAACTCATATTTTATCCAGAGGAAATAGTTTGAAGTTGGATTTGATGGATTTGTTTATTACATACATTCAAATTGAAATTTTACAAGACATTAATTGATGGATTGGAGCTGTGAGGATTACTTTTATTGTGATGTTTTTTATTAACATTTTGGACTCTCATTCTATCGGCACCCATTCCCTGCAGAGGATCCACTGGTGTGCAAGTGATTTAATGGAATAGTTCACCAAAAAAGGAAAAGATTAATGGGTTTTTGTAACAAAAAATTAGAAATATTTGTGTTACAAAAATCCATCAAGCTGCTTCAGAGGACATGTGATAACCCCCCAAAGTTGTATAGGTTAGATTTACGTCGCAGTACATTTGGATATATTAGATTTACGAAACCTTAAAAATAACAGCCACGATCCACCAGCATTACCAAGTTTGGAAGCACCATGATATTTTTTTTTTAAAAACTCTGACTTGGTTCGTCTGAAAGAAAAAATACACCTAGGATGGCTTGGGGTGAGTAGTTTATTGTGTAATTTTTGGGTAAACTATTAATTTAATCTGTTCTGATGAAGAAACAAACCCGTATACATATTAGGCATAACGTATACACGCGTTCAAGTAAATTTACAGCAAACTTGAATTTTTGGGTGAGCTATTCTTTTCGTAATGTTGTTCTGTTGCTGTTTTAACCATAAACCTTTCTGTACAGTGACGATACTAGGGTAGTCTTTATTTCTGGGTGTTCTCTTCAATCTTCTGGCCTTCAGCCATCTCACATTGTTGAGCGTAAAACCTCAGAGCACGATGGAGGGATAATTAGCCTCAATTTGTATTAAAATCTAGTGCCAGCGTCAGGGATGCCGCATTAGTTCCGGTTTGAGCAGAATTGTAATATCCATTCACCCGGTCCAGGGGCCGTTCACTGTCTTGTACATTTCCATAAATTCTCCAAGTTTGAGGGAAGAAGTAAAAAGAATGTTAAAATTTGTTCCCAGAGCAGCAACACTGCAGTTCTTAACAGTTCTCACTCTTCTGAATCCCACCCAACACTTAATAAAGAATGTTTTCTCTCTAGTGTTTTGTTTTTTTGTAAATACCCTCTTTCTCCTCCCGTTGGCAACAAAAGAGGCAGAAATTTTATGAGCCAGTGACAGCAAAAGGACTTAGAGCGCTCACAGTTACATTCATTCAACAGCAGTCAGAGCCTGGCTGCAGGTCAAATGAGTGTCAGCTATATTCACATGCTTTAGTGAGTTATTTTCTGTGTAAGCTATTACATCTCAAGCTGTAGAAAATGGCCGTTTTACATAATCTATAAGCCTGTTCCCTTCCACTTAAAAAAAATATTACAATATTTTAACCCTAAAATACATGCATTTTATTTTAGATATTAGGGTAAAAAGATTATAAATATATTTTGTTTTACATAATCCATATTCAATTTTACAAATAAAAAGCAAAATCTTTTCATCATTATTCCAGTAATTTTTCAGAATTTTCTGATGAATATAAAGAAACAAACAGCATATTATTCAATTAGAAATCTTTAGTAACATTATAAATGTCTTTTGTGTCACTCACTTTTGATTAATTTAAGCATCCCTGCTCAATAAACTTATTAACATTTTTTTCAGTTGTACACTAGACAAAAAATCACATTCAAGTAATATATTTTAGACACATCTCTGAATAAAACCATTGTCTATTTACATTACTAACAGTACAATCCTGTTTCACAGCCATTTTAGTTTAGCAAGTTAGGCATGATGGTAGTTCTTCATCTGTTAATAAATATCCATGTGCAAATCATGTATGACCTAAAATTACATGCATGACCTTAAAACAACTTGTTCATACCTTGATTTAAAATTTGTAACAAACATTTTTCTCACACTAGGATGAAATGAAATCTTAACAATAATAATTGTTAAAAAGAAAAATGGCGAATTGAATGTGCTCCTATAACTTTAAAACAAAACATCTGATCTTGTCCGCAGAGGTTAGATGAGTCAGGTTACGGACAACAGTTCAGAAATGCAGCGCCCTCTCCTGGATGATACAGGTTTCCATGAGAAAACGTAGGAAGTGTGTCACAAAGCTTTATATATATATATATATATTTTTTTTTTTTTTTTTTTTTTTACTTACTTAATTTATCATGTTTAAAATCTTTTTCCTAGGCTTTTAAGAATAACGTTTTTAAAACGCAACAAAAATATCCACAGGGTTGGAACAAAAAAATCAGTGAATGAATTTAACATTTTTGACTTTTCATTAGGGGAGCACAAACTGAAGTTTTAAAGACCTTTCACACTGTTCTATTCCACCATTAGAGTGACTGTAGATGGTGACCAAGGACTGTCAGACTTGATTTTAAATAAATAAAAAATATTTCAAGCTTTTGTCATTTACTTTCACTGTATGAAAAAAAAAAAGCAGCATGGACATTCTTCCTAACATCATCCTTTAAGTTCCACAGAAAATGTCACATGGGTTTCAAAAAACATGATAGGGAATATATGACAGACAACATAATTTTTATTTTTCAGTGAACTAATTCCAGATGATTTGGTTTTGCAAGGTACCTTTAAATAGCGTTACTACATACATCATAACTGCTAAAGCATTTAGCGTACCCTAGAAACCACATAAAAACCTAAAAAGCACATAAAATGCCTCAATAGCAACCATATATATATAGTAGCAAATTTTGTAAAAGAAAGAGGCACTAACTATGTTTTCATCATGAAATTGAAAATATAGTTTTAAGGGTGTGTGTTACATATTGTCTATGATCATTCCAGAAATGTTGTTTTATCAATATGCATGCTGAAATGATTGAATATCATATCACTTATTTTTCAAAAACGGCTTAAGAGTGCATGTTTTCACTGCGTTATAGAATGCAGTTCTAATGACTGCACTATAAATATTGAATATCCTCATTCAATATATGAGGTCAAAAACACATCTGTATGAGCTTTTGTCTTTTATTTATATCACATAGTTTCGCAACATCACACTAATGCTGTTTTTCCCAATTGCGAGTAACTACAAGTAATGGCTGCTCAGAATGTAGTTTTGTCAACACAGGAATACGTTACATTTTAAAATATTGTAAAATCTGAAAATTCTGAAAAGTCTAATAATATTTCATAAAATTACTGTTTTTACTTTATTAAATAAATGCTGTCGGTCTGAGCACAAGAGACTTCTTTTGAAAAAAGTCCTTAAAATGTAATCACTGTTTTAAAATGTAATTACTGCAAACTTTAGACTTTATCAGTACTGAAGAAATGCCAAAAAATATTACGTTTTTGTCAACATCACACCCTATTTTGTTTCACATTAGAACTTTTTGTTCTGTCTAATGAATTTGAAAACAGTTTTGCTCTTGGTTGCTTGTCAAACAGCGCTCTCCATTTCTCCATCCACAACTAGCAACAGATGCTGAAAGGATATCCCCTCGACAACTGTTCAACCGCTCAACAAAGAGAATTAAAAAACGACAGACTAATGTAAAATCCAAGACCCATGTCACATTTCCTGTAGAGTTTCTACTTTGCAGATCCTCATTTTAACAGCCTCGTCTGTGCTGCTACGACTGAAGGCTACCGTTTAAGGCATACTAAGTGCTGACAAGGACAAAACCAAGACAATGAGGAGCAAGAAAGCCAGGAAATGGCCCTAATCTTCCTGACGGCTCAGAGGATGAGTTGAACAGACACAGAGAAACAATTGCCTTCACTCTGGCGTGTCCAGGTCAAGATGTAATTAGGCTCAGAGTACAGCCTAACAGGATTGTTTTTGTCTAAAACTAGACACTGGGCTTTTCCTGTGTCAGCTTTTCCCACAGATAGCGTGTAAAAGATTAATTTCTAAGCCACTCTTCAGGCTAAGAATGAGATTCAATGTTTCTGAGACTTTAATTATTAAACAACTGGCACCACTATAACACGATTTAAAGAAAGAATTAAGCCACTGTGTATTTTAGTCAAAGCATGTTAAAACTGACGCACACACAAAAACCAAAATCAAGGGACTTTCAAGATCTCACTTTCAGTTCAATAAAGTGAAAAACGGGCAGACTGCCAGCATCAAATGCTATCCATCTGCACACGGGCCCAAGCCCAGAGGGGCGAGAGGATCTGCTATTATTCTTTGGGGGCCACAAGGAAAAGGAAATTTCCTGCAGACACAATACAGAGCAGAACGGCACAGATTATGGAAACATTAAATAAAGGAAATCCGTAACGGAAGCCCAGTTGTAAGTTAATGAGCAGCCACAACCAGATAAAACTGCTGTGGTTTGCAAAATAAGGCTGGCAGTGTTATCTATCACAAGACTTTCTGGTTGACAAGTTGATTGGAATGAGAATGGTTTGCAACTGTGATCAATGACAACAGCAACAAACAAAACACTGTCACATAAGTTTCTGATTATAATATCAAGGTTAGAGAAGGATGTAAGAGGTCTAAGCACTATTTTTTAGATATTAACTCTTTTGTGTATTAGGCCTATTGGTTACTGAATGCACAGATAAACTGCACTATTGGCTTGTGTTTACTAATAAGCAAGTATTATCTAAAACTTACTTTTTATATTTATTTATTTTCAAGCAAGAAACCTGTAGCATTTTAAACACTATAAAATTATAAAACAGATGGAAATATTGTGCAGCCATTTAGATAACAAGCAACTGTATAAATAAAATGTAATAATGCCAATGAATACAAGAACAAAACAAATTACTGTTATAATAATTCTTGCACCTTTTTATGCATATAGACCACTTCCAAAATTCCACCCAAAAAGTATGTTATGTTTTATTGTTGCAGTCTTGTATTATTTTATTCTGTTTGTTTGTTTTAAAATTTTCTTTAGTGTGCTGTTAAAGCTGAAATGAATATTGGTTATCTGAAAATAGCCAAGATAACATGTATATTCTTTGAAAAACAGTATCAGTGATCTCAAATCAGTATAAATAAATTTATATCTTGACATGGATTTCTTGTGCCCAAGAATAAACAGCCAGGTAAGAAGCAATGAAGTAAGACACTTACCTGTTGATCAAAATAGAAGGTTTTGTATGAGACAGATGTGTGCTGAGAGTTGGCTTGGACTGTATGTCTGCCTAAGAACTGTGGTTTGAGCCCCAGTGCATCACAGCTGAGGACGATGATGATGATGAGGAAGAGCAGAGTAGTGTCCATCAGTCTCATGGCTGAATGAGTGAGTCTCGTCACAGTGCTTGTGAAAATACAAGCTATGGATCATTTGCATACGAGGAACGAGGAAGGATGTCAAATGACTCGTAGTTGCTCCATGACGCAAAAGTTTTACAACAACATTAAAAACAAAAGAGACGCAATCTAACGACCTGAAATATACTTATATACAATGTCGTAGTTTTTTGTTTTTATTTCTCAAATTTCAGACCATATTCTAAAATGATCATGCTGTATATGAGTTTGTAAATTCGTCATTTGCGAATAGTTATTAAAAGTGTTTGTCTCTATGCTCACTCAAAACGGATTAGGCTACATCTCCTTTCTGTCGATAAACGGAATGTTTTGTTAACTTCATATAACTACACAACGTGCTTCCGTATTGTAAAAACGTGATCACCGCGATGCCTGATGGGTATTGTAGTTTCTCGTTACCTATCTCTCTATCTATCATCAATCTATGTGTTTAAAATGTTGATACATTATGCTGTTTTTTATTACTTTTTATTCATCAAAGAATCCTAAAAAAAAGTATAGCCGTTTCCCAAAAAATATTTGCCATCACAACTTTGCCAACATTGATCATGTGACACGTTAGACTGGATTAATGACTGATGGCATTTCAGCGTTGCATCACAGAAATAAATTATTTTTTAAAGTATATTATCATAGAAACCCAGTATTATTTTAAATGATAAAAAATATTTCACAATATATATATATATATATATATATATATATATATATATATATATTCCCTGTATTTTTGATCAAATAAATGCACCCTTGATGAACATAAGAAACATATTTAAAACATTATTACAAATCTTTTTCAAATTTTAAACTTGAATAAATTTGATAATAATGTACCTCAATTATATTAATTTAATTAAGCTTTCTTTCATTTGTTAATTAATTTATTTACATTTTCTACAATATAGTTTGTGTCATAACCATTTTTATTTAGAGAAGAGAGAAACTTGCAGTATATATGATGAGAAAGTTCCACCAGGATAACTGCTTAAAGAAAACAGCTTTGAATTGCTGCAGTCATGGGGTTTTTCTCTTTATGATAAATGTACTACACATAATGCATCACAACTTATATACCGAAAGCATACACTAAAACAATAAATGTACGGTTATCTACTTTGGATACAGATATTGTGGGTTTTAAAGAATGACATTTCATCTTCACTAGACAAAAGACTCATTGATGAATATTGTACCTCACATAATGAAATGGTTATAATACAGAAAAGGTAAGCACGTAGTATGCATATACTATACTGGAAATTAGGGCATTTAACATAGAAAAGAAATATTTCTAGAGTCTTATTGGTACACAATGCAACACATTACAATATGGCATATATCTGTAAAAGAATGCTAGACAAAAATACCTGACAGATAAAATACTGTGCATGGCACATCATGTAACATAGAAAGAAAACTGTTTATACAAAACTAGAAAAGGTCATCACTTTAAAATAAAATGTTAATAGAAAAGCTTAATATCATATAAGCAGCTATGTGTAAATATGAGGAAAATACATTATATGGCAAAGTAATTGGCATGGACAACCAAAAAAGCTGAAACAATTGGTCCTCTAGTTAAACAATGTTTAGTGTTTTAGTGAATATCTTTTGTTGAAAACAAAATCAGTTTAAACTAATTTACTGAATCAAGCACATGGCATCTAAACTTTGTTAAAAAAAAATAATAATTAAAAAGACAGCAAGAAAAAGATCTGTAGCAGCAAGTAAAATACTGAAAGTCTATAAAAGAGGAGATTCACAGTTCCACAGTTGTAATGACACAGGTGCAAACAACCTTACAGCACAGCCAAGGTTGGAGGTACAAGTTCCAACTGTTTAAAAGTCATTAAAATGCACAACACAGTTCCAAAACAGACAAACACCAGCCGAAACCAGAATCGCACTGTATCACATTGTTAAACAACTCCATCATCTATTCCTCAATATGATGCATTGAAAGACCATTTGTGCATTTGTGCACTGAAACATCAATGAAATACATCTCATTCACACATCAACTACACACACAGTTCTCTCGCCCTCCCAGTGCCAAAAGCTTTAAACATCGCAACAGTTATTACAATACCAAAGCTGGACTAAATGAACAGCCAAGAATCCTGGTATACTTCAGTCTTGGTAATACATAAAAAAGTGTAAAAGGACAGAATATCTCCAAATGGGTGTCAGAGAAATCATTGTGGGGGGAAAGAGAGTAAGCGTTTTAAACAGTGCATTAAAACATTGAGTTGCCTTTTTTTAGTTGTTTACTTTTTAACGTATAATGTGCACAGACATTAAAGGACAGTATGTAAGAGCTTAGCTGCTAAAAACTTTTGTGATCTGAAAAATCTAGACCGAATGAACACGGCATACAGTACCCTTCAAAATTTCGGGTCAGTAAGATTTTTGAAGCATGTTTTTAAGAGAAATGATCTCTTCCGAGATTACTTATTGTTCTTTTTTACAATGTCATGTTATCCTCCAGAAACAATTTTAAGATGCTGATTTGATGCTAAAGAAAATACTTCTAATTATTGTTAATAAAAAAAGTTGTGTTGCTTAGTATTGTTGTGAAATGTTAAATTATTATTATTATTATTGTTGTTGTTTTTTTTTTGTTGTTTTTTAAAGTTCATAATAACTGAATTTATTTTATATTTAAATTTGTATTTATAACATAATAAATGTCTTTCATTAATCAATTTGTTATTCATTTAATGTATCCTTGTTGAGTAAAATTATTTCCTTAAAGAAAATCATACTGACCCCACACTTTTGAATGGTGGTGTATCTCAGCCCATTTTACTCAAAGAAAAGAAAAAAATCGTATTTTATAAAAAATTGCATTGTTCTGTAATATAATTAAGTAATATTAACTATTTCTGTTCTTATTACTATAATGCAAAAAAAAAAAAAAATCTAATTCCCACAAATAATGCAAAAAAAAAAAAAAAAAAAGAGTATATGTTGTACAGTCAAAATAATAAAAGTCTTAAAAAATGTAATTGTGTCTGGGCAGTATTATTTCCATTACTATTTTAAAGTACTAAGAACATAATGAGAATCATTCTTGAAATAAACTAAATTAAAATGTCATAACTAATATATCGACCCGGTTAATATATTTTTGGATTAAATTTGAACCAAACACGTACTCCATGAGATTCGGATGACGACGGGATGCAAATGGCAGAGGCACATTGGATTTTTGCTATGACTTCTCAAAATAACATTGCCTTCACTGATTATTAACAGCCAAATTTCCATGCAAGCAGTAAGGGGAGTTTATATTCTTATAAACTGACTACCTGACAAATGAGGATTTAAAACTATGGTTTTCCTTCACATCTTCAAAACCTTACAGATTATTTAAGTAAGGTGGCTGTCTGTTTGCATTATTATTGGCGTCTAGGTTTAAAAAAAAAAATGCATGCATAAGCAACCTCTAACAATCTCACAAGCAATCATCAAGAAGTGCATTTTGTGCAAATAATAATTGTGCACACTAACACACCAATTTTGTGGCAATGAGTCGTAAAGGAGCAGTTCATCCTACAATAAAAACTCTGTCATTATTTACTCAACTTCATGTCATTCCAAACTCACAAACATCATATGGCTTCAGAAGACTTGGAATACAACGCAGTCATATAGACTGCTTTGGTCACTATATTCTTTTGTTGGATAAGAGCTTCATGAACATTTTTCAAAACAACTTATTTTGTGTTCCACAGAAAAAGTCAGACATATGGATTTGGAACAACATGTGGGTAATGAATGATGACAGAATGTTTTTTTTATTGATAAACTAGTCCTTCAAGGGAGTGAGACTGCTGATGAAGACCTGCATTCTCATTTTTTAAAATCTCTAATATGATAAATACACTGGCTCTCAAGTCAGCAGGGAAATCCCAACTGTTGCACTGTACAGAAGTGTAGAAAATCCTATTGTCTGACCTATCAGCAAGCATTTTATGTGTAACAAGGCCCTTTTTCTGGCCAAAAGCATCAAGAAGCTATTGACCCACCTTTAAAAGCAGCATCATCTCAATATTGTGTCTTTCCCAAATGCTTTAAAATACCCAGGGATTTAAGAAGGGTAAAAGAACTAGACTTCAACAACAGTGGAAAACAGTAACCACTGCAACTACATAGTGGTTACCAACAATACAACCACTTTGTATGCAATCCATGTTGCCCCCCTAGCCAGACAGAGTGGCCAAGTCTACTAGTTTATGCTGCAGCAACTCAAGTAATTGATGTTTTTCCCTTCTCCAGGCATGGGAGTGGAGTCGTTGTTGTCCAACGTGTTTTGCTTGGCCTCGCGGATCAGTTCGCAGGCCAGATCCAGAAAGAGCTTCTCCACGTTGTCTGATTCTTTGGCAGAGGTCTCCAGATAAAGCATGCTCTGCGCCTCCGCAAACTCCTCTGCTCGCTGCCGATGGACTTCTCGTTTATCGGCAAGGTCTATCTTATTCCCTGCAAACAACAACGGCTGGAATCAAATGCTGTGGTTACAAGGACATTAAATATCTGGTGACAGGTAGATTGTATTACATAAGCCAGTCAGATAGGGACAAACAGATATATTAAACAAATGTTGATAGACAATTTCCTGTATTGGTTTACAAAGTGCATTTCGACCAACCGATGGGTGGAAGGATGGATAGATATCGACCTGAATAAGATATTTCACATAAAATATATGATATTTTTCCTAAATATCACATATATATATATATATATATACACACACACACACACATACATATATATATACATATATATATACACATATATATATATACATACATAAATATATATACATATATATATATATATATATATATATTAGTGCTGTCGATCAATTAAAAAAAAAATCTGAAATTAATCGCGATTAATTCAAATTTAATTCAAATATTTTAAAATATATTTTTATATTGCAATAATTTCACATTCAAATATTAAATGAATGTACAAACAACATGTTTGTATAATAGCATCTTCTTTTGTGACTGAAGGCCAGCATTACTCTGATGTCTCTGGCATTGTTTTTTCCCCTAGTAGCCATTTAATCACTGAATGACCATTCAACATTATAAAACCATTAAACCAAACAAACTTCACATAAAACCATTATATTACCATAACTGATTCTTTATAAAATCGTCCCCCCTCCCAAAAAAATGTTTTAACCATTGACTATGGTCTTCAACTTTACATTATACTGTAATCAAGAGCTAACAATTTTAACATTTAGACTTCTAATTTAATTGAACAATCTTCGCATATCTCATTATAATAAATGTCATATTTACTTGTGCACTTCAGCAGAAATATATAGAAATTGACGTTATCAGACACGTTCTAAATTAAATCTGGATGAATCCATAAAGCTATCCCCTTGTTTCTTTGTCCTTTGATAAATTAACATTACAGCAGATTATTATAGGTTATTTTGGCTGTTATTTCTTTAAGAGCTGCCGCTTCTGAATGCAGTTCTGACACAAATTTGATTTACTCTCAACTCTTTTTACCTTTTCTGACCCACTTTAGGTCAAGCGTGTTAGATGAGTGAGACAGCGCTGGGCTGCTCTAGAACATTTGAAAGACATGTTCTTAAATATGGCTCATATAAAATATATTAAATGCTTGCACGGTTTTAAGACAGCTTTAATCATCTTTTTGAAAGCTTCATGACTTAACTGACCACGACATTGCATGTATGTAGCTTATTTCATGCTCTGAAATGAAAGGATACAGCCTAGTGTGTTTTGGTGTCTTTGCGCACACTGCAAGCACAGTACCGTTTGCCTGGCGTTGAAGTGAGGTGGAATGCGCGTCTGAAATGTCTCGCATTTGATGTGGTAGTAAAGATGTTCTGCAACTAAATAAATGCACTTCTTGTCAAGAGAAAAAGTGACAGAAGCAGCCGTTTTGAGTGAGGTGACCAATCCTAGCCACACCCCTGCGCTAATTGCGTTAAATATTTTTAACCCATTAACCTGAAAAAATTGATTGCATGCGTTAATGTCAAGGATCAGGAGCGAGACGGTCAAATCCATTTGCAAGTGTTTATTAAAAGAGTTCACAGGACAACTCACGGGGTAGTGTGAACAGGCGATGGTCAAAAACACGGCGAACTGAGCAATACAGGCAAGACAGAATCGTAGTCGAGAGGCAGGCAGAAATCGGCAGCGGCGAATCAGAATAACAATAACAACCAGAACAGACAGGAAAAAACGCTTACAAAGACGGGACTAGCCACATGCAATGATCAGCGGGGAATGACTGGAGAACCGGAGTATTTATACACAGGACTAACGAGACAGGGGAGGAGAACATATCAGTTGCCATGGAGACACATGAGAAGGGTGGAGAACATATTGGTTACCAAGACAACACATGAGGTGGATGGAGACAGAGTACACAGGTGACAGATCATACATGGCATGGAAAAACACAGACACAGTTCACATGGGGCAGGAGTGCCATCCAATCTGGACTGGCACATCCAGTTGATCATAACATAGTCCCCCCTCTAAGAAGCGGCTTCCAGATGCTCCAAACTCAGGACCAACCTCCAGGGCGCGGCAGACGGCGGAGAAGTCCATCTGGATCCACCAGGCAGGGAGAGTGCTCTCCTGAGCAGATCTCCGGGGCCGTCCAGGCAATGATCCTGCTCTCCAGAGCCGTCCAGACAGTGACCTTGCCCTCCAAGGCGGGGCAGGCAGCGGAGAAGACCACCGGGGTGGAGCAGACGGCAGAGAAGCCCACCGGGGAGGAGCAGGTAGCGGAAGCCTCCTCCTGGGCGGAGCCGGGACGGAGAAGCCTACCCGGGCGGCGCAGGTGGCAGAAAAGACCTTCGAGGCAGAGCAGGCAATGGGAATGCCTCCCGGGGTGGCGCAGGTGGCAGAGCTGTCATCCTGGGCAGAGCGGTCGGCGGAAGAGCCCTCCAGGGTGGATCAGGTGGCGGGAACGCCCACCTGGGCGAAACAGACCGCGAGGCCATCTTCCGGGATGGAGCGGATGGCAGCAGGGCCCCTCTGGATCGGCCAGACAGTGGCAGAGCCCTCTTGAAGCCACCTGACTGACTCTGTGCCCTCGAGAACCGACCAGTCAGAGACAACGCGCTTCTAGACCGACTAGACTGTGAGTACGCCCTCTGAAACCAGACAGACAGTGACTGCGCCCTCCGAGACCAGACTGACAATGAATGCGCCCTCCGAGACCAGACCGTCAATGAACGCACCCTCCGTGACCATACTGACTCTGACATCGCCCTCTGAAACCAGACAGAAAATGAATGGGCCCTCCGAGACCTGCCTGACAATGAATGCGCCCTCCGAGACCCAACAATCAGTGATTTCGCCCTCTGAGACCAAACTGAATGTGAATGTGCCCTCATGAGACCCAACTGACAATAAACGTGCCCTCCATGACCAACCGAACCACGATACAGAGACCTTCTTGGGTTGTGCAGCCACCAGTGGGGCCTCTGGAGACTCTACGGGCAAAGCTGACATCTCCTGAGGTAGTGCAGCCTCTGGCGGACCCAATGGAGTCTTCGGGCCACACATGGGTTCCGGAGGTTCTGACCATGGGGCCTCATAATCTTCGTAGAGCTCGGGTGCGTTCAGTAGTTGGAGATCAGGATCACTAACTGGGTCTGGCGGATCCGGCCTCCATGAATCAGGGTCACAGGCTTTAGGTAACTCGACGGACTGGGAAACGGACTCAAGAGTGAGTAGGACGGCGTCGATGAATTCCCAGAGGTTCCATTCTGAATCCTCTCCCAGTTGCTCGTCCACCTCGTCGAGCACTTCCGGGTTGAGCACCTTGTAAAGATAATGCTTGAGCTTGTCCTCAGATGTATGCGCGAGGTGACTGTATGATATACACTCCTAGACATAATCCTCTATGTTGCGTCCTCGTTGGAATAATTATGTACTGTAATGTAACACTGGTCATGCAACAGTTAACACAGTGAATTCCAAACTGTGGAGAATGCGCCCTCCGAGACCTGCCTGACAATGAATGCGCCCTCTGAGACCCAACAATCAGTGATTTCGCCCTCTGAGACCAAACAGAATGTGAATGCGCCCTCATGAGACCCTCATGAATGTGCCCCCCATGACAAACCGAACCACGATACAGAGACCTTCTTGGGTTGAGCAGCCACCAGTGGGGCCTCTGGAGACTCTACGGGGGAAGCCGACATCTCCCGAGGTAGTGCAGCCTCTGGCGGACCCAATGGAGTCTTCGGGCCACACATGGGTTCAGAAGGTTCTGGCCATGCGGCCTCATAATCTTCGTAGAGCTCAGATGCATTCAGTGGTTGGAGATCGGGATCACTAACCAGGTCTGGCGGATCCGGCCACCATGAATCAGGGTCACAGGCTTTAGGTAACTCGACGGACTGGGAAACCAGGACTGGCTGGGCTTGGCACAGCCCCTCGTACTGTGCTATGAGAGTGAGACCCGTTATCGACTGGCTAGATGTCGTGAGGGCCTTCAACTGCTCGTCAGACTGTGTGACTGGGACCAACTGGACTATACACAACTCCTCGTACCGTGCCACGTGATTGGGACCCGTTACGTGTGGACTAGGACCCGCGAGGACCGGCAATCGCTCTTTGGATGGGGCAACCGGAACCGACTGAATGTCATGCGGCAATAACATGGGGTTCGGACCCATCAACTGCGGTTTTGGTTTAGCCCCTCTCGCTGAGTGATGGTGGCAGCGCCCTCTGTGGGCGATTCGGGAATTTCCAACGTGGTAGACAGCTCCCCTAGCTGTCGAACGGTACCAGGCTGAACACCTTGCGCTGAGTGATGGGCACAGCGCCCTCTGTGGGCGTCCCCTAACTGTTGTTCAGTGCCTGGTTGAATAGCCGGGCCGAACTGTACACCACACAGCCCCCCTCGCTGCGTGATGATGTCAGGGCCCGTAGCTAGTGTCTCGGGGGTTGCTAGGACGGGGGATAGCTCCTCGAGCTGTTGAGCCTGAACCGATTAAGCTGAAAACAGCACTACTGGCTGTTTTACCGAATCTGATTGGACCCTACACAGCCCCTCTCGCTGTGCAGTGGTGTCAGACCCTGTCACTAGCGCCTCAGAGATCGCTAGGACGGACGGCAACTCCTCGAGCTGTACAATCTGACCCGACTGAGCTGAACACGGCCCCTGTTGCTGTGAAACAGGGTGTAAACCTCTTAATTGCGGGTCCAGAAGCGCCGAAATGAGTTTTCGTTCCCCCGGTAGATGAACCGAAGCCAGCAGAGTAATGAACAGTTCGTCTTGTGACACTACAGGAGCTTTACAAGCAAGTGATGAAGCTCCAGCCGCCATTTTGTGTCGGAGTTCCTCCTTGTCCACCATTTTGGATAACCCCCCACAGGTGAGCTGGGCAGCGGCATCCATCTTGCTGGCAGCGTCGGGGCGCTCGGGCAGAAATAGCTGCTGTTCCTCGCAAACCTCATCCACCCGCTCGCCTACTGTCAGCGGCGATCCGAGAGTGAGTAGGACGGCGTCGATGAACTCCCCAAGGTTCCATTCTGAATCCTCTCCCAGTTGCTCATCCACCTCGTCGAGCACTTCTGGGTTGAGCCCCATGTAAAAACAATGCTTGAGCTTGTCCTCAGATGTAATGTAACACTGATCATGCAACAGTTAACACAGTGAATTCCAAACTGTGGAGAATGCCATTCTAGTTTTGTAATGTGTAAATTTTATAATGTACTGCTGTACTTGTGGTGAGTGTTTAACATACGTTTAACAAAGTGTGTTTGTTGGATGACAAATGGTTTCCTGACTGACAAAAAGGGTGTTTGTTGGATGATAAACCTTGCTAGTGTTGCTGAAAGAATGAATGAATGAAATGTTTTATTTTATTCCTTTCTGAATGTAAAATTACAGTTGTAAATTACAGTTAATTAATCAGTAAAATAATATATATATTTTTTTCTACAACTGTTTACTCTTTGCTAACTCTAAACTTTTATTGTTTAATGCGCATGGGAAAAACCTTTTGCAATCATTAATCACTCTGAAGTTTCGACATTTTAAGCTTAATCCATGGCACGAAGAGGATATGCATCCTGCGGCTTTGTGTGTTCTGGGCTTAAGCCTTACACTGGACTTTAAAACGTCCAGTTTTCGATAAATATTTAGACCTGCCGTATTGGATTGTTGTATGAAGTGTAAATCAAAAATGTAATAATTAATTAAAAAATATAAGAAGCATGAATCAAAACTTTAAACACATTCAAAAGCATAATATTCAAAGAAAAAAATTCTAGATCAGGGGTCCGTTCTTCGTACCTCGCTAACTAAGTTAGCTGGATTAGAATGTTGACGATTTTGCATGATCTTGGATCGTTCGGTTCTTCGACGCTCATCCGGGACTTGCTGTCATAGCAACAGGTCCGTAAGAGTAAGCCTGCTCGGGAGCAGGTTTATTTCATGTAAACAGGATTTAGGCTGCGCTGCTACCGGGTTATGATTGGTTGAAATGGCGAGGTCACATCTGATTGGTTAAAGAGTATGACTGACGCGGACTGACTCATGTGGGAAAATAAAAGTATCTGGCAAGAATACACAATTTTTCACCCCACAAATATTTTATATGGAATAACAAAGATATATTATTTAAAAACAAATCTTTATTCTATCATACTTGGTTCAATGAAGGTATTCTTTTAGTAAAAATAAGCAAATTTGGGGTGCTGTCCGGGGAGCAAGCCGGGAGCTCGGTCCCGTTCGCCCCCCTTTGAAGGTGCGAAAACACACAAAAGGCGGAGAAAGGGGAGGAAGGCGGTATCGTGCGTAACTAGATACTGAGAAGAGTGAGACGATGGTATTTAAGCCAAGGCGGATAAATGAAATTAGGAATAATTAATAGGCTAGTGGGCGATAATCCTAATGAGCGTCAAAGGGTACCGGCTGTGCTGACACTCAGTGTGCTTTTCCCGAAACTATGTTAAAACATCCCTTAATATTATGTAATCCTTGGAAATTAGCTGTCTTTTTTTTTAAGCTATCTTTTTATATTAAGTAAATATGTAATCGGACTTTATGTAAAAACATGCAAATACTCATGAGATTGTTGTTGTTTTTCAGAGAGTGTGTTAAAATAACTTTTCAAATCTGTTTTTTTTGTTAATTTATTTATTTATTTTTTGTGGTATATAGCTTTATAATGAGTGAGACACTCCGATGGTCATTATCTCTAAAGCTTTTCCGCTTCACACTGAGCCTAAAAACACCCCTTATCCAAGATAAAATCACTATAACACAACCCTGCAGGGCTTGCAGTTTTAATAAACCCCTTTAGGATTTATTTTTGTGATAATGACTGCACATATTGTAGGTACCATCCAGTAATTGAATCCGACCTCAACATTTCAATTTATCATAATGCTTATGAAACAGGCATTATTATTTCTTTGTCCAGTACTGTTGGCTCTGAAAGCTCTAAATAGCAAGGTTGCACTGGCAGACTGTGCTAAAGATAATGCACCCAGCTATGAAATTGTTCTTGATGATCACAGTTCATTTAAGCCATGCATTTAGATGTAGGCTGCAAATACTTGCGAGTTCCGTTATTAAACCTCTAACAATGTCTGAGATCATTTGGAGCATCAACGGGTATACTTAGGTGGACTACATAAAAAAAAACTATAAAAAATGTTTTCAAAGCACTGTGAATGTGAATGTTCCTGTGATGGCTTAACTTTACGGTGATAATCTTGTTAATTGCATTAGATTGTGTAGAATGTGACTAAAATGTACACATGAAGAGTTCAGATGCAAAAGCATCTAAATGCCATTTGAAATTTTCTTCTAAAATGAGCATTTTTATTAGACTCCTATATGAGGGTTCATTAATCTCACTTTAATGGCAACAAATAGGTTCTTTTTTATGAACTAACATAAAACAAATAAACATAAACATAAGAACCTGAGAAAAAACTTAAAAAAGACTTTAGATAGCACTTAGGCTTTTGCATCTGAACTCTACACATGCAAATATCAGGGGATTAAAATACAAATCCATATATGGGTTTTCACAAACAGCTTTTCTAAGAAGACCACACTATCCAATAAGTCAACCACAAAAATAAAACTAAGCAAGATCTGGATCTTGATATTTCAGTTATGGCCATTAATTGTATCTGCTTCTTTAAAATAGCGTTCTACTTCAACTGGGTTAAAGCGCTAATTATTGCTTGGACTGATATTGCCCATTTCTAAAAGTAAAATCAAATATACTCCCTTGAGAAGCAGACTGACCACTAAAACACAGGGCAGTGACAATTTTAAGGAAAAGTTTTGCAGCTGTTCAGGTTTTGTCTGTTGGTCAATTAACCTGAGGTAATATAGATTTCTTTTCATGTTTTGTGCTTCACTGACAGTGCTTTTCTCATTTCCACACTGATTTCAAAGTAATTTCCATTTGTAACAAAGGGCCAACATTTAGTACAGGGTTTATTCTTGGTGATAAAATCCCTCTAACTCAATTTTATCAGTCTTATTAAGCCCGTCAGCAATTACAAAGCCTGCACATGGCTGCAACAAAGCCCACTAAGCTGTCATTCTTGGGGCTCTATTATCACTTTCCTTTTATCATTTAATTGCAGGAATTACCCAGACACTAGATTTGGTTACCTAATGTCTTTAGATACTGTATATGTGCCAATCCATTTCAGCGAGTGCAAAAGAAATTGGATGCCATTATAGACATTGCGTTGTATTGAGATTTCACAAATGTACTGACAGTGCTGGGCATTACTTAGCTTAACTGAAGCTAATCACACAAGGCTGATGACATGAATCTTTCAAAGCTGACTTTGATAAGAAATACCATCAACTTTAGAATAAATATTTGCATCTTTTGAAGAATGTTAATGACTGTGTACAAGGGACTTCTTGTAAACACACATAATCTGGTAGGTTTCAAGCGTTCACAACATTGTGTAAAATAAATGAGCCACAGGTCTAAACAATTAATCAATTCTACTAAAGTGTCAAACAACCACGTTTGTTCAAGTAAATTGTTATTGTATTTTGATGGATGGCTTTGGCACTGGAGAAACAGTTTAAAATGGGGTTGCATGCATCAGTTTACTGTTTCCGATTTCCACTACTACAGTACTTTAATCATCCTTTCCTTAGAATACAAAAAAAAATGTATTCCTTTTCTCTACCCACACCTTTGGACATCTATAATGTTTAAAAGCTTCTGCCAATATCTGCCCATTCTTGTGCACCACAATCCCCTCACCTGTGTCCCACCTGCCATTATCAGTACCACAAGTCTCGTCCAACAGCAGCCATAGCCTATGCTTGGATCCAGCTCTATTGCGATAACAACGCAGTCCAGTTTAAGCATCTTCAGGAAAAGTCACAATACTACACTACGCATAATGCTACATTGAAAGTCATAACAGGGTCATATTAAAGTAAGTAAGTAGCAGATTATTTTAATAAGAACGTGTAACTAACAGACTGTGAGTCAGAAGCACGAGACAGCACAATATTTCCACTGCATAGTACGGTACGGTACGGTTCAGAGCAGCTCACTTTTGGGGGGTTTTCCATTGGTAACAGTACCTGGTACCTGGTCCTTTTTTTAGTACCACCTCAACCGAGATTCCAAGTGAGCCGTACCATTACCAAAACGTGACGTGTAAACTCTGCTGGTCACTGATTGGCCGGAGAAAATCGTCATTACTGCGTCACTGAACTT
>JAUCMU010000027.1:16054-73719 GCA_032275025.1 Enteromius treurensis | reverse complement strand
CTTTAGCCTCAGGGGGGGGTGGGGTTAGTAAGCTAATGTGGATGAAAAGAAAAGTTGCCCTGTGGGCTCTGGCTTTTCTCTGTGTGTTGTACAACATTTTTTTTTCTCCAAGGGTGGAGGGAACCGTTATGGTTCTCACAGTGACTTAAAGAAATGTGCTTACTCTACTGATCAAAATTTTGGAATAATTAACATTTTACACATTACATTCGGTAACACTATTCA
Organism: Enteromius treurensis; assembly: GCA_032275025.1. Taxonomy (NCBI): domain Eukaryota; kingdom Metazoa; phylum Chordata; class Actinopteri; order Cypriniformes; family Cyprinidae; genus Enteromius; species Enteromius treurensis. The sequence goes on along the minus strand of JAUCMU010000027.1, from coordinate 73,494 downwards.
AAATAAGAAATGAATGCACTGTTTTCTAGATCCCACCCAATACCTAAACATAGCTATTATTGAAGTTTATTGAAAGAATTTGTGTTCCATAATCTAAAGACTTATATACTTTTATGTAATAGGTGTTATACTAATCATTACTAATGGTTCTTATTACTGTCGGTGTGAATAAAGTATTATTTTTATTTTTATTTTTTTCAATGGTAGTGTTTACACAAACATTAAGAAGCAAAAACTGTTTTCACTATTGATGGTAATAATAAAAAATGTTTCTTGAGCACTAAATCAGCATATTGGAATGATTTAAAAAAAAATCATATAGAATCATATATGAGAAGTTTGCTATTACAGGAATAAATCAAAATATAAAAATATGTAAAAAGAAAACAGTTCACTTAAATTGTAATAATATCTCATTACTCTATTTGACCAAAAAAATGCAGCCTTGGTGAACATAAGAGACTTTCAATGACATTTAAGTTAGAAAATATTATTGATAAGACAGAATTTCCAACAGCCATGACGTCATATTTCCATATTAAACTGCGGTTGTGGTTCTCTTGATGCTCTTAAACTGACAAAGATTAATCAAGTCAAAACACATTTGTTTTCATACAGCCTCGGTTTAATTACCCCACAGCCTTCAGGATGTTAATTTTCTGATGCAGGGTCTATAGTATTCCTTAGTGAATCTAATTTAATTACAATAATGTACACCAAGGCACATGCTCCGTAATCACTGCTCCAACACACGTAAATTTACCATCTGCCGCTGCTCTTTCTCCGCAGCCATGCACCTCTTTGGACTCAACTGGCATTTGCAGCCAATGCAGAGGCAGATATATCAGCTGACGGAGGACAACACGAGTGGCCTACATCTGCCCACAGATCTGGGCTTGCCGCCTCTGGGCAACACAGGTCTCGAGTTTCCAGATCGAGGAAGCAAAGATGACGGTATGTTTTCACTTAGATAAATGGATTTTGAATGCTGTTTCACGTTGTTGTTGTTTTTATTCGTCAAAGAGTGATCCTTATTAGGGTGCAGATAAATAGCAGCCTTGATGTAAAGCAGCAGCAGCTCGACAAGTTTGATTTGGGAAAAAATAAATTCTTACAGTCTTGATTAACCTTAAACCTTTTTTTTTTTTTTGGCCAAGCGTTTGAACTCATGCCCTTCAGTCATCTCATATCCGACAACACATTCCAACATTTCAAGCTAATTTCCTGCCAGATTCGCATGAACTCATCTCCCGCTAATTTCGCTCAGCGCTGGCCAGTATTATAACGTCTTATTTTTGATTTTCAAAGACTTCAAGATCCAGGATTATTTGTCAGCCAGCTCCATGCTGTGACCAGTCTCAGTTGCTTGCCATGAGATCGACATTACAATCCAGTGAATGTTGCAGGGAAAATGGGAAGGGTATTATTTGTTCCTGGAAGAACGAATGGCACAGCTTTAGGGATTGAGTATCCAGGGGCTCAAGGCAGATTAGAACTTGCCCCATCCAGAAAGCCATGCATTCCTTTCATCTCCAAGACTGGACAAGAGTTTTCCTGGCAGTGGAAGAAAGCAGACACTAACCCCCACGGTCATGGAGACGGAAGTTCGTACAGTTGGAAAAAGTTCACTTTTTCCATGAGCACAGCCCATATTTAGCCATTTGATTTGCCACAGGCCTCGGACAAAAGGTGGGAGATCAGACCATTACCATATAGATGAGTCGCTGAGACGTCTTTTTTCATTTAGCAGCTGGCAGAGAGGGAGTGAGCGAAACCACAAACACAGTGGCTGCAACGGTGCCTCCGCTTGAGTGACATCTGCGGCTGAGGGGAAATCGATAGGCCAGGCTTTTTAATTCTGACTGTCAGAGTAACATTGTCATCAGGAACACAGCAAATCAATCCGGTGTCACTGTGCTGTACATCCCTGGCATTAACTTAAATAAACACTGTACCAGAGAGGTTTTCTGGCCATCTTGCACCTTCTAGTAATCAGTTCAATTATCCATAAACATGTTATCTGGAAAGTGTCGGTGAGACCTTGTTTAAATTCATGCATTTGCCAACTCAACTAGACATTTCTCTTTTGCCATGCGCTGTGGAAATTGTAATTTACTTAGCAAAAAAAAACAAAACAAAAAAAAACGGTATTTCCTCCCCAATTCGTCTTTAACATAATGTACATAATACATAATGTATTAGTACATAATTTTAACATAATGTGACTCTGTTTAAAATGTTACTTTCCAAAAAATCCAAGCATTCTCAATGTGTCACATGCTTTTGCTGTAATGCAATATTTATTATTTATTATTTATCAAATTTATTTAGCATGAAATCATCATAAAAAAAATTAGCATAAATATCCTGCTAAAGAAAAAATTATTTCTAGCCTAGAATTTTAAAAATAAAGAATAAAAAAATATGTGAGTTTTTAAATAATCTGCTAATTGGATTAGCAAAATAACCTTGTTTTCTGCTTGAAATAAGATTATTTTGCTTACCCCGTTGGCAAATTATCTTGCTCATTCTATGCAAAAAGTCATATATATATATATATATATATATATATCTACACACACACACACACACACACACACACAAATGAAACAATATTTATTGCATTTCCTTAAATTTTGCATTATTAAAATGGGCATACAATTTTTTTTATTGTATAAAGTTGGTCCTAATAGCGTCTCTTTTTTGGACATTTTTTAATTTTATTTTGTCCAATCATGTTTTTGACAGATTTCGTAAAGTTCGACCAATGACAAAAAAATGCATCATAACTTAATTTTCACAACATGTGTAATTGGGACTGATGTGGCAATGCGTTATGTGGAGGTGGTAAATTAGAAGGCGGGAAAGCGTGTCCTGTCTCACCAGATATAGCACGCTGCAAATGATTGACTTTTGAGGAGACTGCCATCTGCTGTAGTGCGTGTAGCCCGACGTGAAAGCTGCCTGAGAGTCCTCTGGGCTCTCTTTGCAAGGATGTCTGCTTTTGTCGCCATCACTGCGGAAATTGGCCAATCCACCTGAGCGAGCAGATGTTGCCATTTCCACAGGGTCCAATGAGGAGGGTACATCAGCATTAGGTGCAGGGGCGTTTTCTCTGAGGATGCAAGGGAGGCACAGCCTCGTAAACATTCTGATGAGTAAATAATTGATAGTACAAAAAATAATAATTATAATAATAATAAAAATATATATATATAAATAACTTTTTTTTTTTAATGAAGTGAGGTTGAGTCAACATCCAAGTTAAAACAATCTTGGAAACACAAAATGATTTGTAACCGTCAATAGACATTCTGTGTTTAATGATGGTTTGAGACTGAATAATAATTTAACCATATAAAAGTACTATTGCAGTTGTTTTAAAAGTAATGGAATGGAATACATATACTACTGTATATACATCTCCCACACACAATTTTGGGTTTATGTATCTGTACATTTTCAGCTTAGAAAAGCTCTTTATGTTTAGTGGTCAGTGTGGCTATATTTTCCTGATGTGATGGAAAATCAGCAAGAGGGTCATTCACCCAGTACACTGACCCTCTGCTCGCACCATTTGGTAGATTTATGAGGCGTCGAGCTGACTGATAGATCTCATTTTCCACAGGTAAACTAGATGACTTTTTCCCAGAGGACAGCTTCATAGACATGGGCGAGATAGACGTGGGTCGCAAAGTCGCTCAGCTGATCCCGCCTGGAATCTTCTGGAGGTCGCAGGTTTTTATTGACCACCCCATGTACCTCAAATTCAATGTGTCCCTCAGTAAAGATGCCTTGGTGGGGATCTACGGGAGAAGAGGCCTACCACCATCACATACACAGGTGGGTCACAAAAGTTAAATCAGATCAAATTTTAACAATGAATGTTCTGTCTTTTAATCCAAATGTTTATATTTATTATATTTGAATGAGAATTAAAGTAGAAAGAAATAAGAAAAAAACAGGAGACTGTTCAGGCTGATTTTTTTGTATGCTAAATGCTAAGCAATAATTGTTCATGTTTTTGAATTTCGAAAGCTAAATTGCATAATATCCAGATTTAATTACAGACAAACATGTTTCCCAAATGTTCCCTCTGACATTAGTCAGATAAGGTTTTGCCCCAAACTCACTTCAATGGTTAAACTAGTGTTACTATGTCATATGTTTGCATATTAGACTGGAAAAATTAAGTATTTTAGCATTGAAATGTGGACACATCGACTAAACAGCCTCACAAAAAGCTAATTCCTCTTTCTTCATAAGGTTTGAGGGTTTTTTTTTATTTAAAAAGTTAATCAAATGTGAAGGATCCACTTTTGCTTGTTTGTCCTTCCATGCATTTGTCAATAGGTTATAGACATAGCATATTCCCCCAAGATTTCATTTCATTTTGTGGCATATTATCATCTCAAAGGCTTTGACATAAACAGACACTTAATTTCAGTATCGAACACAGAGCATCTCAGCCTCCCTGTATTGATTTGGTTCATATGTGCAGTGGAAATTACTCCAAGACCTAGGTTGATTGACTCTTTCAATTGAGCCAAGCTAACCAATAAAAATATATATATATATATTGTAAGTGTGTTTCTTTAATAACACGTGGATATGTAAGGTTAATCGTGTATGATAGGATATCAGTGATATTGCTTGATTTGTCATTTGGCTTATGCACCACACAACCTTTTAAGGTTTGGGGTCAATATTATAAATGTATTTATTCATTCATATGTATTTATTTATTTAAGTATTACGTGACAGTATAGGTATTTATACATGTTGATTTATTTTAAATAAATGTTTCTATATTAGAATGGAAATTAAGCTTTACCATTACAAGAATAAACAGCATATTAATAAAAAATAAATAAATAATTTTTTATTTTTTTTTATTTTTTATTATTAAATAAATGTGTCCATATTGAGCATATGAGACTCCTTTCAACAATATGGAGAAAGCTCCTTTAGATCTCCCGTGATTCTCATTACTACATGAAATGCTTGCAATATTTCTAAATTTAAATGCCATAATATTTACTCCCAAGTATAAATAATGAAAATCAGCATAAATGAAATGCAGTACTATTTTTTCACACAGGTGGCATACAACCCATATAGGTTTGAGGTGGAAGATTCAAAATTGTACATATATTAGCATAAATTGGTACAGTGTTAGAATCTGTCCTTTCACACCATGCTTTAGTCCTCTTTTCACAGTCTCAATCGGCCCTTAGAGACCAACTCCTTTGGGCTCCATTGTGCAGGACTTATCAGCTTCTTTAGGCTCATATGTCATTCCTAATGCTTGTTTGTGGTTTCCTTGTCTCCAGTTTGACTTTGTGGAGCTGTTGGATGGACGTCGGCTCCTGTCTCAAGGATTGCCAGGTCTTGAGGGTCCGCCTTTTCCAGCCCAGCAGCGAAGCCTGATGCCACTTACCAGTCACGATACAGGCTTTATACAGTATATGGACTCTGGCATCTGGCACTTGGCTGTGTACAATGATGGGAAGGAGACAGAGCAGGTGTCATTTCTCACAACTGCGATCGGTTAGTACAATATCAAATGGACACTCCACTTTGAATAACGCAACAGGTGTAACATTTGCATGGGGCCTCAGTGATAATAGCCATGTCTTCTGATGAACATGGAAGTCTGATTCTCACGTGGTTGAGTACATGACACATTCCAAATGAAAACCAATGTTATGCGCAACCTGCCATTATAATGGCAAATTGAGTTTCTAATCTTTAGATTTTTTTTTTTTCCAGTTCACATTCATTGGGATGGGGTGTAATTTAATTTGTGGTTCTCTAAAGCGTAGAACTTTCTTATTACCATGCAAACTGTTAAATAGAAGTCCTCTGGAAAAGATTTTAAAAAATGATTTCCTTGTAAACTTGGAGATATTGATTCAGACAGAAATGGAATTGCCAGACAACCCTTTTGTTTGTCAAAAAAAAACAGTAGGTAATTGATACGGGGTGATTTCTTGAGTGGGATTAAAAACTGAATAAAACTGAAAATGTTGTGATGTAAGCCTGGACCACAAAACCAGTCATAAGGGTCAATTGGAAAAAAAATGAATATATACATTTTGTGTTCATGTATGTTGTTGTTTTTTTTTAGGATAGGACAATATTTAGCTGAGATACAACAAATTTTAAATCTAAATCTAAAAAAAATATAGAGAACATCTCCTTTAAATTTGTCCAAATGAAGTTTTTAGCAATGCATATTACTAATCAAAAATGATGTTTTAATATATATGGTAACAAAAGGGTAACATTTATAATTTATGGTATATAAGTATCTGCATGGAACGTGAAAATATCCTAATGATTTTTTATCTTTTTGACTCATGCAATGTACTTTAGGCTATTGCTACAAATATACCAGTGTGACTTATGACTGTCATTGCAAGTATAAACAATCTCAACCAATCTTTGAATCAAGTTGTGCAAGAAAATGTTGAAATTACATTACACACACGTTCATTTGTATTGTCTAAACAGGGCCCAAGTCACTGTGATATGCTGTAGATAATATAAGGAAAGGTTGTCATTTAGACTGCAGCTGAAATAAATCTTGCTTAAATGCTTTGGCACCACTTCATTGACATGCCAATTTGCAAAATGAAATAACGTTCATAATTCATGTAGTCATTGCAAGCCTAAACAATCTTAAACCTAAAATGACTTTGACAGACAATCTCAGCCAAAATGATCCAACTTTCTTCCCCCAAATCAAATGTGAATTAGGCATCGGAGCAAATTTTCGCCTACACCGTGCTACTTGTCAGAGCCTGCCATCACTGATATTACCCTTTTTGCATCGCCATCTCAGCCTAGACCTCTACAGAGCAATCAAGGTGGATTTGAATAAGAAAGATTGCGGAAATGAGCAGTGCTTCACTATGCCTGCGTGTGTTCTTCACTGATGGCTCGTAAGACGCTTGTTACTTTTGAGTGCCTCCCAGCAAATCCCGCTTCCAATTTGCTGTCTATTTGCATAGAACACAGTGGCCTTGATTCAAAGCTTCTGATTGACGACCCTTCTATTCCCCTATGCATATTATTGGTCATTATTTGATCATATTCACGTGTGCTTTTTGATGCGAAAGACTGAGGTGATTTCGATTTTGTCCTTTCCGTTCAGCGTCCTGAAAGCGGCTTTGATTAGTGCAAGCCCGTCAGGAGGGAAGGCAGAGCTTGGGGCCGTCGTGAGGTTTCAGCTTTCATGGAGGTGGCAGCTGGGAGCTGTTCTCACATGCTCTTTAATTAAACGCTCCTGGGCCATGGTCCATCTGCAATGGCAGGGGGGAGGGGTTTGCCAGCCTGTCGATCGATGCAAGTTTGTCTGCCACACATCCGTTTCTGCTGTTCCAGCTCATCATGGGGAAAGACGGCATTGCACCTTACCTCCCATGATGAGGATGGAATACAATACTGTGTGTATGACACATGACATGGTGGTTTAGAGTGGCGGAAGATGAGGATAGGAGACAGTCTGTCCTGTGTTCGGAAGTCTTGGATGCAGCCACCATTGGGAGTTTGTTGGCCACCTGCTGTTTAGGTCCTAGACGGTGGGCTTTAAAGAAGGAAGGTCTGGAACAGGAGTCACACCTGAATTGATTTAACTCTGAGCTGAGGGGCTCAGAGGGAGGCAGAAAAAGGAGGTGAAGAAAGAGGAAAAAAGAGACAGAGAGGGTGAGAAAGACAGAAGGAAAGTAGGTCAGATGGATGGCGACCTTCAGCAGGGTTTCAAACTGCACCTAGTTTTCAATACAGAAACACTAAATGTTATACTGAAGACAAAATTTTAGCTTTTGAAACTAGGGCTGGGTGATTAAATTGTCATTTTATTGAATTGATGATGTGCATTTCTTCAGTAAAGCGGGTTCTTTGATTTGCGGTAAAAAATCTTTTCTTTTTTTTTTAATGACCGGCAGTTAACACACAGAGCCGTAGATCACTGGCGAGCTACGCAATATTGTCTTCAGAATCGGAAGCAATTAATTTCTGATTTTGAATGCGATATTGCATAGCTCGTCAGTGATCTACGGCTCTGTGTATCAACTCATAAGTGCAACCTCTGAGCAATACAAATTTTCTCTGGGTACACGTATGCCATGGTCCATAAGGGACCCGAAGTGTTGAATATCTCTATTGTTCTTGCTCTTTTCTCTCTGTGACTTTCTATTTTTGTTTCTTCCTTTTTTATTTCTTTATGCCTCTTCACTCTCTCTCCATAATTCTCATGACTCCTCATTACAAAGCTACTGTAAGGTGTCCGTCCCAGGTGCGACACAGTCTCATTTGTCCCCGTCATGTGGTCTTCTGTTGACAAAAGTTATCAAGGATGCATCTCTAGCATTGCCTTGCTGATTGCCTCTCTGGTCCCTCTGCTTTCTGAGAAGCCAACAGGCCTTCAACAGCAATTCTAATATTAGATATTTATCACAGATTGAAGCCAAGGACAGTAGTCTTCTGCTACACAAGAGCACAGAGTAGCACTTAATGTCAGATCAGTAAAAGAGATTAAATGTGTTATCATCATTACTATTGTCCATACTTGGGGTTAGTCGTTTGAACAAACCTGATAAACAATTTAATATAAGTGAAATGGCCCTTAATATGTCTGTTTGGACCAACAGAAACATTAACATGATGTAAAGTTGTTGTTTTTTTCTTTTCAAGGTCCCTTTTGAGCATTTTGCTGACTATAAGTACCTTTGCACCTACATGCACCTCATTGGTGTTAACAGGCCTGGAATATTATTTTGGCATTTGTTGTTAATTCAACTGATGATAAAATGGCTGACAAATCTAATAGACTTGGATTTGAAGGAGGAACCTGAGCCATATGTTGAGACCAGAATGTTAATTGAAGACTTGAAGGTGACACCTAAAACACCCTAGCAACTTCATAGCAGCACTCAAAACTGCAACATTACTGTAATGATTTTGACCATATACTGTTATATTATGACAAAGCTTGTATTGCCTGCATTGTAATGCAGATAGTCAGGTTAAAAATGTCACCCCTACTATGTATAGAATTCTTGTGTTCTCTGTATGTGGCACCAATGAAAGCCTTAAAAGCATGCAGAAATATAGACTCCTTTTTTTGAATTCACGGCTGGACACGGACTTCTCAGTCACTGCTTAGAGATGGAATTATACGTGACAGTTCTGAAGGGAAGTGCAGGGTCTGGAGTGCAGGTACTGAACTCAGATCAGTCGTAGTGTCAGAAATGCTTTATATGAGAGTGAGAGAGATGCAGCGAGAGATGGATTGTGCTCTACTGATACATGAGAAGAGCATCTCTAAGCACTTTCAAGATGGATATGAAGCAAAAAAAGCCATCTCATGTATAATTGCATCCGTGGATGTAATTGCAAATAACTTAATTTATCTTACAATCCTCCATGTGCACAGTCACTCACGGTAGGCTTTCAAGAGACCTGTATGTGCCCTCTGCTAAGAAATGGAGGCTGGAAGCCATCAAAATCCCTACCGAAGTCTTGATAGGCTCAGGCGTACCAGGGGGATAGCCAATCCGCCAGCCTTTTTCTTCTCAGATCAAGAGACTTGTGCCTTTAAAATTCTTTCAAAAACAGTCTCTGCAGCAGTCTAGTTACCGCCCTCCCTTCTTTTCTCCCCCCTTCCTTCGTTCAGCTTCCCGTCTGTTGCATCCTCTGCGATGATTGACTCTCTTGAGGAAGGGGAAGGCTGTGTCCGGGCTCACATTTCCAGCCCTTTGTCCAACACAAAAGCATCTTTGTCGAGAGAGCTCAGCCCCGGGCGCACCAGCGATTCGAAGGGAGCCTTAGAGAGAGAATATTTTTCACCGTTATTTCATGTTTAATTCAGGTTGTGTCTGATTTCATCTGCACAGAAATGAGCATGGATTTGCCTTTATGTCATAACATAAAATGTAGTAATTGCATATCATCATTTAAGTTTCGCCAGTGACAAAATCATCCCAACCACTATATGGAATTATATACATCTAATACAGAGGAAGTTTTTCTGTGTTAACAAGTGATGATCTTGCACAGATTTGTTTGCTTTAATGTTTTTCGTGCCTCCGTTGCAGTTGTTATAAGTCACAGAAAGTGATTCATGCTTAGCATTTGGTAGTTGATCCATGTATTTATCCACTGAGCTACAGAATCCCGGGACAGATAGCGACAGATGTAGGAATATAATTTTAAAATAAAATGTCACAAGTGCGTTTGAGGACTTTAATTGGTCACCAAGAATGATTGCAAATCACTCTATAATGAGTTTTATGTAGAAAAATAACTTGCAGTTGAAATGTTCTATTATCACTGTTTGCATGTCAGTTTAGACTTCCAGTGCAGACTCTATCACAAACCTAATCACTGCGTCCATATATTATATGGTCTATTTTTTGTATATTTATGAGCAAACTAATTAATATTCATAAGTGCAGACTTGAATTGATGATGCAACAAGATTGCTTATCTAAGATAGATATCTAAATGCTTCTTGAGAGCTGTCAGTGTGTGGATATACGAGATGTCTACCAAGAATCAAGCACCACTTCTTCACTCCAGGAGTCGGTCTAATAGATCCGCAATCTGTAATGAACCCCTTTTACATATATTCCTGCTTGAAATCAGAAATCTTGTAATTGACATGTTGATATTCCTTGCATTTAAATTAGCACGCGTCACTGAAAAAGGCTGTTAGATGGAATTTCCATTAGCCGTGTCACTGGATGTGCCATACACTCGCGATGCTCAATATTAGTGCTGTTTCACCAAAGCAGCAACACTAATTATGGTGAGTTCCTCATTAGGCTGAAGTAAATTCGTCAAGTGGTTGGACTTCAGTTCCACTTCACCTTAGACCTGCTAGCTAACAGAAAATGTCACACTTTTTTTTCTTATTTATTCAAAGAGTATATGTTGATTTATTTAAAGAAGATCTTTTTATAGGCTTAATATTCACACTATTGGTTGAGCCGATTGTTTCTGTCATACTGGTCAGGATCATCAGTGTTTATAGTTCAGTTCAGATCATACCAGTTCAGATGTACTTTATTGGTCTGACAAATACAATACATTTTTATTGCTAATGCAATTTCAGCTGGGCTGCTTTAAAATAGAGCATATATGTATGAAAGTGCCCCTATTATGGGTTATGAAAGGCTCATATTTTGGTTTTTGGGGTCCCAAACAACAGGTTGACATGCATGCAAGGTAAAAAAAAAAACATTAATGGTCTTATTATATGCATTTATTTTGTTCAACGTCTCATTTTCATTTTTCAAAACCCCTCCAGTGATTGGTCAATTTAATTTAAACACTCCAAAAGCGGCATCTAGTGGCAAAATAATTAATTTGCATTTTCATTCAGACCAAAGGCAGAAGAGCAGTCGGGGACAATATGTTTCATTGTGCCGACTTGTTTTTTTTTTTTTGAGAGACAATGATTTTATACACAGAGCACTTGATTTAAAACTTTGCGGGATGTTTTCATTCACTTTTCATTCACTTATTCACAAAGGTCATTTAAAAAAAAAAAAATCCATTGGGGGAACTTTAACAGAAAGAAAAATAATTGTAATTATAATAATAATATAATATATCAAAAGTATTAATTAATAAATTATAAAATTAGTTGCTATTATATGTAATCATATAAACTAAAAATAAAAAAATATATAATTGTACATACAAAGCAAAATGTACATATAGCTAATATAATAGAGTATCAGCAGGTCAGGGCAGATTGAGTTTTATTTATTATTTATTATATTTCTGTATAGGATGAATTTAACATAAAAAATGTCACGCTGCTCCTTTAATGCCTTAATTTAATCAATATTTGTTAAAATGTTTCATATAAGCAATATTTGGTATGATGCTTCATGTAAGTAATATTTGTTATGATGATATGAACTCAATATGACAAAATTGAATTTTTTTGGTATGTGAACTCTTTAAAATTGAAAAACAACATACAAAATTCAACCTTTTTACACCAAGTTCTTTATGGAAAGGAAATCAACGGTATCCTGTGGGTCATCATTCTTACAAACACTGTTTAATGACGTTGTTTTGCAGATTCTATCGATGACTGTCCTAGTAACTGTTTTGGAAATGGAGATTGCGTGGCCGGAAACTGCCACTGTTTCCCTGGCTTCAGAGGACCCGACTGCAGCAGGGGTGAGATTTCTGTTTGCCTACTCCTTCTTTAATCTCCATTTCTTTCTTTATTATTTCAGTCCTTCATCTCTGCAGTATTTTCTGTTTCACTTTCTTTGTCACTCAACATTTTCCTTTGCTTAAATAATATAACTGTTGTTTGCAACACTGTAATCAAATAAGTGACTGTGGTAATAAATATGTATGGGTGTCGATTTGTGTGTACTGTATGTATACAAATTTTAGGATTAATAAATAAAGGACTCAATAAAATGCAATACAATATATATATATATATATTTATATATATATATATATATAGATGTATGTATGTATGTATATATATATATATATATATATATATGCATTAGAATTTATAGTTATGTAGTAACTGTAGCTTTTTTTGGAAGGCATTAGGATAACCATTTCTCTTGTGCCCTGTCACATTAAAATCAATTTTCACTTTAGAATTCAGTTGCTCTTTTCTGTTTGAATGTTTGTAGTGTATTCTGGTCTCTTTCAGAAATCCCTTGTCCATACACAAAACTTCTAGATCAATATGGTCTCACTCACTTTTACCACTGGAACTTTTGCTGCAGTGGTCATATTGATTTTACACAGACATGAGTTGCCATCTTCCTACAAGAGTCCAGCAGACCAGTGCAAGCAATATATATATATATATGTATATATATATATATATATATATATTTTTTTTTTTTTTTTTTTTTTTTTTTTTTGAAGCTACATTTGGCAGACCTTTAACATTTTGCATGTACTCTTTTCAGCGTCCTGTCCAGTGCTTTGCAGCGGGAATGGTCAGTATCTCAAAGGCCGCTGCATGTGTCACAGCGGATGGAAAGGATCCGAGTGTGATGTTCCCACCAACCAGTGCATCGACATTACCTGCAGCGGACATGGCACATGCATTGTGGGAACTTGCATCTGTAATCCTGGATACAAAGGGGAGAACTGCGAAGAAGGTAAATGTGGTGAAAAAACATTTTTGAAAGAAATTTCTTATGCTCACCAAAGCTAAAAAAAAAAGCCAATTGTTATGTGATATTGTTTAAGTTTAAAAGAGCTGTTTTTATTTTGATACATTTTAAAATGTTATTTATTTTCGTAATGTTAAAATCTAAATTTTCAGAGTCATTACTCCAGATTTCATTGTCATTCGAATAAGCTGATTTCTTTTTTGTTTTCTTTGATGATTCTTTGATGAATTCAAAATTCAAAGGAACATAATTTATTTGAAATGGACGTCTTTTATGACGTTATAATAGTGCTTACTGTAACTTTTGATGAATTTAGTATTTGCTTGCTAAAAATTGGGGAAATACATAAACATTTAAGCAATATATGTGTAACTTCACCTGTCTCTAACCATTATATGTAATACTTTTGTTGGAAGGATGTCTGTGCTATTTTTGATGCCGTTGCCCCTTTTATAAAGTAAAAAAAAATTGAATTTTGCACTGAAATGAAGAAAGAGACCCTTCCTGGCCTCTTTTAATATGCATATGTACCCTTTTGAATATTTAAGGTGGGCGTACATGACCTTCGAGTTTGTAGCGGGCCCATAAGTATCTGACTCGTCTCGTTACGCCTAGAAAGTCTCCACGCTCCTTTACATGCATTATGGATACTTCTGAGGGTCCAAAGCAATCCGTTAAGAGATGAACAATTCTTCAGTGTCAAGATCCAATAAGTTGAATTTGCTCTGAAAAGTCTGAACCGAAACTACAGCGGCCCAACAAGAGGGGCGACCAAGGCTCGAAGAGATAAGATTAAAGTAGCCATTGTGTTTGGCAGTTTTTGAAGGCTCTCATTTCAAGATGAAAAATGAACTAGCCGATTTTGACAAATGGTATGTTCTGACTCCTCTGACCCCCAGCAATTCTATTTCGGGTCTCACCATCGGCAGTTAGAGGAAGAGAATGCCGACGCTGGCCCTTTAACGGTTCTACCTTTCTTCGCCACGACCTTCAGGCGGTGATGATTAATTGCCAGGAGAGAGGCTCTTGTCATTTAGCCTATGATCTCTGTGCCTTGTGCCCAAACCATCTGCTAAGAGACCTGAACTCCTGCTTATCTATAGGAACGGCCTCTCCACCCATTTGTGTCACGGTAAAGGGAGTCGGCAATGTAGCGACCCCTTCCCTCCTTTCCCATCATGTCCCAGCTGGCCTCATGTTAGCCATCTGTGAGGGCACATTCTTGGTTCATACCTTAGTTTTCTAATAGATATATACTACTGTTTAAAAGTTTGGAGTCAGCAAGTTGTTGTTGTTTTTTTTTAGAACAAAAGTGGCAGACTTGTACATGTTACAAAGTCTATTTTATGTTAATGCTGTTCTTTTAAACAAAAATCTGTGACAATTAAAAATTAAAAGTTTCATTATTTTATTTCCTTTTCCAACAATGACAGTTATGGCCAGCAAATCAGCTTATTAGGATATATTATGAAGACTGGAGAAATAGAGTAGCAGCTGAAACTTCTGTTTGTATCACATGAATAAATTATATCCTTAAATATATTAAAAAGGAAACAAGTTATTTTAAATTCTAATGTTTCACAATATTACAATTTGTAGTTTTTTGACGTAAACAAATCTTGGCAAGCATGGATTTTCGAGTTGACAGTTATCAATTCAATATCAATTCCATAGAATTTAAGTCTATTTCAAATTCAAATTTCTGTTGTGCATTGCGATTGCTGTGTCAATTGGAATAGCCAGTTCAGTTCTGAAACCCTTCAAGCCTACATTTTTTCAGGAAATATCCTTTCACATGTACAATATATATCACTTTTGAAGTGGAATGGGTTGCGAATGAAGTTTTATTTTCACTCGTTTCACTTAGTTTCATGTGACTGATCCATAGTACATTCTTCAGCAAGGATTAGAAATGAATTTAAGGGTAACGTGGGTACAGGAAGCAGAGCTTTTTGCCCATGGGCCTTTGTAGGTGTCCTTGTTTGCATTCTGTCATGCTTGGTTTTGGGTTCACAGTAAGTGGGGGGACCACATCCAGCATCGCTTTTCAATTTAGAAGAACATGCTCCGACCGCGCCAGTCTTTTCCCTTCCCGGCGCTGGGAGGAAATCTCATTACCAGCAGCTGGAGGAGTCTGAGAGAGAGAGAGAGAGAGAGCGAGAACAAGCAACACTCTACCCACCTGCCAGTTTACTGCACGACAGCGAATGCGGCCATTTAATTTGACCGTTTGTAAATCCTGTTTCTCTCAGGGTTTTTGGAAGTGTCAGGCCTCCTCATATGTGACTGGGCATGTGGCATGCTCTCCACTACAAGAAAGAGCTAAACCTCTAGAGTCGACATCGTCGCCTTTTTTTTTGTCTTTTTTTTTTTTTTTTTTTGGCATGGGATGGATGACTAAGGTTTGAGTCATACTTTGAAAGGAAATGGAACAGCAGGGGACACTGAGTTATGGCAGTTTAATGTGAATACATGCATCTGTTCAAGTTTGATCTAGTGCACTCGTCTTTGATGATGAGTTTGGTCTGATGGGAAATGGCTTCTCTGGTGTATTTATACTTTGAATTCTGCTTGTGATTTATGAATATCAGTCAGTTAATATCTGCGTTATGTGTTTTCTTATTTGCAGTGGACTGCCTGGACCCGACCTGCTCAGGGAGAGGTATCTGCGTACGCGGAGAGTGCCATTGTTTTGTAGGTTGGGGAGGTCCTGGATGCGAGAGTCCACGTGCTTCCTGTATGGAGCAGTGCTCTGGACACGGGACGTTTTTGACTGATACCAACACCTGTAACTGTGACCCCAACTGGACCGGTCACGACTGCTCCACAGGTTAGTACAGTGGTAAAATGCCGTAATGTCCTATGCAATTGTGTGTACCCTATTTTTGTAACAGTAATATGTATGCATTTAATTTGTTTGTTTGTTTGCTGATTTCACTAAACACAAGGGAGAATTATATTGAGTTATTTTAATTGATATGCACCAATCAGTATTTTATTAATTTTGATGGGTTTTTTTTTTTTTTGTTTAATATCTTCAGTTTTCATTTTAATTTTAATTTGATTAAAAGGTTTCATTTTGATATGTGCTTTTTTTAAGTATTAATTTCAGTTTTATTTTGGGTAGTTTTGGTACTTTACCCTAACCGTTTATTTTCTTAATTTACTTTTATTAAGTTTTTCATGTAATGTTTTGTTTTGCTTTGCTTTTATTTTGGGTAATGTTGGTACTTTAACCTAGCTATTTATTTACTTAATTTACTTTTATTTTGTTTTGATTTGTTTTTTTCTATTACCCAGTTGTTAATGGTTGTTTATTCTTGCTACTTTTTCATTTTTTTGAATTCCTTTTTACAACAAATTATGAAAGCAAAATAGTTCATAACGACAATACTAGGTGACTATTACCTTCATTTACAGCAGTAAGCAAATCTATGGACACTGAAGTAAGGCAACTTTTAAATAAATTAAAACAAAGCTTAACATAAATTAATGTACTATTAATAATTATGTTAACATTTATATTTTATAAAAGACAGATTTTTATTTAAAAACATTTCTATTTATATAGCACAACATTTTGAATTTCCGCATTGCAAAGAAAGAAATGTCTGAGAGCACAGTATGTGGTAGTGTTACCATCACACTAATCTGAATTGCACACCTGTGTTTTTGAATTTCCCTTTGTGAGTGGTTCATCATATATTTATGCGTGCCTGTGCATGAACTGATTCATGTTAAAATCTCGTAAACCCTTTAAATGAACCCTGATGCAGCTGATCTTTGCTAATCTCCACGCCACCTGTTGCCATGACAGCAGTGGCTACAGGTGTCAGGGTGTAATTTCATGCTCCACCTAATTTACCTCAATGTTCTCAGCTTGTGTGATTGAGAAAATTCTGCAAAAAACAATGCATGAACAGCGCTTCAGTAAACATTCAGTCTTTTTCCTATAACAGGAAGGTTATTTTCAAATTTTACATTTCTGAATGCTACAAAAACATTTTTTCCTTCTGAATTAAGCAAACTTGCTTGTTAAAGTCAGCATTGGGCCTCATCCTTTCTTTTTTTTTTTTTTTTTCATTTTCATTAAGAATAGGTAGTTTGGTCAAATTCTCCATGGTTTCAGAACAATTTAGTCCTCTCTTATCAACCATATATATATATATATATATATAATCTTATGTTAGGTTAATGATAAGAACCTTGGATCAAAACACTCAGATTGCTCACTAAATAAATAATAAGAGTTAAAAAGAGGCTCTTTTTACTTATTATTTTTAGGTTGTGTTTTGTTTTGTTTTGTTTTTTTCTTTCTTTCCCTTCCTGTAACACAAGGAAGAAAACCAAATGCTGTTTTACTAATATTTTTGAAACAAGGTCATTTATTATTGATATGCCTCCAGAAGTGCTCAAAGCAGTGATGCAATATCGTTATTTTGGTTCGCTGCTATTGTAAACACCACAAAGCTTTAGGAGATCAGAGAACTAATGGGAATTTAGCTTCATCTATCTCTTAAAACACAACTATCTGTAAATTTGAATTTTACTTTAATGCCAAGCAGACAAACTGACCTAGTACTGTAGATAATCCAATGGCTTAGCTGGAAATAGCCATTTAAAGCCTGGCTTCTCAAGCGAAAGGTGCAGCATGACTAAATTATGACTAGCCTCCCTCTGCTTTAACTCACCAATCTGAATTGTGTAATACGTGTATTGCTATCGATAATATATGAAAAAACTCAAATAATTTAAATGCATTATTTTACATAAGGTTCAAATTCACATTAATGGTTCTAACAAGTTAATGTTATGCCACAAAACTAAACAGAAATAAAACCACTCCTAAGATGAAAGTCCCTTCCTCCCTCGCTCTGTCTCTCCCCCGTTTTTCCTTCTTTTTGTCTCCGTTCTCTTGGTCAGTGTTGGTAATTCAATAAGAAAGCTTTCAGCTCTCGTATGTGGGCAGGCGGGAAGCTCCACCATGTTCTGAAATGAGCTGTTGCAAACAATCAAGATCTGCATCAATTAGTTCTCCTCCTCCATTAAAGGACGCAAGCAGGAGTTACCCAATTATTGTACAACGTTAGTAGCATCTTTGCCCTGCAGTGAAGCATTGTGGGAACGGTTCACAGATGGTATCATCCTGTCATTTGGCTGCTGTGTTACCTTTATGAGAATTGCTTTAAGGAACACCGTTATGAGAAAACGATAATCTTATAATCAAGCGAGTTGTTTGTGTGTGTGTATGCGATAGAGCGAGGGGCAAAATACTAAGCAAATTGAGAGAGGGACAATAAAGGAGAGCAAGAACGAGAGGAAATAAGAAACTGTGTGTCTCCTTGACAACTTTAAGCAGCTATGAACGAAATGCCATTAGGGTGCCTCTAATTGAAATGTTGCATGTGAAATTAACAGCATTTACATAATTTAACAAAGGCCCAGTGCTGTAATTAGCATGAGGGAAGGATTCTTTTTTTTTCTTCAAGCTTCAATCTGGTAATTCCATGTTATGGTTTGTGCCTGAAAAGACTAACTTAACTCTGTTTTGTTACAATGACAAAACATGAACGTAATTGACTCATTAATGGCCTATAGGCAAGCTTCTTTCTGATTCCTCTATGCATAGATTTGACAAATTAGTAACATAATCACTATTCTGTGTTTTGAAGATGGCCTTTTTTATAATTTTAGATTATATCAGATAAAGATACTCAAGATATTACATTGTACTCAGCAACAAAAGTATATGCTGCTTTAATTTTTATTAGTACTGTTAAATGATTTTTTTGTTTGCACAAAATATGAGTGTGTTTATAATATATACATATACAAACACATGCAAGTATATATTTAAGAAAACATGTTATGTTTATATATTAAATGTATGTTTCTGTAATATAAAATATAATAAAATTTATAAGCATGTAAATATTTTCTAAATATATAGTATACTGATTGCATGTGTATTCATATATCTTAATAAATGAACACAGTACACATATATTATGTAAACATTTATTTTTTATTTTATTTTAGCACTAATTTTGATGTAACTGAATGCAGACTCTCTCTCTCTCTCTCTCTCTCTCTCTCACACACACACACACACACACACACACACAGATATTTTGTTTTACACACACATACTGTACACATAAAATAGAAGTATGTTAACTTGTAAGGAGCAAAAATTTATATTTAATGTATAATGTATATTTAGCTGCGTCTATTCGTTCATTCAGATACAAAAAAGTACAATTAGTATGTACAATAAATAAATAAATACATAAAATCACACTTTAATTAACTATTAATTAAGACTTTATTTCAAAAAAATACCAATTTACTGCTAAGGGATCTAAAATTTGGTCATGCAGAATAATGCATTAACGTGCTTTGTACAATCCAGTCTCACGGCAATTCGTACATATTTTACGAGGTGGCTTATTCATACAAATTGGAACGACCTCACTTGTAGGAATTCATAAGATTTTTTGCTAAATCGCACGTGTCAATTCGTATAAATTTGTATAAATGACCTACACCTAACCCGGTCCCTAAACCTACCCGTCACTGAGGTTTAAACAAATAGTAAAAATATCGTACGAGTGAGGTTGTACGAATTAGCACAAATTTGCCACCTCGTATGAATAACGTACACATTGGTCGTGAGACTGTGTTGGCTTTATAAGTAATACACAGCTATAAGTATAAGTAAACAGATTAGTGAGAGTTGGTCCCTAAAACCAAAATGCTACCAAAAAAGTCCTGATGTAACTGATGACCATTTTTAATTTTTCTTACTATTAATTACCTTTTTGCCTTCCATAGTCTATTTTATACTATTGGCTGGTGTAACTTTTTTAAGTACTAATATTCATCTCATCAAACGTTTTAGAGATCATGAAAGCTGCATGGATGATTAAAAAAAAAAGCTGTTTGTTTGGTCATGTTTGCTTTCCAAAATGATTATTTCACTTGAATTTTTGTGTTTTATTCCACATCTTGATCCTTTTTTTGTCTCTAAAACTTCTTCATTATGTCAGAATTTCAAACACAATTATAAGTGTTAAGCAAATTAATTGGCACTATCGGTTCACGTAGCCAAACCTTTCCAAAGCCCATGGAGACAGAGACAGTTTTATTTTTGAAATCCCAAGTGTTAGATTTAATTTGTAAATTGTAAAATTGTTTCGCAGATCTTTCTTTTATAGAAAAACAATTTGTGCCTCAGCTTTCACCTCATTACTTATGCAGTAAAAGCAACTTAAATAATCCAGCGTGTGTCTCCATCTCTGTGGGAAGTCAAAATTGGATTTTGTTCTTTGACTTTACTTTTTTCTTCCTTTTTTGCCTATTCCCCTCAACACAAAAGGAGGATCCCCCCCATAAGAAAGGAAGAGACACAGCAGAAAATCTGCCCTGTTAAACCTCCCACAATCCCTCAACCCCTGCTTTGTAATGGTCTTATTAGATTTGTATTGTCCAAAGGGGATTGCCCCCTTTATGAGGTGCAGAAATTTCTTTTCACTGCCTATCAGACAAGGTAGTGGAGCGTGTCCGTCCCATCACTGACAATAACTCCTGGATTTGCTTTCTCTTTTACCCCCTGTCCCAACAACTATTCGCTAACACCCCTTCTCTCTCTGTGTCCTACAGAGCTGTGCGCAGCCGACTGTGGTGGACATGGCATCTGTGTGGCGGGCAGCTGTCGTTGCGACGAGGGCTGGATGGGTGCCGGGTGCGAACAACGGGCCTGTCACCCACGCTGTAGCGAGCACGGGACCTGCAAAGACGGGAAGTGTGAATGCAGCCCGGGATGGAACGGAGAACACTGCACTATAGGTAAGCACCGGTTGTGCGTGATGAGGGTGGGGTTGTGACGGGGGAAAGGGGCGGGGCGAGGAGGTGTGAGAGAAGCATGCGTAATTGAATTTGTGCAACTCGGCATAGCATGAACAGGTTTGCTCAAGGATATGAGGCTTGTCTTCATGCATTTTAATGTGGGAATGTGCTAAGGTGTCTTTTCATTTCTACTCATCATTTCCCTCCTTTCTTCTTCTCTCTGTCGTTCCTTTCGATTAATTCATTTTAAACACAAACATTTGCATTGCACAAGCTGAGCAGTCACTGGAAAGACATTCTTTACGTTAGGAAATTAAACCGCGAAAACATTAAAACCTTCATTATTTTTGCAGTTGTGTTTGGTGAGGAAAAACATTTTGGCTTTGATTTAGTTTTATTTGAGCTAAAAAAAAATGAGTGATAAAAGTAAGGCATACTGTATGATTCAATCTGTCGCATAGTCTTTTGAATGATTTGTTGCTTTTATAAAATGCGTGGTTCAATAAATAATTGCTTTTATTAACCCTACTGAATCATATTTGATATGCAAATTTCAAGGGCTCTAAATTATTACCATTACAAATTCCTGTTGTAATGTATAGAGTTACTCAAGTATACAAAGTATAAGTAGATTTTTTAGGTCTTTTTATTGTGAGATTTTTACTAATTTTTATAAAAGTTAACTGAAAATATTTCAAGATGAAGTTTACACTTTTTATTAAGTAATAAGTATAAGTCATTTTAATATAATTGTAAAAAACTCTCTTTTTAGGTGTTTTTGGTGTTTAATTTGAAAGGTTATCTACAAATATTTCAAAATGAAGTAAGGAACCTAGGTTTACGTCATTGAGGCAACTTGCCCAGTTAAGCCAGGTTTTGTCAGATTTTAAGATATTTAAGTGTTAACAGAAAGCCACTAGATGGTATAGACAACAAAACAGCAGATGGATTCTTTCCCCGTCAACTCCAGAGCAGGAGGACTGCTGAACACAACACCTTTTTGGGTAGATTTGTAATGGAAATATGGGGTTGGCGTGGATTATTGAGCCCCTAATGAAGCTAAACCAAACATAATGTTCTTATTCAACATGCACAACAGTGACCAGCAGTTCTCCCTGCCTGTTTACCTTGTACTAACTATTTGGAGACAAAATGGTTCACATGAATACATGCACCTGGTGGTCCCAAAATAGCCTGAAATATTGCTAGTTTTGTACACATAAAATCATTCTTTTTTTATCAGTGTTTACAAAAATGAAAGTCAAGCATATTACCTTGTTAAGCTATTGTAAATGATTTGGATTATTTCAAATGTAAAAAAAAACAAAAAAAAAACACTGTTTTTAGACTAGTGCCGTCGCAATAAATCGCATGTAAAATATAAGGTTTTGTTAACATAATACATGAGTGTGTTCTGTGTATATTTATTTGGTATATATATAAATACAAACACATGTATGTATATATTTAAGAAAAAAATTATGTTTATATATTAAATATATTTATATATAATATGGAATTTAATCATAGAAATATACATGTTTATAATTTGAAAATGTATCCTGTATGCATGTCTGTTTATATTCACATAACAAATAAACCCAGTACACACACATACTGTATATTATGTAAACAAAAACCTTTCTTTTGGATGTGATTTAATCGAGATTATGTGAAAGCTCTAATTTAGACTAAAAAGAAATTTGTTTTGAGGTAAAGCACCTCCTTTCAATGACTTTTTGTTGAGAACGATTAAGAATTTCAGACCCTAAACTACCCCTTAATTCAAACAACAATAATTTGGTTGATAACAGTGTTGCACCTGACACCATCTTAAACCGTAACTCTAAAATTTGATAGGTTGAGTGGAATGGTGTTCTTGGAACATGAGTAAATCATATTAAGTGCTTAACTTTTGTTTTCCATCTCTCCTAAAGAATATGAAGGGTCAGTTAACCAGTGTTTCTGTCTCTACATCATTGTGTCTCTCTGTTCTACTCTGTCACTCACCCTCTCTATCTTATCCAAAAGCATTCATGACATATCTGCTCTGTTAACGGAACTTACATAGTCTAATCTGATATTGTATTTTATTTTCCAGCTGTAAATATTGATTTTGTCTCTGAGTTTATCAGACAGTGGCCCCAAAAAGAAAACACTCCTCTGAAAACAGCTTCTCGTAAAACACCAGTGATGAACAGAGCAAAGAAAACAGTTTCTGTTTTGATCTTATGAACTTTTCAGATCAGTAAAAATGAGAAACGCAGGAGTGTTGTTGTTTATTTTTCGGGGGGCCTTTGAACTAGCTTTCCGTCTTTTAATATTTTCCTGATGCATTATTGATGTCCTTCATACATGTACTATAGTGAGACATGGCATCCCAACAGCAGGGATCATATATTCTCATAGAGCGTGTGCCATCAAAGGCGGTAAGTGTAATGGTCCATGATGTAATGTACAGAATGTTGGACAGATGACGTGTTTCTTCTCTGCTACTGTTTGGATTAGAACGTGGTCATCTCTCGTCAGTGACATGCTCTTTTGACTTAGTCTTATGTACAGAGTCTTAAACATAAAGGATGTACTTATAAATAAATGCTTCTGAAATTTGTTTACAAATTTTACAAAATGGCAATAGTATGAATGATCAGATATTCGTATATATATGCACTACGCATCTGTTTTTTAATTTACAGTTATAAATAATTGTAATACTTATTCAAAATTGTAAAAATGTGTATCATAAGGCATTATGAGCATTATTTTGGTTTATATATCAGGCTTCATAGAAAGTTGCCAAACCTGTAATACTTGTTCTGATAAACTGAGACTTCTCGCTACATCTGTTTTCATCTCTCTCTTTCTCTACCCTGTCACACCATACCTTTAACTTTCTCCCAGCCTGTGATGTGACGTGTTGCTTTATGCATGTTATTGTCCTTGCTATAGCTTTTGCAGCCCCTGTGTTTCTGTAAACGTAGAAGTCTGGAGCAACCAGCCCATGCCTCTAGCTGTCTGTGTCTTGTCATGGAAGCAGCACTGTTCAAAACCTCCCTTATATGTCCTTGTCTTTTATCTCCCCCTAAAGCTCACTATCTGGATAAGGTAGTGAAAGGTATGGCACTCCTCCTGTCCTATCTTTTCTTTCTCTCTCATGTTCTGTCATCCATCATATTTCCATTAGCCCATCTTTAATAACGCTCATCCTGAAAGGGTTGCGCTTCTATTTCGTTCAGCCCATGCTTCATGCCACACTAACCACAGTCCTTGCCCCATCATGCTGCTGTTGTGCCACCACATCCAATGTGCTGCTCTGCCACCTCGCCACTTAGCACCTTCGTGCCCACTGAGTGGGCGGCACGAGAGTCGGAGCATCTCCTTAGCCGCCGTATCCCTGCTGTGGGACTCAAGGGGATGGATGGCCCACAGGATCCAAGGAGGGAGGGCCGGTGGAGGGTCATGGACCTTGCCAACCGGCACCATGCATAATGGATGTTCAGTGAAGCTGTGTAGCACAGCAAGAGGGGGTTCGGGAGGAGGAGTGGGGGTTCTGAGAGGTGCTGAAGCGGCAGCCTCTCTAATTAAAGCATACTATGCATCGGTGATGCCAGGGCCCCGAGCAGCCCACACCCCCTACCTGCACCTGTTTTTTTCTCCTTTCATGTCTCTGCTTTTCTTGCTCTGTGAGCCCCACCCTACCCCCTTCCTTTACTTGCTTCACAGAGAGGCTGTGTGGCTAGCGTGAACTGCAGGGGTCGTGCGAGGCGGTTTGTGGCCCTCCGGAGCTGTTTCAGCCTGATGCGCGGGTGCACTCCACAGGGGCCTCTCTCTGAAAGGGCTGCCAATTAAGCTGAACTGCTGCCAGCAGAGTACAGATCTTTATTTATTTAGCTCTTTAATAAGCATTCAGAACAGACCATTCAGACGTCTAGCTGCTGCAGACTGTGCAGCTGTTTGTCTGTTTGGGTGTTTGAGGAACCTGATATCCACTGGTCAGACTCCTGCTTTGCTTGTTAGCAAAGCATATAACTGTCACTGCCTGCCTTGGAGCACAGAAAGATCGACCTTTCACCGTGGGGTCAGCTGGAGGCTGTGAATGCAAGCACAAACTTGTGTGTTGTCATCTGCTTTTTTGCAACTTCCATTGACCGTAGGGAAAAGACTACAAATGAGATCATCCAAAGGTCTTGTCAATTCAGGGGGCCCTTTGAGGACGATTAAGGGACATGGCATTATGTAGATTCTTTATTGGTAGTATGCCAAAAGCATCAATGATCAATCATGCTTTTGCTCCTAAAGCTAAACATTTTTGAAGAGTCTAGCTTGGGCTCAATCCAGTATACCTGCTTGGAACTTTCAAGCAAGCGTATTACCTTGGTTAACTTGGGTTTAACTGGGATTAGAATTTAAAATATGCAGAATGTTGGTCTTTTCTTTCAAGATCATGTTTAGACTGTATCATGCAAATCGTTAAAATTGCTGTTTGGTATTCTTTACCTAACTCCTGCAGGGCCACAGCTTTGCAGAGTTTAGATCCAACCAGCTTCGGCTCACACCGGCTTGAAAGTTTATAGTGACTCTGAAGACCTTGATTGGCTGGATCAAGTGTGCTTGATTAGGGTTGGAGCTAAACTGTGCAGAGCTGTGGCCCTCCAGGAACTGAGTTTAAAAGCAATGCCCAAGAGTATCATACCTCGCCATGTTAGAGTGTGTGCTCTAGGCACTCCATTGCTCTTTCTTATATT
Source organism: Enteromius treurensis (assembly GCA_032275025.1). Lineage (NCBI taxonomy): Eukaryota > Metazoa > Chordata > Actinopteri > Cypriniformes > Cyprinidae > Enteromius > Enteromius treurensis. Next base: position 47,720 of record JAUCMU010000027.1, on the reverse strand, counting down.
TACATGGCGTTGTGCTGATCTGTGTAGCTGTATAATTATGTAAGTCAACATTGCAGCTCACTTCCTTGATGGATTCTCCATTTAGGTGCAGACTTACATGATACGATAAAATCTGTGAGATATATATATATATATATTATTTTTTATTTTTTTTTTCATGTCAGATGCTGCTTCTTGGAACATTGAGCATAGCATCATGATGCACAGCGCAAACACTGCATGCCATTCCCCAATGAGGCATCTTTAGAAATGATCATGGCTTTTAGAGGCATCTCGGATTTCGTTCTTATCAGGCATCCACCACCTTTCTTTCTCTATACAAACTCCCACTCTCTCCCTCCCCCTTCCTTTAGTCTCTATGATGTTCGAGCAGTGGTTGTGCTAACTGTCGCTGACAAAATAGGCCAGCTCAGACATCTTGGAGAGCGGCTCTTGGCTTGTGAAAGCATGTCAGGATTTTACATTCGATGGCACAGAGTTTCTCGTCTTTCGTCTACGTTTTCATCTTAGGAAATGGAATTGGACAGGTAGCTGATAAGTGGCAGTGAAGGGGAGGAGAAAACAGATGACAGTGACAGACATTTTACCTTGTTGTATGGAGTGTACCGTGTCTGTAGGATAGTGTGCCACCTGTACTATCTACATCCTGTCAGCATTAACCTCCCTGCTCAAGTGCAGCCCTGTGAAATCCTATTTCCAAATGTGTCATGACATTCACATTATTGGAAAAAAACAGAATATGTTTTGTGTTGTATATGACGCTTCCACGGTTTCCACGCTTAAGACTAGTCTACTATCTAAAGGTTGTTAGTTATTATTACCCAAGAAATACTGTAATTATCCATATTGCTGTTTATCTAGTTGAGGTACTGTTTTTTTTCCAGGTTAGATTTGCCTCTACCTTTCCTGTTTCTCATTGTCTTGCTTCTTTTTTTTTTTTGCTCTCTCTCTCTTTCTCTTTAGAGCTGAGTTCTGCATCTATTGTACAACACTAATGAGAATGTATTGATCTGGAGGAGCTCTGCAGAATGAGTCTGCCTCAATAGGATATAACGGCTTAAAAAGGTGTATCAGTTAATCACCTGAAGTTATCACTGTTATTACTGAAGCGCTCTTTTGACCCACAACCCGTCATTTTGACTTTTACGTGTGGGATGTAGAAACTAGGCTTTGCTATGTCTTGTCTGTTATAGTGCAATGTTTGTTTTTGTGAAAAGTGCCCTCTGTAATGTGTATGTTTTGCTTTTGTGTGCACAGAGGGCTGTCCTGGTCTGTGCAATGGCAATGGCAGATGCACGCTGGGTAATAATGGCTGGTACTGCGTTTGTCAGCTGGGCTGGCGGGGAGCAGGCTGCGACACATCAATGGAGACAGCCTGCAGTGACGGCAAGGACAATGACGGAGGTACAACACAAACAACATGCTGCCTTGACATTTATTATGAAGATTTAACAGTCTTCGCTTTGGTCTTTTCTTTTCTCTTTCTATTGCTTACACTGGAGTTGTTTAAGATGCCTGTGCCGTTGTCAGTTTGTCACTTAGAACACTAAGATCTAGAGTTTGCCTTAAGCACCTTCATTGAGCTTAAAGCTGTCACCTCTTTATATAGCATTGGAGATGGTCAGACCTGTGGGTCCACTTGTAGAAGACTGAGTTGTTTTAGTCAAAATCAAAGCTTCAAGTTCCCTAAGGTAAAAGAGAGACATACCTAGTCCAAATAATGTTTCCCAGCAAGCAGCTTATAACCGACCCCTGCCAAGCCTCTAAATCAAAGGTAGCCTTGTCCTGTCACAAACAACACTGAGCATAAAACATCTTTGCACTGCAGATCACACTCTTTGGGGAGTTCACATATCAATGTTCTGCTATAGATACCAAACCCCTGGTTTTAGCACTGACTAGCATTTGATGCAACTTCAGGCTCAATTCTTTTTAGATATTCACATGAAAACAGCAAAAAGAGGTTGTGAGGGTATCTAGATAAATGGAAATATTATACAGACTAAACTAAAATTATGATAACATGTAGAATATTATTTAAAAAGTGCTAGCACATATGATAGTAGGAAAGCAGTCAATTGGTGGTACTATTGCGGTGAGGGAAACGAGCTGTTTTGATGCTTCCACCAGGAGAGGTTTTATTTTTATAATTTGGCCCATCTGGTCAGAGAGGTTCCTGAAAGTAGAGAGGGAGGAAGAGAGAGAGATATTAGAGAATAAGGGATGACCCACTTCAGTACATTAAAGGGTTTCTCTCAGCATGGCCTGAAGTCCTGAATTATTTCAGCTGAATTACAGGAGGGAGAGGCTGAGCTGCCTGTAAAGGTGTGGAAACTGTTGGAAAGGGGGAAAAAACATGAAGGAAATAAGAAGCCAGACTGGCTCTAACTTACTGCAGTAATGCAGCTGTAGGGCACAGAAAGCCATCCAACAGAGGCAGTTATTTCTCAGAAGTTTACAAGATCCTGCTAACAGTACGCCCATGTTCGTCTTGGGATGATGAAATCTGTTTCCTCTCCTATAAGGATACTGACCTAAGGGAATGACATTAGGTTGAACAGAATAAGCATGTTGGAAGGCATCTGCGCTCCGATTCTGAACGTTTCTGGTAACCAGGTCGTACCTGATCAGGCTGACCGACTCTGTGGTCTCACTAAATCATTTCACTGCATATTGTACTCTGTATGATTGTGTATGTGACAAATAAAATTTTAATTCCCCAGTGAGGTGCTAAACCTAACCCCCTTAACCCTACCACAATTGAATCTGTAAGTGTGGCACCTTGTCTACGATCTTTGACCAACTTGACCACATTGTTCCACCTCAGAAAACCAAGTCCACCAGCTGGTAGTCTTTCTGTTCAACCACATAAACTAGCTTCGTCCAGTTAGAAATCATGTAAATCCAGCTTATAAGCATAAGATAAAAAGAAAAAATTAAAAAAATAAAACACTGATTTATTTTCTGATACTACATTCCTGTTATTAAAGATTAAACCTCTCTCTATCAGATGGGTTGATGGACTGCATGGACCCAGACTGCTGTTTGCAGACATCATGTCACACCACGTCCCTGTGTGTGGGCTCTCCTGATCCACTGGATATTATCCAGGAGACCCAGATCTCTTCAACTCTGAGCACCCTGCAGTCGTTCTACCAGCGCATACGCTTCTTGGTTGGCCGCGACAGCACCCACGTCATCCCTGGCACCAACCCCTTTGATGGCATGTAAGTGTTACTTGCATAATTTTTGCAGTTTTTGTGCAATTTCTTGCAGTTCCCAATCCACCATAGTGGTAATATTTAGATCAGTCAGTAACTATAAGTAGATGCTGTCAATCCATCTACAGCTCTTGTTCCTGTAAACAAACAGGGCATGGGGCTCATCCCAAGGTGCCCCAAAGATGTTTGGTATGAGAGAACAGTGCTGTCACTGTGTGATCCCATGTGACTTTTCATCTTTTGCCTCCATTTTGTGGCGCTCCCTTTTTATCTGTTAACAATACCTACAGTGAACGCCACTTTTGCATTTGCATCCCACTCGTGCACTGGTCTGGTCCCTCTCTCTCCTTCTGTTCTCAACTGAAATGAGCACAAAAGACACTACTAGAGACTTGGGAAAAAGTTGTGCGCCTTTGAAATGTCGTAGAGTATCCCCGCATTTCCTTTCATGAAAGTAGAGCTGACATTTCAAAGGCAAAAATGAACGTAACAAGCAAATGAGCATCTTTTTGTGCTCTCCATGGAGAATGTCTCTAATGGTGTCGCCCAGGGTGCGTTGACGTTTTGATTCGCATCTCCATAAGGCGTAATGTGCCAAAGAGGTCTTCGATTCAAAGCCTTCTGTTTTTAGACCTTGTTTTGCTTTGTTCATTTGGAAACTCAAGTGTACATTTCTTGTTTAGAGGGGTTTCGGAACCGTGAACAGTCCTTCCCTGAACCATAGTGAGCAGGGTATTGTTTTTACATCTCTTAAATGGCTATTTCCCACAGTTCAGATCAGACTCAGGACCAAATGGCCTTTTGCTTTGCGTGACTGAGCCTCTGGCAAGTATGGACTCCCTTTGTCTAATCTGCGCTGTCCTAATGAGACTCTGATCACTTCAAAGCTGTCCAGCGCTCTCCTTCATGCACTCATTTCAGTCCTATCTGCCAGACGTTCTTCCGTTGCATAAATCACTCCGCCCTCAATCAAGCCGTGTCAGAGTGTCCGATGCGCATAACCTCATTCAAAGATGAAACACTGGACTCTGTTTGATATTGCCTTTTGTGCACATGTCACACGGTATTCATGAAATGCTCTTGTAATACCCTGTGACATTTTACCAAGGTGACATTTTTGCCATGCTCGGTAGGGAGTCTCCCGATACCCTCTTCATTATTTCAAGATGGGAGTCTCGGCCTACCCTTCATCACCATCATCTCCCAAGAAAAAAGTGACATAAATAAATAAAAGCTTTAGAAGTCGGCCAGCAACCGCAAGATCGGAGACCTAGATTCACCTAAAAATATCAGGCCTTATATATTATTTATTACCTCTTCGTTCCTCCGCCTACTAACAGATATGAGAGAGGCTGACAGCAGCCCAGATGGACCTCTTAGACATAGCCGCAGTCGTTCTGAAAGACCCCCTTGCCATCACCTGAACAGGCCTCTTTGTTGATTCCACAACAAACCTGTGCTTGCCTGAGACATGTCAAAATGCATATCTGACTTGTCCAACCACAAGAAAGTAAAACAGCTGGGAACTATCAAAGTGACCCATCATCCCTGTTTTACAAGGCTTACCCGTCTGAAACTTTTTGAATGTTCTTCCAATGTGCTTTAACCTCTACAGCATGTACTCTGTTTATCTGAAAAACATGGATGGCACAACAATATTAAATGTGCCTGCCTGGAGATGCACTTGGGTCAAGTTGTTTGCTTCCTGCATTTGAGTGTACTTAGCTCCTTTTACCATCATGTGGAGATGGCGAAGGGGGGCGGCCTGAGATGGCCCATTATTTCTCTCCATTTAGCCTATTTAGAACATGTTGTAGTTTCTGCGAAAGGGAATAACTGCTGCACGCGGATATAATGGAAAAGAGGGAGCATGTTTTTATGTTTAGCCCCTCTTATGAAGTTTATAGTAATTAGCTGGGTTTGCTAAGGCTTCACGCCAGCAAAGACCATAGATGAGTTGACAATATTTGCAGCAAAAATTAGGAGCAGTGATGCTTTTAGGTTGTTGCTAAGGCTTAGCAATGCCCTGGTAATAACCCTAGTTTCATAGTTGTTTACATATGTAAATCTAATAAGCTTGTTAGCTTTACAGTGCTAAAGAATCTAGCTGCAACTGTTATTTGATCAATTCTGCTTCAACAGAGTTTGCGAACATTCATTTTGCTAGTTAATCATTTAGCCGTTTTGTAGCCTTTCCAAAACACACGAAAATGCTTTTTAACGCTCCCAGAAGCTGCCTCTCAGGACAGTTTCGTGTGCTTTCCTTCATAGTTATTTAACATGGCTCTTCTAACATCAAGTCAGACGCGGCCTACAATTTGTTTCTATTACGTGGTTGTCAGCGCAGTGGTATACAAGGTGATATCTCAGTTGTTTATAAACCTCCTTCTGATTTTATCTGCCGTGTTTGAGAATAGAGTTTGCTGAATAAATGATCTTTAGTCTTTTTGTCTAGACCACTTCACTGTTCTTCCTTTATCTTCTTCAGATCCATTTAATGTTAGTATTTAAATCATTTGTCGTGGAGTTGTTTCAACTCGGCATGTTTCTCTGTGACTCCGAGCCGACAGATCCATTCAGTGCACCCTGTGAAAACTTGCATCGCTGCCCCTTCTGAATGGCAATACTCTAAATCAAACTGTCACCTCGAGCAGTGTTGTAGATAGACAAAAGCTTTACACATTATATCTCTCTTTCTTTCTATCTTTCCACCCTTTTATTTAGTGATCTTCCTTTGTCAGTTGTTCTGTCTCTATTTTCTATTCTACTTGAGTTCGCTCGCGGTCTGATAATAGACATTGTGGTGGGGCTGTGCACTTGTGCGCTATCTCTGCTAGCTTTGTTTACAGGGACGCAGAGCCGAGCCAAGGACTGCTGAAGGTGAGAGGCTGCTTAAATTAGCATAAAGTTAGCCTCCCTGGGACAGGGATATTGTTGGGTCTGTGATCTTGCCCGAAGTAAGGACAGGAAGGGGCCAGCCTCTTACACACCCGTGTTAATTGTTCCGCTACCTGGCAAATGTTTAATAGCTTCATAGAAACAGCCCCAATGTGTAATTTTCCTAGGTGCTTTTTTTCTCTACCCTAGCTGATGCGTGTAATTTTTTTGGGGTGTTCGTGTACTTTAATATCATATTTTATCTTATAAGCCATTTCTTGTCTAATTTCAATTTCTAGCTTTCAATTATGTCAGATCACATATTATTCAATCAAATTACTTAAAGATTTTACATAATGTGGCAGGCAAAATTACAGCTGTAATATTTGTATAATGGTTTTAATATATATTCTTTTTTTGTACTATAATCTCCAGCCTGAACAGCATGAAGCCTGATTAAAAATCTCTAACACTATGAGTCAGAATTTGTGTCAAGCGGGGAGTTGTTTTGTACTTGTGTAGGATTTTAAGAATCTGTGTTTGACTTTTTCATATCGATCAGTAAGTCCGAGCTCCTGAGGCAGACAGATAACATCAGATAGAGGCAGTTTCAAGCCCAGATATCTGCTGTGACTGAAAGCACTCATACCTCCGCATTGTTCTCTCAAACAGCAGGAATGACACAAACACTATCCCATATTTTTTTTTTTTCCTCTCTCTTATCTTTTGCTTCTCAGACAGGAAACCCCACTGAGGTTTTCTCACAGCTGTGGGATTCATTTAATTTATTATATGTGTTTACAAATAGCATCTGATGTTTTTCTACAGTGTAAAACAACATGGCCCTTTTACTTAGTATGATTTTCATTTTCTAACCTCACAGTCATGCCTGTGTTATCCGGGGACAAGTAGTGACTTCAGATGGGACTCCGCTGGTCGGTGTAAATATCAGCTTCATTAACAAACCAGCCTATGGGTATACCATCACCAGACAGGACGGCAGGTAAGTCATAGCATGGGATGAAATGATGTTTAGAGATCTGGGTTAGCAATTAAAATGGAAATATGTTGGAATTTTTTTTCATTTCACAATCATTATGCATGCACCTTTAGCCCACATTTGGGCACACTAACTGCTTTCTGTATGGCAGAATGTTCTATAATGTGCTGGAAATAAAACTGGAGGACAATTTTATTCCCAGCACACCATTGCACACCATTGCGCATTTTGCCTGTTTGCTTGGATGGTGCTTTTTGTAGCCATAAACAATCTTCCATCTCCATGGCTCTCTCTATTTTCCCCCACTCTTTGCTCGTAAACACATGGTCTCCCTCCCACAACAGCCTATCAAGCAATGCAAGAACAGACTTGGTGCGGCATAAAATCACCAGTGCACCTGTTTGCTTGCTTAAAAATGGGAAAGCTGTCTAAACTGATTTTGTTTGATTGTGGTCTGTTCTTTACTGGTGCCTTTGCTTTTTAAATTAATTATTTCTCTACTTCCAAAGAGGTCACTCTGCTTCTCTGCCAACCTCTAGGGTTGGGTTGAACAAGAAACATGCAGTGGATATTTGTGTGATACAAAATTTTGCCTTAAGTCAGACTCTAGAAATCCTAAAAGCCATCCATTATACATCTGCCTTGATGTATTGAGGCTCACTTACGCAACACTGATTTCCTGAAGTAGAGCAGAGAGCAGAAGGCTGTGTCACATAATCAAGAACCACTGAGCTTTAGACGTACACATAGAAGACATGATCACATGATTATTAATGCAGTGAAAGTCGTGAGAGATTCAACTGGAACCAAAAATATAACATTATCTCAATATTGTATTCCAAATCATCAAAATAGGTTTAGAGGGTCCCGCTAAACTAAGAATGTTTATTTAAAGGAGTCATACAAAGCCAATTTTCCACAAGCTAATATGACTCTTTAGGGACTTAATGTAAAGTTTGTAATATAGCATTTCAATTCCCTTCAGAACCAAACCTAAAGTTAATCATTCACGTCCTCAGTCACTTAGATGTCGGGAGTAAATCACTACGGCTATGTTCATTAAAACAAAACACCTCAATCTCTTAGGAGTCTTGCTTGTCTCTGAGTCTCGGTCTGATGATGGTTCACTCAGGGGCGGGTCTGAGGTAAGACACCAGTTTAGTCTGTGTGACACGCTGCTGTCAATCAACTATTGTGGGAGTGGCCTCTGTTGGTGTGACACAGCACCGACATGCATTTGATAATTTCTTGATTTCAGAAGGGGCAACTTATTTTTATTCAATTAAAAGAAAACTACTGGTGGATCTTTATCATTGTAGGGTGGTTGTGTACACACACTCCCAAAACACATTTTAGTCCAAACAGCTTGTAAAAGTGCATGCAGCACCGGATGACCCCTTAACATAAATATTATAAAAAGTTATATTTGGTAATATAATAGGTACAAAAGTGTACCTTTTCTAAAGGTACCATCCCAGTGACCGCTTTTGTACCTTTATTTCTGAGAGTGTAGTAACTATGTTTTTTGGCATATTGATTACCATTTGCATAATCACAGTTTTGCTACAAATATCATGGTTAAACCTCAATATTAAAACCATGGCTATTTTGAGGTTACCATAGTTTAAACATATATTTTTTAAATATAATAATTATATAATAATACACATTTTATTATAATAGTTACACTATGTCTATATTAACAAATTCTAAAGTAAATTTCCACTTGCTCTCAAAACGCAGTTGTTTTGAGGGAGTCAGTGTCAGAATGTACTTGTCCTTACAGATTTCTTTGTGAATTTAACCATATATAGCACTCAGGACTCTCCACCAAATTGTGTTGTTTTGTGAACAGCCAAAGTTCAGGTAAGAGGACTAAAATTGGGTGGCTCCGACCTGTTTGAGGTCTAAGCCTTCAATCTGGCTAACCCCTTCGGGTTAGCTCTGCGTCCCTCCAAAGTGTGCACTGAAAGGCTGAATGCACTAATAAAGTGTGTCACCCGTGCCTGAGGTGCTTGTGTGATTGATAACAAAGCCTGTGAATCGCTCATCGATTGGCATGGCAGCCTTTAGGGCCGTGTGAGTGCCCGTGTAATGGTTATATGTGTGTGAGCGCATCTTTCATCGCATGTGACTGGCCGGCTAGCTTTTACTGCAGACTAGCGTCGACTCTATACGGCTGCATAAAAACACACACAGGCTCACTCTCTCTCTCGCAGACACTCCCCAACAAGCACGCTCTGTTCAAACTCCCACAGCGCACAGACAAATGCTCACATTTTAGCAAGGGCACGACAACAAGGGCAAAGCAGACCTTTGTTTATCAGCCGTGCCAATGAAAGCTCTGTGAATAGCCCTTTGGGATATGTAGTTGAATTAATGTTCAAGCAGCGTGAGGTGTGACTACAGATGCACGCCGCATCTATGCCAACCCCGAGAACAAAGATACACAGTACAACGCATTCTGCGAGTCCACATATCACGTATTGCTAATCGGCTGTTTGTGTTGTAGGCGTATTTGGCACTAAAGTGCATTTGTGCTTTCATGTCTACCAGAGCGCGTTGTAAAGGTGTGTCTCCTTGTGATGATACACAAGAAAGCAGATCAGAGTAGCATTCTAGATTTGTACACAATCAGTCATCTCGCGAGCCGCATACACGATAGCCTGCATACAGCATCCCATTTCATTTCTTTTTAGCGGTGTCAACAACAGAGCTCTCTGATCAGAGCGACTCTATATGCAGAGCGTGTGGCGCCATTGTAGCATCGTTGTAAAGTTATGTTAGCGCAGACAGCTTCACACGCACAGATCAATAATACTTTACCCTTCCCTTAAATGTCATTTCCCCTCTCACCTCCTTTATCAAAGCACACCGTGCCAACGCACAACAAAGACGCTCAGCGGCATATGCACGGCTACTGCGGCGGTGAGGATTCTTGCCAGTTTATTCCCCAATAGAGAATAACGACATTGCACACCACCCATTCATGCAGATTTTATTAATGCAAATTCAAAAGCACAGTGTATTAGACTGAGCCAGTGGTTCATTGTATTCCAGTCACATTGTGGAGCTGCCAGATAAAAACAGTCCCAACTAACTGAAGCCGAGTCCTTTTTCAATTGAATCCTGTCATTTAGAGAAACACAATGAATTAGAACCTTTATTAAGTCTGGTTTTGATGGCGGTACAGAGTAATGGTGAATAATGTTGATTAAAATGTTAGTAAATGGCATTATGAGATAATGAAATGCCATTGTAATTTCATTGAATAGAAGATCAAAACACCATTTTCAAGGGTGTGATGGTTGGCATACTTTAGCAAATAACTGTACTTAATGAATCAGATCCACACTCTATTAAAGTCTAACTCGTGTATAAATGGAATGATTCAACAGACAAGTAGTTGTGAATTATGATGTGATAAGTATAGACACTTGTAAATGATTCATGTTTATCTGGAAGTAATCGTTCATAAAAATATGAAAACGTTTTAATTCAAACTATAAATCACATGCAAAATAAAAGTCTTTGTTTACGTAATGTATGTGTGTGTACTGTGTAAATATATTATGTATGTATAAATACACACACATTAAAGCACTGTATATATTTCAGAAATATATGTTGTGTTTATATATTAAATATATTTATAAGATATTTTATATGAATATAAATACATACATGTAAATACATGTTAATATTTTCCAAATAAATGATGTATATGTGTGCCTGTAAAGTATGTACACAGTAGACACACATATATTATTTAAACAAAAACCTTTATTTTGGATCAATCGCGGTTAATAAACCTGAAGGTCAAACTGCAGAGTATGACACTAGCAGCATCAATATGAAAATCGAAAGACATAATAATTTTGCGTCTGTGTAGCTGCTATTAATAATGAAATATGCAGGTCAAATTAACCCCAAATATACCATAATTGTAATAAATTGCACATTTAACAACACATTGTTAAAGCATCATAGGTTTACCTTTGTTTGTTATAACTCAAAATGGGTCAGTTTGCAACATGATATAAGGGGAAGAGTAATATTAGGTTAAAGATTTTACTTAAGTGGACAATGCTATGGATAGTCCTTTGTGGGGCTTGAACGCAAATTTTGATAACCAACTGCAAGTTACCATTTCTAAAAGAAGTCTACTCCATATTGTAATATTATTGAAAATGAATGGCTTTATCTCGGTAGCTGCTCCATGTCTTACTGTACATGTCGTCTTTTCTTCAGCTTTGACCTGGTGAGTAACGGGGGTGTGGCTGTAGCCCTGAGGTTTGAGCGAGCTCCATTCATCACTCAGGAGCATACCTTGTGGTTGCCGTGGGGACGTTTCTTTGTCATGGACACCATCGTGATGAGACACGAGGTCAATGACATCCCCAGCTGTGACCTGAGCAGCTTCACCCGTCCCATGCCCATCGTCTTGCCTGCCCCGTTGACGGCATTCGCAGGGACATGCGTCGAGAGGGGCAGCATTGTTCCAGAGATTCAGGTGAAAAGTTATAGAGCAAAAGTAAATAATGTGTGCAGTTCATATTGTGTGTGAGAGATATGTTAATGTAAAGAAAATCATGTGGGCGGGGCAACACAATATTGGCCAGTAATGTCCAGTTTAATTTATTAAATATTAACCATTTGAATTTCAGTAGACTAAATATATATACATATATATATACATTATATATTTTATCGTGTGTTCCAGTTCAATTATAAACTTCAAGATTTTTCTGTTATTTCTATTACTTTGGCCTCTTTTCTTACTATTCTTCATGCCATTCTGATCCATTACAATCCAATCAGTAACCAATGGATAAAGTCCCCGCCCTTTTAAAAAAAAAAAAAAAAGTTTCACTCACATGTACGTCACAATAGATCTATTGCTATTTCAGTTTTATAATGACTTTAATTACATTTTCAGTAAGATTTTATTTAAAAGACTTTTAAATGTTTGTTTTTGCTCTATTTTGTCTTCATTCAAAATGTCTTTCAAGACTAATGTTTTTTTTTTTTTTTTGACATTTACAGAGGATCAAAATTCTACAGCTGTCTTAGACAGATGAAAACAAATGTGGTAATTTGCCGCAATTGATCCCAGACTACTGCTGCTTCGTAATGATGTTCTGATAGACAGCAGGGGTATATATTGGGAAATGTACATCAGAAAGGAATGGAGGAGACTCTGTCTTGGTTGGAAGTTCTGTGATTTTATCTCCTGTGTGTAATTGGGCAGAGATACACAGTCCAATTTACTACGCCAGACATTTTCTGAAGAATGATAATTACATTTAGACGAAAGCAGCATGGAAGCTTTTTAAAGTCTGACTCCTGGAGGCATTTCACAGTTATTTCACAAATAAAAAAATATTTTGGACTTCAGTGACTGTCATTTAGGTTTTTATGTTTTTAAGTGTTTTGTTAGTGTGTCTATAGATAGATACATTTTAATACGTACATACAGTGATGGGCAGTAGCGTCGCTACAAGTAGTGACGCTACTAGTTTAACTACATTTTTCAGTAGCGTGTTGGTAGCATCGCTGTTTTCCAAATCAAATATCTTTTCAGTAGCGAAGCTATTTTATTGATGAAGTAGTGCTGTAGCGTCCACACAAGCTAACGTTACATTTTCCCAAGCATTTCTGACGCTTAATCGGAAATACAAATGCTACGGATCACTGATCCTAGATCAGTATATGACGCCACCATCATACACGGGCCAATACAGCCGCAACAATGTCGGTGATTTCTTACTGCGGTTGGCAATGAGCTTTTTGGTGTTAGCGCCACCTTCTGCACCGGATGGGTGACATGCTTGGGCGAACACTTTTTGGAAAGATGGCAGAGGACGGAGAGGAATTAATCCTGAGGGGATTTGTTATTATGTTTGTTTTTGTTGCCAAATCGGTTTGGAACAATTGTTAAATAAATAATTGCACAATTATGTTTGATCTGTTTTATGTATTATCATACATAAACCTTTATTGATCTGTATTATCTGTTTGAATGTAATTTTTTATCACTAAGGTAGCATTGATTTAAAGTTGGTTCAATAAAAAAAAATAGCTAAGATGTAGTAAGCTACTTTTACCATGTTGCTGTAGCTTAGCTTGCTACATTTCTCAGGGTAGAAGCTTTAGTGTAGTTAAGCTAAATTCAATGTAGAGTAACTGACAGCTTAGCTCACTACATTTTCTAAGTAGCTTGCCCAACACTGCGCACATATTTATATATGTGTGTGTGTTCGAGTACTGATAGCTCTACTTGTACCTGTGTGCCACCTTCCTAATTTTTATTTTTTTTATTATTCTTTGGTTAACAAGATAAGTGAGTCAGGCTCACATGCATTGTCCTGTCTGGGCTATTAATATTGGCACAAATCTGTCCCATCCCAAATCTTTAGGCAGTTTATTCATGCTCTGTTACATGTGCATCTACACATACCCACACAGAGAGGTTTACAAACGGAAATGTCTATGGAGGAGCTTTTCTTATCAGTGTTTATTGATGCAGTTACGATCGGCTGTGTTTATTGGTCAGCTTTGTGCTTGACTGTGATAAAGGAGTGATACGCTGAGAGTTATTGAGAGCTCTGCGGTGAGCAATGAGAGGCTTCTGAGCCGCTAAGTCTCTGAGCTGACTTCCTGTGTCGAAATGTTGTTAATGATGCCTGTGTGACCTAGACATATGCACTGGTTTTCACGGAGCAATTTGTTCGCTTGTTATGATAGTTGAGAAATTTAAAGGTTTCTACATGTAGGTCACATTTCAAACTAATATCAAGGGTGGAAAAGTGAAAATTTTATTAAAAACATTTGGGTGGAACATGGTTGTTCCATCCACAATATATATACTGTATATTTCAACTTTTTGGTGTACAGGGTGAAAAGATATAATACAGTGCAATGTAGCATAATATAATATAAAATGTAAAAAAATATTAATCATATAAGCATTATAGAATAATTTCTAAAGGATCATTCTGAAGTATTGCATATTTATAATATATATATATTTTTTTATATATATAAAGTTTTTATTTTTTATATATAACAGCTTCTTTTTTTCTTTCTCTTTGAGGTTTAATATGCCCTAGATTTACCCAATAATTAGTATTTTTGCACTGTATAATAAAACGTCTGCTGTGAAAAAATTAATTCATTTTCAATTGCGTATATACCGGATATGCTAAATAATGCAAACACTTCTCAGCAGGGTGCAATCCCCACGAAATTAACACATTTGTTAGTTTTCTTGTGACTAATATGAACATTTTCACCTCTTTCTCTCTCCAGACGCTCCAGGAGGATGTGTGGATCCCAGGTACAGATGTGCGTCTGAGTTACCTGAGCAGTCGGACGGCGGGGTATAAGTCGCTCCTGCGCATCACCTTGACCCACTCCACCATCCCGTTCAGCCTGATGAAGGTGCACCTAATGGTGGCCGTCGAGGGAAGGCTCTTCAGGAAGTGGTTCTCATCTGCACCCAATCTCTCCTACGATTTTATCTGGGACAAGGCGGATGTCTACAGCCAGAAAGTTTACGGGCTGTCTGAGGCTTTCGGTAAGTGGAGAATGAAGCTGTCGGTGTCTCATTTCTCAGAGCTGTTGTCACTCAAGTTCAAATGTGTTTGTAATCCACTCCTGCTAGTGTCCGTGGGCTTCGAGTACGAATCCTGTCCGGATCTCATCCTCTGGGAGAAACGAACAGCCGTCCTTCAAGGATACGAAACCACTGCGTCCAACCTGGGCGGCTGGAGTGTGGACAAACATCATGCTCTGAATATCCAAAGTGGTGAGTTAGTACATATAGAAGCATCAAAGATATTAAGTTGCTTATTAATGATTAGATTGACCTTTATTTAATGATTACAGTTTTAGTTTTGTGAAAAAGCTTTAAAGTGTTCACGAAATTGCAGTGTTATTGCTGTGATTCAGATCAAATCAGTTCAGTGGTGATATCTGTATCTGACAGGACCTTATTGGAGTTGAAGAGGTCAATTTTCCTACTGCTTCTGAATTGTCTCTGAAATCCGTGATTGCGTAAAGTGCTCCGTTATGTTCCTGTCAAGTATTCTTTTTTGCCAGTGCACTTATCTCAATAAATGAGGCATCCTTGTCGCACAAGTGTGTGCAGGTGTCTGTCACTAAAACCCAGCAATGTTGGTATGAGGGCTTCCGGTAAAATCTTAAAGTGTCAACTCTCTCTTATTCTCTTTCCTAAGCGAATTTGCTACCATTTCATTTACACTTGTTTTTGATGTCCTCTGTTTAATTGCTTCTTCTTGGCTCCACACTCACTTGGTATATTGTGCAGTAAAATTAGTCACACAGAGTGCAATACAGATTTTCATCAGGCCCTACAAAATGGTATTACACCTGAATAAAACTTAGTCACATTGGTGTAAAATTTAATTGCTGCCAAAAAAAACCCCCAAAGGTTACACTCACACCCTGAAACTATTCACTTGGGAAAAAAATGATCCTTTACCCTACTCTTTCTTTTCCTTTCTAGCCTGTACTTATTTGAACAATGCATGTTATATGGTATTATGAGCACTACATAAGTAGTTTTGCCTCTTTAGGACTAATTGCTTTGGATAAAAGTGTGTGCTAAATAAATGAATGAAAATGAATAAATGAATTCACACCAAACATGCAAAATTTCATGAGGTTATGCTAGAAGTTAGAAGTTATTTTTCAAATAAAATGAATTGCTCTCTGGTTTTTCATATGCTTTTGAACAGTTGCTGCACCCCAAAATTACAATTATTTTGTCATTAATAATACGAACCGTCTTCAGAATACAATCTAAGACATTTTACATGGACAATTTTACCAATCTCTTCAAAATATCTTAAACTGTGTTAAAAAGCTTTTACAGGTTTAGAACAACATGGAAGTAAGTGATTGATGACAACATTTGTGGTGGAGGAATCCATTCAAACTTTTTAAGCAGCTCCACATTTATACTTTTGGGTGCAAAGACACATATGTTACTGATCAGTAATTTTTGTTTTTCTAAAACCTTACACGCAGGTAAATTTATTCCGAAATTGCCAGATTTGTTTTAAAGCTCGAAGGAAGTGCACTGGTTTAATTGAAAGCCTTTTACACTGTGAAATTTGTAGTCAATTTTCCAACTTGATGAGAATAAGCCTTTTCATCAGCTCCAGTAAACTCACCTCCATTTCCAGCCAATCAGAATGAGCGGACCGGAAGCGCTGTTCCTCAGCATCTCTCAAAACACAGCATGATTCAACAGGGGAGAAAACAGCGCACGATGAAAATCACTGAAAATTGAGTTTCGCAAACTTTGCCACTTTTGAGAGGCGTTTGCGGTGAGCTGTTCAGTGCCGGAGATTCATTGAGGCATGCTGTAGAGATTCAGATTAACTGTGATACTGATAATAAGAGGAATTTGTCTTTCATGCTGTGACTGTTGACCTTTACTTGGCTGTGGGTTCTATACAGAAGCATCTGGCTGTGCGAGTGAAAAATAACTCCTTGCGATAAATGAATTCAGTTCCGTTTAGCACATCTCGATCCTGCTGGTTATTTAGCAAAATCCTTTCTCAAGCGCCGGCAGCCGTCCCGTAGCTATGTGACAGAGAAAAGCTCCATACAAATACATTTAATGTCATTAAATTTGAGCAGAATTGAATCAGCTTTAAAACCTCCGCTTCTCGTATCCGATAAAACCTGTTGATTTACTGCAGAGCAAAGGCTGTTCTGAATAGATCTGGTAAATGACATTCAATGGACAAAATACTTACAGTATGACTTCTCTCTCTTTGGCACTCAGGTATCCTGCACAAGGGTAACGGCGAAAACATCTTCATTTCCCAGCAGCCCCCTGTCATCGGAAGCATCATGGGTAACGGGCGAAGGCGCAGTATCTCCTGTCCAAGCTGTAACGGGTTGGCGGACGGAAATAAGCTGCTTGCACCTGTAGCTTTAGCCTGTGGGTCGGATGGTAGTCTGTATGTGGGGGATTTCAACTACGTCCGTCGGATCTTCACTACAGGAAATGTCACGAGTGTCTTAGAGCTCAGGTTTGACATTCTGCATGTGCAGAGATACACAAATATTCGTATACCCACCAAAATGACAAGTTTATGACAAAAATTACAAAAACTAGAAGACACCTGACTATCAGTACTTGGATAATCTACATATAGAACAGGATTTAGGTTACTTGGCTTTTACTTTTAAATAAATAGTTTACACAAAAATGTATAGTTTAACTATTTTAAAGACTGGATTGGATTTTTTTCCACAGAAGAGATTAAATGAAAACAGAAAGAGGGGGTAAACTACAGTATTTGCTTAAATGTAATTGTTCTTGCTCAGAAACATGTAGAATCAATACAAACTTTGCTAAAAATTTGATTCATCTTTTCTTCAAACCCAATAAGCACACATACATCTTCAAGATGTCTGTTAAAGAGCAAATAATTTGGAAAGTATCGCCTAATTATTGGGCATAGTCATCTGGTAAATATTTGCAATTTATACTTTACTAGCCACAACATCCACCTGAATGTGTTTTAAAGCTGAGTTGAGAATTACCAAAAAATTCAGAGAATAGACATCTAGGCCAGATGTTCTCAACTGGTTTTGCTTCAGGGCCCAGATTTTTACACTGGATTAAGTATTGTTGCAAGACTGTATCATACAAATATAATACACATATAATACATACTTATATACATAAGTATGTGTGCTATGAGGGAATTCTTTCTATTTGTTATAAATACAGTAGATATGCTTGTAGAACTGTAGTAGTAGTGTAATTTTACCGCTCTAACCTTTTCTCTGTGCATTAATGCATGAATTAAATACTAACCTTTTTTTCCCACTTTCTTCTTTTCATGCTTCTCTCGATTAATACAGAAATAAAGATTTCAGACATAGGTAAGAGCTCTTCTAAAGAGTCATACCATTTATTATGATGAATGAACTTCAGTTAAATACTCACGTTATACAGTCTGTTTTTGATGTACAGTTGTTTTTGTGACTGCCTGTGGAATGCACAGAATGCATTTATTGTAAATGAAGGCGTACCAAAGAGTGCGTTAAAACACATCTTCTCCAGATAGCAATGAAATGCTCTGTGCTACGACTGAGCTTTGAAGTAGCGCTGTAGATCAATGGAGACCAGTTTGATGCAAGGGTAAACTCTCAAAGTGGGTTACTGCAACATAAGAAATGCTTAAAGAAATGTGTACGTTAAGGAAACCAGAGTCAGGGCGCATAATTTGAAATGTCAGACAGGAAGATGGAAAAGCGGTTACCAGCTTAGCATAAGCCCGGTATCAGCGTTTTAAATATTTCTCACCCTCAGGGGACTCGGCTTCCTTAAAGAATATAATTACCCACCCCTCCCTATTAGAAGTACCCATGCTGCATTACCCACAATACAGCGTGATATTTCACCCGATGACAAATTACACATTCAAAGCGCCGTCGGATCTGAATACACAGTTCGTTAACATGTTTGATTTGACAAATGGCAGCATGGTATCGAGAAAAAAAAAGCATCAGTCATCAAACTTCGATCTAAGCTTTCAGATATAACACACATCCTCCCTGTGGTGCTATGAACCCTTAATATGGGATGTGTGGCACAACCAGCTGTGGGTTTTGACAGGCAGCAATGTGACAGCTAACAGTATGATGCTCAGGTATGACTGACAGGATATGAACGGGTTCTTGGCGAGAGGTTGGGTAAATTCAGGACACCTGTGAGCTTCAAAAATGCGCTATCCTTCATGATGAAGTCTTCGTTTAACCCCTCATCCTCAGGTCGCGACTTTCCCGTCGACAATTTTGTCAAGACAAGGGGTGGCATTGCACATCATGTCACTATTAGATTATTTGATTTACGGTTTAAATGGCTAAATACTGTTTACAGCATTTTTGCATTGATAGCTAAGCATTAACACAGTAGATTGTATAATAGATAATCGCTACAAGTCAGTTTATTTCGAATGGGATGATGCGTTCCAGGGATGAAGGAGAGAAAATCAAAGGGCTATGAAAGTGACACTCATGTCATGCCTCCAAAAAGTTGACACATGTTCTGTCATAGAGCCATCTGTTGATTTAGAGACCATTTCAAGGGGTGAGAACCAGAAAGGCATGAGTGACATTTCACCATCTGTACAGGAGGGCCAAAATTTGACAAAAATTGACATTAATCACTTACCCCTATGTCGTTCAAAACCCATAAAAGCTTTGTTCATCATCGGAACGCAATTTAGAATATTTTGGATAAAAACTGGGAGACATGTGAGTATAAAGTAAATAACGCTGATAAAAATATGTCAGCGGTTCAACAGTACCAGTATGAAGTGACAATAATATTTTTTGTATCTTAAATTGTAAACCCTAAATATCTTAAATTGTGTTCTGAAGAGGAAGGAACACCTTCCCACCTGAAGTGTTGCTGCCAAAAGCAGACACATTTTTGTACACCTATAAAAAAGTTATAGACACACATGCCCAAGCTGTTACTTTCCATCAGTGGCTGTTGCTTAACAAACCTATTCCCAGATATTCCCTATTCCTAGGAGTTGGAACAACTCGTAGTAGAACGTCACATGTTGTCATTTCAGAATTACAAAATGGTGTGAATCCAGCTTAAACTCTGCAGATCTGTGACCCTCCAGCAACCAGGTTAAATTTCCCTGCTTCCCCCTTTTAAAAAAGGGTATTTGTGTGAGTCAAACTGTCTAAAAAGAGTCTGAGAGTCAGTTTCTGTCCGCTAAATACTTCTTTAGCGTTTTTGTAGGTGCTGCTTTGTATTATCGGCCTTGAACCAGGTTTGTGTTGTTCTTTTGATTGTAAAAGTTACTGGAACATGCTCCAATAATTCATTTTAGAAATACACCTTTGTAAAAATTACTGTTGAAAAGGCAAAAATCCTATTTGCAGCCAGAAAAGAACAGTCATCACTGTTGTGTGAAAACAGATAAAGTCATCTCAGTGTTTATGTATGTGCACACAGACAAGAGAATAATGCTACACCATGATCTCTCTGACATACCCGCTGACCCCCTTTCCACAAGAGTCGCTCACCTCCATCGTCACAGCAACATACTGAAAAATCCAATTATCCTCCCCAGACCGGCTTTAGTTGTTGAATATAGATGGAGCCTATGAAGGTCAGGGTGTTCTCCTCATCAGAAACAGCACAATGCTGCGTGCTTCCAATAACACATTGTACAACACAGAGACTGCTGGGACTGAAAAGCATCTTCCCGAAGGGTCACGCCCCCCCTTGCAAAATGGGATTGAGATTTTTCTTGACAAACCAGTTTTACCTTCCTTCCAAACCGAGGACATCATTCAACATGGTCAGCAACCACACAGTGACGTGCCAAGCCCCAGGTCAACCGAAGCAGCCTGTTTCCAGCGTTCTTCTGGAAGGTCAATTGTCGGTCTGAATAACAGATCGAAGCTGACAATGCTGCAGACCTGCCGCTTTTCCTTTCCATACACTTGCATTGGGCCAATGGGATTTGGCACTAACAGCCACAGAGATTCAGGGGAACATGTTTCGGATTTGTTTAATAAATTTTGAACAAACAGGTTAGGTGTTGAAGATGGTGTTATTTGGAAGATGTGTGATATAGCATTTGCTATGGCTAGTCATCTCTAACCTAGTCCTACCAACCTAATGTTTTTGTTGTCGGATAATAGTTAGTAATGATGTTAGATGTAATTTTAATGCTGAACATTTTTGCTCTGTTGCAGTGGCCTTTAGCCCTTTGGTTTTGAATGCTGATCATTAGACAACTTGGGTGTTAGCTTTGGCAGTTGCCAGAACATTCACTGCAACTAGTCATCTCTAGAGTAGACATGTACCTTATGAAAATTAACCATGGATTTACTACAACTAAAACCAGAGAACCATGGCCAGTGTAGATAAACCACAGTAACCACAAGTTAACCATGCTTCTACTATACTAGTTTAACCATATAATTTGTACTAAAAAGGTGGTAAATGAAAATCAATAATCAAAAATACTACACTTTTAAAATTATGGATAATTTTCATAAAGCGTGGTGTAGCTTTTTCCATGTTCAACAGCATGTGTTGGTTAGGTAATTTAAGGTGGTCCTAAGCTGGTCCAAGCAATTTAAGACCAGCAATTAAACCAGCATCCCAGCCTCAAAACTTACCTAACCACCATATGCTGGGTTTTTTCAACAGAATTTCACGGTCACCATGATTCTGCCAAGACATGATCATTATCCCGGTTCAAATAAAAATGTTGATTCGGACATTACTGTTAAAAAATATAGACTTATCCCTACCCCTAAACCTAACCCTACCCAAAGTATATTCCTTAAATCAGTGGGAAAGAATAGGCCATTAAAAGGGTTTTGTTTTTTTGATCCAGGAACATCTTGTACTTGGTGAAATCAGTTGTAGCATTTGGTTATAGGCTAGTCATCTTGTGAAGAATGCCTGTCCCTGAATTTCTTTTATACTCTTGAAATGACCTATCTAACTTTGTTAGGTTTTTAATGCCAATCTTTAGACGAATTGGATGTTAGAAATGATGGTATTTAGCAGATACTATAAGTGTTGTAGCTTTTGCTGTGGCTAGTTATCTTGAGAGTAGGCCACAAGTCTTATAATTCCAGTAGTTCCACTTTATACAAAGAATATTTTCCACTCAATTGCTGTGACCTTTCCCACTATAAGTTCTGAATATTTATCCTTTGACAAGTTAGCTGTTAGCAATGATGGTTTATCGCAGGCATGTATCACAGCCTAAGCACAAATTCTTTTCACATAGCATTTTTTCTCAAAATTTGTCTTTTTCACTTTCTCAAGTTGAAGAAACCTGGATCCTAAGATAAGTTAGTTGTGTGTCACGTAGCATTTACGTTGGCTAGTTATCACTAGCATGCTAACACAATCTTATTAGTCGAGTGGCCCTTTTACAAAGAGTAAATTGTTCCATTAATGTTCTTGCTGTCTTGAGTGACCTTTCCCACTTAAAATTTCATTCAGGATTTTAGATGCTGAACAGAAGTTGGCTATAAGCAGTGATAGTTGTTGGCAGATATGTGTCTTTGCATGTGCCGTGGCTAGTCATCTTATGAAGAATGCTTTTCACTTAACATTTTTGTTCTCATGCTGTGACCTTTCTCACTTTGCTCAAAAACAATTAACCCCTCCAGGAAGACACTATTCCAGAAAGGCGAGAACGTTTCGCACTCTTTTTTTCATTTTTCTGTCATGAGCAACTGCTGAATATTCACACATTTTCACAAAAGCTATCATTTATTATAAAATGGTTTCGACTTTTTCTGAAACACCTCAGCCAGTACAGTAATTCTTTGTTTTTCACTGATGGAAATTGCACGAGCTTAAAGTAGCATTTTAGGTGAACAAACTTTATTATATAGCAGTAAACTGTCCAAGTCATCCACATTTCACCGCAAACAGTCTTTGACCATAGATGCATCCATCAGCAAAGCTATAATTAGAGAATTTTACAAATCAGCTTGAAAAGTTTAAAACTGCAGTGCCTAGCCTTTCTATCGTTTTCTCAGAATGTGATTAGTACACTATAGAGAGGAAACTCAGTACGCTGCCTCCAGATTGGATGCTTTTTTTTATTCCATGGTGAGACCCTCTCTAGCCTGGTTGGAGCAATTTTGTTGGGCTCTCGTGTTCTTTAGCCCCCTGTGTGGTTGTGAGGGATGACTTTAACTGTCCAGCTTTACCATGTAATGGACTGTTTTTTCGGCCTGTGGGCCATTTTTGCTCCAGGAATACATAATGTGTTTAGATAACGGCTCTAGACCGCATGCATCTCCAGAAGAAAGTTTCCCTGTAGGGGAGTTGGTGGCATACCTATTTGAATGCGTACTGGCAGCACATTAGATGCTGGGCCGACTACATTAACAACAGGCTTTACACACACTACACGCATTTCTATATTTGGAATGAGAGTACATTCATAAAGTAAAATATTTATGCGAAGAGGACATGGCAGACAAGTGTCAAGCTATGACAGTGTGTCTGTCAACCCTTGAATCCTATTTGCAATATAGATAAACTCCTCACTGCAAATTACCGTCTCGGAGGCTGTTTGTAATGCATGAATTTAAATGTCATACACGATTCACATGTAACCATGTCAAAATGTTTCAAAAGCATGCTGTTATTTTTAATTGCTTTTCTGCATTATAATTACATTTACACATCATACATACATTTTAGAACTTAAGGTGTTTATTTTAAGGTGTTTTTGTTACAGTGTAATTATGCAATTAAATACTGAGTAATAATTATTGACTACATGTACTTCATAGCATCCAAGTATGCATAATGTATTGTAGTTATAATAGTAACTATTAAAATGTAACGTGTAAACTTAAAACAAAGTGTCACCAAAATATGAAATCTCAAACAAATTTTGTAAAAAAAAAAAAAAAAAAAAAATTAACATAAACAAATTGTTTTTGTTTTATTTTTAGCAATAGTCCTGCACACAAGTATTACCTGGCTACTAGTCCCGTTTCGGGGGCCCTGTACCTTTCGGACACCAGCAGCAGGAAAGTGTTTAAAGTGAAATCTCTGAACACAGTGAAGGATGTGGCAAAGAATCTAGAGCTGGTGGCCGGCACAGGCGATCAGTGTCTACCCTACGATGAGACGCGCTGCGGAGACGGAGGCAAGGCTGTAGAGGCCACACTTACCAACCCAAGAGGTAAACCTACATATATCTAAATAACAGTGTCAATTTATTTTAGAAACAGACCGCAGTTTTGGCATAACTGGTTCAATTGTCCCATCATTCACATTAGGCTATGATCAAATTCCTTTCAAATAAAGATGCTGTAAGTAATTTTGGCTATTTTGCTTCAGCCGCACATACTCTCTTCAAAATGAGCTTCCTCCTTATATTTGTACCAGTACAAGCCCCAAGCAAAAAAAAAATCAGAGCAAACCCCAAAACCACAGCATGAAATTGATAGCAAAACCTGTGGTTTGCGTACGCTTGTCAATTTTCCTTTATAGAGAGTACCCATTCTCCTAGCGTAGCATATGTAGTGCTCTGAGGGGAATCTTTGGGTGGCTCCAATTAATGTTTCTTTCTATTTTCACCAACACAAAGCCATAACATTATGGCATTTCCTACTCATTTGATAGTAAAGAAACATTTGTGACTGAAGCAGTGATTATCGTTGCATTATAATATGCAAATATAAGATGACGTGCCCAGCGTCACATTTCCCTTCGTCATCTGCTTTGAAATGATTCACAAGCTCTTAAATAGCTTCAACAGCACCACACGCATCTCTATTCCCCAGGATGCTCAATGCCTGGATGTTCCTCAGACATAAATAATGAATATAACCCATGGATTTTTTATTAGACTTCTGGCTTCCTTTTCAGCATGTTGATGCTGAGAGTCTTAGATATGCATTCTATTTCATCCTTAAAATTATCACTATGTCATTACAACTTTTTGAACATGTGCATAACATGTCTCATTGTTCCTGTTTTGATATGTTTTATTCTGTTTTGTTTAACTTTGTTTTATTGTATTTTCCTTTTGTTTTGTTTGTTTTTTTGTTTTGTCTGTTTTTTGTTTGTTTGTTTTAGTTAGACATTGACATATAAGGCATATTACCTTCTTCCCTCTCATTTATTTATTCATTTGTTTGTTTGTTTATGTGTGATTATGGGTGATTCCAAAAATTGTTTAGCAATAAATTATATTAATTGTAACGTATTATTATTTTTTTAATTAGAATTTTATTATTATATTATTTTATTATATATATATATATATATATATATATATATATATATAAAACACTATGTGTATTGTGTATTGAACGGTAAATGGTACCAAATCAAACATTCGCTGTCACAGGAACATAGGAACAGGAAAATGAGGAAATAACATCTCTGCCTTTGACAAGTGCATTTTAAATGACTAAATAATGGCACTCACGTGCTCTGCTCACTCAAGTCTCCACTAACAAGCGGATAAGGATGATCACTTTGATTTGGAAAATGCCAGTGAACCATTCGATACACGATACGCAGATCATTACACCTCTACTCCCAGCAGAGATCCATTCCCTTTTTCTGTCTCTTGTCTCCAGGCATTACTGTGGATAAGTACGGCGTGATCTTCTTTGTAGACGGCACCATGATCCGCCGCATCGATCAGAATGGAATCATATCCACCCTGCTAGGCTTCAACGACTTGACTTCAGCACGACCCCTGAGCTGTGACTCAGTGATGGACATCTCGCAGGTGAGTAGCCTTCTTGTGTTCCCTCTGTGGTTTCCTAACCCGTCACAGTAAAGGCCAGTTTATGGCAGGATTTGTGAAAGACCAACACGACTATACTGTTCTACCACCATGTTCAGCGTAGTCGTCATGTCAGCCTTAGCGAGGGTGAAGGGTTACAGCTGACATCTCTTCAGGGCAGGTCAGGGGTCTTTGTGTTCCCTTGGGTCGCAGTAACCCAGATGCTGCCTACAGCTGCAGCCCTGCGGATCCCAGTTTCAAGCTGACCTACAACCTGAGTGGCAGAGCTGCTCTGTCCATCCCAAAAACACGCTGACATACACGCTCACAGAGACGCACACTCTCTCGTCACCCTAGGCGTTGTTAACCAATCCAAATGTTACTTGTCACCCCAGGCAAGGGCGCTGTGCTGACTGCAATCTCTAAAGTATAATTTTGGGATACGATGCTGCCCTAGAGGTCCAGACCTGGAGCTTTTAAGATGCTTTGTTATTTTTTTTCTTTATTTTATTTTGCCTGCAACATTGTCCCAGTGTCAAGACCATCAACAATGCCTGCGGTTATAATGACAAAGAAAATATAGTTGACTGCAATAAGCTTTTACCTTGATCCTATAGTAAATGTCTTCATTATGCATTTCTTTACCAAATTTTGTGTCTTGGA
The DNA here is from genome assembly GCA_032275025.1 of Enteromius treurensis. Classification (NCBI taxonomy): domain Eukaryota; kingdom Metazoa; phylum Chordata; class Actinopteri; order Cypriniformes; family Cyprinidae; genus Enteromius; species Enteromius treurensis. The sequence goes on along the minus strand of JAUCMU010000027.1, from coordinate 21,645 downwards.
TTAACAAACTGAAATGTTCAGCGACTGATTAGAATTACTAGATATCAATGCAGTGTATTCACTCAATCAGGAAGTTAGACTTCCAGCTTGGAATTTTTTTTTTCAAACAATAATTTTCAAATCTTGAAATTATAGTGTATGACATCACTTGACGAAAATGGCAGTATTCAGGTAGATGTAAGCAAGTAATGCCAGATATTTAGACCCCATTTTAAAATTTTCATCCCCTTAATTTTTTATACATTTGAATGTCCATTGTTTCAACGTTCCTGCTGTTTTTCAGAAAAATCCTTCAGGTTCCACAAATTCTTAGTTTTTCCAGCACTATGTTTTTTTGAACCCTTTCCAACAATGACTGTATGACTTTGAAACCTACAGTATATTTTCTCATTGAGTACAACTGACTGGAACACAAGGTTAAAACGCTCAATGATGTAAAAAAAAAAAAAGAAAAAAAAAACATGCAATAAGAGCTGGGGTGTGAAAACTTTTTTTTTATTTATTTCAAGTTAAATTTACCTTATTTTGTCTTCTGGGGAACATGTAACTATCTTCTGTAGCCTCTGTGAGAAAAATAAATGTGATATTTAGGCAAATGTCCATTCTGTTCAAATGTTTTTAGCCCCCAGCTCCTAATGCATAATTTTTTTCCTTCTGCGGCATCATTATGTGTGTGTGTATATATATATATATAAAATTAATATTTTTTAAAATTAATGTGTTTTTACATTATGTTTACATTACATGTTATGTAATCATGCACAGGAAAATATCATTTAAAAATAGGCTTCGTTTTTTTTTGTTTGTTTTTTGGGCGTCTTGACAGTTTTTGTGAGATACTCTTCACAACCAATGAAATTTGATACATATTTTTATCGGTCTCATCTTGACTTTTGATGACCCATGATGACTTTTCAAAACCACAGTATGGATATCATAAATGGAATCAAATGAGAAAAAATACGCTATAGTCCAACACAAGAATTGTATTCAAGCTTCTGGTTTTGCTTACATATATCTGTCCAGCTTACGGTTTGCTCAATAATGCCTTTGCTGGCTGACTGAGAGGCCTTATTTTGCTGAGAGGACGTAGATCACTGGGGAGACGACCTCCAGCTCCACCACAGAGAAAACCTTTCTAGCCTGAAACACACACACACTCACAGAAAGACCACTGCAGTCCCAGCCTCAATGATGACAAATCACACCAGCTTCTGCCAAAGACACTCAGACAGTAAAAGCATCCATTAAAAATGCATGTGCAGCACACGCTCACTGCATCAAACACGCCGCTGCATTACTTAAGCCTACTGCTGCCACACTTTTGAGGGCTCATCTGAAGCCTGTTTCCTCCCTCTCATACACCGCCTGCCAATTCTCACATAGATCCAACAAAAAATATCATATTTTTTGGTGCTAGGTACCAAGTTCATTAACATGTGATGCTCTTTAGGTCCCGATATCTCCGCTTCCAATAAGCCCCCCTTGGAAGCTTCAATTCTGTGATGGCTTCATTCCTTTCCACTTTCTATTCAGATCTTGCATTCAGAGCACACCTCGCATTATATTCTAAATTTGTTTGCCTTTCGGGCAGCGCGGGCACCCCGCACAAGCTCTATGAATTTGAGACTTGGCAAGAATATTTCTTCTCAACTCTGAGAACTCTGGTTTCTGAAATAAATATTCTCCTCATCCCCTGATGAACATGAAATATGGTAATACTGTAGCTGCACATCATTGGAGGAATGGGAGCATATCAATGTCTTTTTCCTTAAGTGATGATTATTTTTGGTACGCAATTCCAGGGTTTACAACTGGGGTTTTGCAAAATTCATAATTTGTTTCATTTTGATGGTCTTTCCTCAAATTAAAATGAAAAATAAATATAAATTTGACCCTTTGCTTAGCCCCCTGCCTTAAAACGTTACCTAATTCTACCTTAGCTACTGCCATCCACCCTATGTTTAGTGAAGTTTTGGACTTGTGTAGTGTTAGACTATAAGAGTATCGGTGCGTTTAGATTTTTTTTCATACTATTATATAATAACTAGTGTTGTCAAAAGATTCATCGTCATTAATAACATTCAAAATTAGGTTTTTATTTGCATAATATATCTATTGTGTATATTTTTTGTATATTTTTATGTAAATATAAATACACACACGTACAGTATATATTTTTTAAATATGTACACGTATAAATTTGCACATTAAGTCTTGGTAGTAATACAGTGTATATGCAGGGAGGATAAAGAGGAAGTTGTGTTTGACTTATGCATATCAAGGCTCCGTTTATTAGATAAAAAATACTGTAAAGCAATAATATTGTTTAATACTGTTTTCTATTTGAATACATTTTAAAATGTAATTAATTTCGATGATTGCAAAACTGATTTTTCAGCATCACATAGTCCTTCAGAAGTTACTCTAATATTCTCATTTGTTGCTTAACATACATTTCTTAATATTATTTATTAAAGTTATAAAGGATACTTTAATGAAAAGAAAGTTAAAAAAACAACACATATTTGAAATAGAAGTTTTATGTAACATTATAAATGTCTTCACAGTCACTTTGATAATTGCACTCCTTTTTAAATATACATTTCTTCAAAAACAAAACTTTTGAGTAGAGCTTGAGAATGTAATTCATTTACTTATTGATTCAGGTCATTGTAGTGTCGAAAGTAACTAAAGTAAAAGTTTGAGGTGGGCGGAGCTTAGCGAAATGTCAACTTTGCATCCTGTTTGCTATCTCATGAATTTGATTGGAATTGAAATGGTGCGCAACCCTATTATCTACAGCAACTGCTGTTCCAAAACAACATGACTTTAAACTAAGCAAGCGATTATTTTTATTTTTTTGACATGAATCAAAATCGATAATAGACATCGCAGTAAGGACTGTATTTTGAAAAGGCTGTTTAAGATGCAAGCTGGCTTACTTGCTTTCGGACAAGGTCAAGCCTGTGTGTTCTCATTACGCGTGCTTCAGCGTATGTTGAAGGATTTAACGGCAGCTGTTCTAGTGTTAGATTTACGAGGGTGTGAGGAGTTTATTCTCTCTCTCTCTCTCTGTTAGTGTGCAAAAGTGTGAGGAGTAAATGGAAAAATAGATGATACATCCTGTCTATCACTCACTGAGGTATCAAACCACCCATAACCTCCTCACCAAAAGAAACACACACAGGCACTGAATATTTCATCAACACTGTTCAGAAGAAAATTCATTTGATAAACAAAGAATTAGCTCAAAAATATAAAGACATCTGTTTATTAAGTGTGATTTCATCTGGAAAATGTAATATTTTTGTTCCATGTAATAAAGCAAGAGGCAAAAAGCCAGGGTTTCCTGAAATCAACATCCTTTCTGGGTCTGGAATACAATTTGTAGCATTAAGTCATTATCTAATCATATCTTTAATGCTAAACCTACACTAGAAATTAGATGAAAGTGATTGGTGGGTTAGAATACTGTTGAATACCTAACCTTGAAATCTGATTGCTTATTGGCAGTGTTGTTCCAAGACTAAAAGAAAAATGTCCTGCTCAAGTAAATCACATTTAACAAAGCAAAAAAAACTTTTCCCAGAGGGTTTTTCAACAATATTTGCAGTGCTTATTGTTTAGTTTTGCTTGAAGTGGTCCAAAAGAATAATAATAATAGTGTTATACACTTATATTTTGGTAAGGGAGTCCTTCCCAAATAATGTTTGGGTCTTCTTGGCATTAAAAACTTTTAAAAAGCCTTAGTTTAGATATTGAGATTGCATTTAAAGGGTTACTACAACCCAGAATAAAAATGTTGTCATTAATTGCTTACCCACGTGTCCTTCCAAACCCATAAAACCTTTGTTCATCTCAACACAATTTAAAATATTTTAGATGATGGTGGCTTGTAACTGTCCCATTGACTACCAAGTAATGAAAATAAAACAAAAATGTAAAAATTATGATTACTGAAATGCCATATTGGGAAATACCGCTGCACACAAAATGCGTACGCTCTTCTTTGTCAGCCGTTGCACAGATTCGCTGTTTGCATTCAAATCAAAGTGTAACTACTCATAGAAAATGTATCCTTGTGACACGGCTGACACAGAAGAGTGTACGCTATTTGTGTCCAGTGGATACCAGAGTGATTCTACGGTGCCAAATAGTTGAATAAAGTAGTTACTTTAGTTTTATTTCTGTACAAAAAGCATTCTCGTCCCTTCACACCATTACGGTTGAATCACTGATGGCAGATGAACTTTTCTGACAATATCTTTCATACTATTCTGCACATTGACAGTGGCAATTGTTTGACAGTCAATAGGACAGTCACCAGCCTCCCGGTTTCCATCCGAAATATCTTAAATTGTGTTCTGAGGAGCAACGAAGCTTTTATGTGTTTGGAACAACACGGGAGTAAATGATTAATTACAGTATTTTAATTTTGTGGTGGAATAACCCTTTAAGATGTATATTCGATTTGTACACAATGCTATGCTTTCCATATGATGTTCATCCACTGAAGTCTCGATAAGAAACTGGGTAACTTGACTCGTTCCTCCAGTGATTGTTTTAAATTGGCATTTGGTTTCGGTTTAAGCCTATCCGTCATCACCTGCCCTTCTGCTCTGCCCCTGCATGATGTGTCTTATTATATTAATCCCTTTGCCGTGATAAGAAATCTCAATATCATGTCATGTGTGTGTGTTGTAGGTTTCACCTCGGGGGAGATATCGCTGACCGATATCGAACAAAACACGGTGACTCAGTTAGGCAGTGAGAGTCTTCTTTCTTTGGGTCTTACTGTGACTTAATCGTATCTTAAAATCAATGCGTGGTGCTACTTAAGCTATGGCAGTGGCTGTGGCCAATAGATTACTGCAGACCAGCATCCAGGAGGCAGTTTGATATAGATCAGGCTCAGGGTGCGGGCATCATTTCCAGGAATGAGGGCAGAATGGTGTATTGAGTGCTATGTTTTATGTTGTTGAGGACTTATCGGACAGTCCAGAATCTCCAGGATACTGAAATCCTTGTACTTGTGAGATCAACTATAATGTGACCTGACTGTCCCTTTTTTTTTTTTTTTTTTTTTTTTTTTTTTACTGTTTCTAGTTCACAGGGCCAAAGTTTTTTAACTAAGGATTTTTTTTATTTTTTTTTTTATTGCTAATTTTTATTTAATGCATTTTGTTAGCTCATAGTTTCTATGACTACTGTACACACATGGTTCCTGTGTCTTAGGTTGTCAGAGTAATTTGCTTTCTTTGGAATTAAAGTTTGTGCAAATGGTTTCTCTCTCTGCCTGAGTTTCGCATGACAGAGCAACCAGCCAACAATGTATAATTATCAGTGGCGATTTCTTTAAGACTGCAAGGGAAGCTCAGCTTCCCCTATAATGTCACAAAATTAATGGTCCAATTATGTACTATTGTATTAACATTTTACTGACTGAAAATGCGTTAGAAAACGTTCATCTCAAAGACGAGTTCGTTCAGAATCAGTTAGATATAGCAGGTTGGCTGACTTGATTTTCTTCTCATACATTCCCGTAGCGTCACAGTGTATTTCATCGTTGAAGCCCAGCGTCCATTGAC
>JAUCMU010000027.1:0-15954 GCA_032275025.1 Enteromius treurensis | reverse complement strand
TTACAAGATGTTAATCTAGATTAAAATCCTTATTTATAATCGTTTATAATTATATTTATAATTCATAATAATGAAACAAAGTACACATAAGATATAGACAATGGCTATGCTGTGATTTTGGCTCTATGTGCATGTAAAATAGAGTTAGAAGCAGCATAAGATCTATTTTAATTGAAAGTCCTGCTCCTCTCAGCCTCTCGCTGAACAGAACAGACGCAGAGAGAGGTGTGTGCGCACCGAGAAATTAAGTATTATCGTTTCTATAGACATCAGTGTGTATTTTAGAAACTAGAAATGTATGGTTTTGCTAGTACTTGTGTATTTTTAAATGTATGAATCCCAAAATAAGCAGTATATGGTTGAAAACACTGCATATTTGTGATAATATGGCAAACACTCAGCACGTCCAATCTGGCTCTGCACCAGCAAAAGTGCAAGAGTAGATTTGAATTCACCAGTTCATTACATACTGCACTGAACGTTCTAATCACACCGGTGTGATCGTACGCGCGAAGGGGTTCATAAAAGACACTAGTAAATAAAAAATAACACTAGTACTTAATGGAAAAGATGCTAGTATCTAAAAATAAGTACTAGTAACATTAAAATAGATACTAGTGCGGTTTGTAGATTAAATGTTAAAATGGCTTGCCATACCCTGACAACACTGTGTCTGTGTTATTATAGACTAGAGCTTCATTCATTCTCTTCAAGCTTTTTCAAAAAGTTGTAGTAACACAACGTAAATTGTAAAATGTCCAGACAAATAGCCCTAAGTCTAGATATTTCTAGAAAGAAGGGCACATTCATGATGAAATGATTGACATTAAGTTAAATACTCATTGTGTGGCACTATTTTGGTACAAATAGCATCTGGATAATCTACATTGTGATGGATAAGTAATATTGTTTGTGCAAAAATACCACTTTTTATTGAATTCACTCCTGTTTTTGCTTTTAAAAAATTAGATGGAGATTTCCTATTTTTCCAAAAATGATTTGCAAATTTTTGTTTTCAGATTATCTAAATTACGGATCCTGGAGCTTCGTGAGAATCATCTGAAAACTATGCCAAAGTAAGTGACCTCATTTCTTATTAGTAATTCATTTGCTACATGGGGTCATTAAATAAATGCATGCCATGAAAAAGCATGACAAAACTGGTGTAGGCCACACAAGGAATGTGTGTGATCAAAATGTTTCGATTTTTTTTACATTCACCAATATTTGATTTGATTTGATTATTTTTTTTATTAGATTTTTCATGTACAATTATGATTATTAAATTATGAACTTAAATTTTTTTTTCATTCACCAATATTTAATTTAATTTAATTTATTTTGCTCTGTTGTAAGGGTCTCCTTTTGGTTTTTATATTAAGTCTATACTTCACAACCAGTATTTCTTTCTGCCATGAGGCATTTTGATTAAATTCTGTATGAATTTCACCACTTACACTGGCTTAAAATGTAAAGAGATGGAGCTTTTGTTTTGTACATCTAATATAGCAGTTGAGCAAAGAAGCCAATATTGATATTTGAATCTAACACCACTTCAAATCATTTCACAAATACATAAAACTCTTTTGCTCCCTGAAGAGAAATTTAATTTAGTTTTTTATTCATCCCTCAATAATGTGATTTAGACACAAGTTTATGGAACAAACTCAGAGTAGCAGAGGCTACAATGTCATTTGTCACAGCAGGGAAGACCTCTGGACCCCTCTAGAGAGGGACACATATTGCACACAACGTTTTATGCTTGCTGACTTGCTCAGATGGACTGGTTCAAAACTATTTTTATCTGCCAGCAATAATACCGCCAATTTTTCCTTCAAAACCAGACTGCATGAGGTAATGTTCTCCAATCTGGGAGAGCCGTGTTTGCGCACATATTGAATGAAGGCCATGTTGTAAATACGTCACAAAAATGTAACCGCAGATTCTTTAATTCCTAAACAATCCATAACATCAACATATATTTGAAATGAGTTTTGATTTCTTGTTATGTTGCAGGTCAATTCATAGGCTGTCACAACTGGAGCGGTTAGACTTGGGAAGCAATGAATTCTCTGAACTGGTAAGAAAGATGTTCTCCTCTTGAACACTTTTATCAATGAGACAGCTGTTACCTCGCTCGGTCTTTATCCAGCATTGGATTTAGGCTTAGGGGGGATATAGGATATGGGGTGGGTAGGGGAAGCTGTTGCCTCTTCTCTAGATCTCTAGTGCTGCACTGCGTTTTGGTTGCATCATGCGCTAATCCATTATTCATGAGTTGATTCAAACATTCAACGCTTGCCATGACAGAACGTTCACCACTGAGCTCCATTTAATTGGCTCAACCAAGCTGGAGTAAACAATGGCAAGGAATGTATCATATGTACCTCTCACACCACGCCTATTTCTGTCCTTCAGTGATTAATGCTGGTGGTGTTGCATTTATTTATTTGAGTTATAAATCAATGAAGAGGTCCGTGAGCAGGTAGGTTACTGTGTCTAGAGGAACCGTCGCAGTTGAACATCAAAGTAATAATTAATAGCTTGTTTTGTTTTGTTTTGTTTGTTTTAAGTAATTGATTTCGCTCTGTTATAACTAGGAGCCGTTGGTTGTTTTTAAAATTGAGGAACTTATGACAAAAATATATTACAAAGAACATATTTTACATGTATTGTAAAATATAGTACTTCTCAAAGTATTAATTGTATTATTTTTTTTAATATATTTTTATATTTATATACATATTTATATTTATATATTTATTTTAATTTTTTTTTATATGATCCTTTTTATTGTTGTTTTCGTTAGAATATATTTTACAAAGTTTCTCTAATTTCACTCATTTTAATTTATAACGCATACAATAAGATGTGGTTGTGCAGCATCTTATTTGTCAAAAAAATTGACCAATGTTTTTAATTCATTGATTTTTTAAGCTGACAAACCGTTTTCGATGATTAATTTGTCTTTCATCATAAAACATTTCAGAAAAAAATATATAATGGTAAATTAAAATGTAGTGTATTCTGGAATTATATTAATTTCATTGTTGAGTTCACACTGGATGTGAGAAATGCATAATGCAATATATTATATGGGGAAAAATGAGTTAGTTTACAAAAACAGATTTTTGGCAAATAAACTCTTTCAATATTTGTCGATGTCACCCAGCCCTTTTTAAGCTTCCAGGTACCAAGTTGGAGTTTGTAGAGGTGTGAAATTACTTTTAAACTTTGTATCAGTGTCTTATACACGTTTGGAATATCCAGGGCACTTTGTCCTTGGGTGATGAAAAAATGCATGCTCGCACCAATGCTTCCAAAGGGAACAGATGGTTTGGCATTGCAGTAAGCGTACTTTACTGCTCAAAGCCCCCAAGTAATAAGAGAACACCCATCAACACTTTCTGGACTTTCAATCTCAGTGTCCCACTTCAGAATGACTTTTCAAATAATTTTTGACCTTTCCTGTTGGCAGCCCCATCAGTGCTCTTTTAATTTGAGCTCAGCTCCTTGTCAGATATTGTAAATATCTCTGATAATGGGGATTTTGGCTTGTCTTACCTAAGTATTGTTGTCCAGCAATTCTGAAAATTATAAATGTAATATGCAATCTGTGAAATTGTTATTAAATGTTTCATTCCATGTTCTAAATGAACAGCTCGTATAAAATTAATGATCAACGTTATCTGGTCTTATTTTATACTCTTTTCATAAAAATCCCAATTTTTTGATGAGATAAACAGCAGCATGTTACCAAGCAATAATCTTCAACTAAAATGTTACTCAGAAGTTCCCTCAAGCATCAATTGCATCATGTCAGGTAATCATGGCAAAGCAGTTGCACAGCCTGAAAACAATCATTAGTTTAATTTATTATAGCTCTGTTGGTGTCATGTTCTTTTAGGCAGATATTTCTCTGTAGCAGCACACATTCCTCAAACAATGAGTGTTCAGAATGGAGCACTGATGGCAGGAGGCATTTGTCAGGATATCTAACTCTTGCTGTGATGTTGGCAGGTGTTGGCTGGTGTGATGCCCTGAGCTGCAGATAGTTTCTTAATTGAAGTCCTTGCTGAGGGGATCATGAAGGGACAGATGCTGGAGCTCAAAAAGAGAGAAAGGCAGAAGGCAGCTATTAAGAACTGACTGAGTCTGCGGCGCATAGGGGATCTGGTTCCGTTGAAACTCAATTTAAAACATTAATTTGTTTTTGAAGCCTCTGGAATGTTGTCAAGATCGTGCTTTTATTATATAAAAATAGGTTATCGGTTTCATCACATTGTAACGTTTGCTCTAACTTTAAATGATGTGCAGTAAAGTGGTTTGATTTAATATTTGATACCCGCTCTAAGGTGTTTTTGCAAAATGAAAATAAGCTCCAATATTTTCTTTTTACAGTATGCACAGTATGTTCTTTTGAATATCTTAGACGATGCAGAAAAGCAAAACAAGCTTCTCTGAGACAATTTACAATACCGTCTCTCTGTTTAGTAGTTGTTTTAAGACCCAGAACCGTGAAAATCTGAGCTGTCAGTTTCAGGCCCCTTAATTGGGGCCTTTATTTCAATTACGTTGAATGCATGAAAAATCTATGTTTTTATGTATTTATTTATTTATTTTTACCATGGGAGGTATGAGGCACCTTGAGAAGAAGCTACCATAATGATTGCATTAACATTCATAATTTGCCATTCATTTGGGATGCAGAACTATATTGTTCTTTTGTTGGTTATGACCCTCTTTAATGTTACAGCCAGAAGTGCTGGAGCAGATCCATAGTTTAAAAGAGCTGTGGTTGGACAACAATTCATTACAAACCATACCAGGGGTAAGCAATTTCAAAAGTATTTCTATTAAGAATCACACATCTATTGCATGTACTAAATATGATCATAACTTGTCAGTGCTGTTATAGATTTCATACATACATTTTTTTTACTCACTCTCACGTAATTCTGTTATGGTGTTGGAAGAACTTAAGTGCGAGTAATAATGAGAAAATCTTTGGGGGAACTATTGGAATTGAGTACTAGACTATAATACATGTATAAAGCATAATATATGATTTCTTTCATTTATCTCTCTTGTCATCTGCTGAAGTGTGTTGGGAAACTGAGGCAGCTGCGATATCTAGACTTGGCTAAAAACAGGATTGAGAGTCTAGATGCAGATATCTCTGGCTGTGAGTCCTTAGAGGATCTACTCCTCTCCTCCAACATGCTGCAACAGTTACCTGATACAATAGGTGGTTACACTGCTTTTTTTTTATATTTGGGTTTTTAAGTTTCTGTGGGTTTATTTACAATGTTAAAACATCTTTCACAGGAAAGTTGAAAAAGTTGACAACATTAAAAGTTGATGACAACCAGCTCACCTCACTGCCTAACACCATTGGAAGGTTAGTAACTCACTCACGACTCATCCAGCTGTGCAAAGGAAAAATGACAAAGGCAGAAAATAGCTCAGAGATGTCTCAGATCATAATCCCTGAACATTCCTTTAACGCACAGCTTTTTGAAGTTTATGGAACTTTGTTGTGGTTTATAGCCATGAAATAAATGGTACAGTCTTTAATGACTTGAACCTTTGAAATGGTATAGTTTTTTTTATGATGATATTCGATGACATTGTACTGTAGCTTGTACTTTCAGTATTGGATTTTTCACAAAATTGCCATCTGGGGCACGATATAACAATTCTGCTGTCATTTTGGCAGTTGTTCTCCCCCCCAGCATGAGAAATTGCTGACTGTCAATGTGACTTTTAGCAATGTTAAGCAATGTTTTCACATCTGTATTTGTGGGAAACAATGCTTGCAGCTAATAGGAAAATAGGAAGTGTACAATTAATGAAAACAAATATTGATATACTGTACCTAAATTAATAGTTTAATCTTTTTACTAGTCATTTTACAAAATGAGTGCCACATGTGTGTCTCATACATTATCGATAAAACATTTTGTTTTAAAGAAATAGTACTATTATCCAGCAAGGAGGCATTAAATTCAATAAAGTTAAAATCAAATTAAAAACTAAAAAACCTTTTTGATGGCATAATTATATATTAAAATGATTAGTTTGAGACGTCTCAGCGTAATTAATTAACACTGCAAATATTACCTTATATTGTTGTTCCACAAATTAATTGCATACCAAACTGGCTAATCAGTCTGACTTTGGATTTTTAATGCAGTACTAACCAGGAAATTCAGGGACGAGGTGCATATGCCATGTTTCATAGCATCTGTTAATTAAGATGTCATATTTTCTGCAGACTGCCTTTTTCATTTGTCATAGCTGTCACCACTACTTCATTCCTGTGATACTATACTCCATGCATCTCTCTTCTTGGTTTGTCATTGCTCGGTTCTGTGTGTTGTGTTAATCAAACATGCATCTTAAATGGGCACCTCAGTGCACGTGGCAAAACCGGGTAAGTAGACCAGCGAGTGTTTGTATTCCCCACACGTCTGCCACAGCATGTTTATTTAGGCAAGGGCATACCTTTGCATCCATATCGCGCTTAAAGAGACACAATGAAAGCCCTGCATATGGAAGGCCAGCTGGACCGGTCTGCTAGAACAAATGTTGGACTAATGACCTTACTTAGCATAACAAATATACATTGACCTCTCTCAAATTCATCCAATTAAATTAAAAGTAGGGAAAACTAAGAAACAAAATACAGGAGGGTTGCAAGTGGGAACAAAATGCTTTAAATGACTAATGTGAGGTCCTTTACTAAAAGTATTGAAACTCATTTGACTCAATAAACACTGTGGCATATACCAGACCATTGTAAATGTTATAAACTAACATAAGGTTTGTTTTAAGAGCCCAGTATTTCATTGGATTAGTGCTTTTTACAACCACCAGAACTGTATTGCAGTGTAGCATATTTAGTAAATTCATCATCAGTCCCTTTAACGTGTCTTTTGTTACTTCATGCTTTTCTTTACGTGGAGACGGTGGTTCCACATAACTCATAAGTCTCATTTCCATTAACAGAACTCATTTATTCCCTGTCTAAAATCCTACTTAAATTCAATGTACTTAAGCTTTGATATTTTGTTTGCACATTGTAAACATTTGAATGGGATGTTAGAATGGCATATTAAAGGAATAGTTTACGTTTCATCATTTACTCACCTTCATTTTCTTCCAAACCTGTATGGTTTTATATTCTTCTTTGGAACGCAAAAGGATAAATGTTGGTATCGCTCTTTTCCAATAAAAATGAACAGGGAAACGGGCCTGCCAAGCTCCAAAATGACAAAATAACAGAATAAGCATCATTGACTGGTGTCTGTATTGCACAGTGTACGGTGTTAAAATGAGGACATTTTCTGCATTGATTTTTCAAATTTACCGATTTACCTTCCCCTGGAATTATCATTAAGGCTGAATGCGCTATACAGTACATATAACAGTTTTATTTTAGGTCTGTTCCTCACACAAAGATTTTGTTGGGCTTTAGAAGAAAAATAGTGCAAATAGTGCGCATGCTGTTATGACATACTTTTATTGCTCTTTTTTTGGAGCTTGACAGCCTGTATCCTCATTTCCTTTCGTTATATAAAAAAAAGTCCACAAAAAGAAGATCATTTGGGTTTGGAACGGCATGAGGGTAAGCAAAAAATAAGAGAACTATTCCTTTAAGACTTTGGTTAACCCTGCTGTTTAACGTTAAATCTAATCTATTTTGAAGAACAGTTATTCACTACAGTAGAGGCAATTATTTCTTTATCTCCTGACCTTTAAAGAGACGTCACATGATGAATGCATTTATCTTATCATCTCATGAAGTGTTTTCAATAGGGATTAAGCGACCCTGCATAACTGCACACTCCTCACCTGCTTTCTCTTACATCTGCCAGTTTATCACTTTTAGAGGAGTTTGACTGTAGCTGTAATGAACTGGAATCCCTGCCTCCCACCATTGGCTACCTGCACAGTCTTCGGACATTTGCAGCCGATGAAAACTTCCTGTCTGAGCTACCCAGGGAGGTGAGTATTAGTGTTATGCACTTTCTATAGCATTAATAATGAGGGAAATCAAAGGCACATTTCTCTATATATTTTAACTCTTTGTGATGAAAATACAATCTAGACCAACAAAGTCGGTTTAGATGCTTGTCAGTTTAAATAGCCAGATCAAAACCATTAAAACTGCCAAAACAAGTTTAAGAACATTTTAAGTTTAACAATAACCAGCTTAGACCAACACTTCTAAACTGTTAAAATCAGTTAACTCAATTTAACTCAACTTTTTTAAAAAAGCTGTATGTTTCTAGAAGGCTTTGAAATTACTCACCAACGAGTTCACTTTGTAAAATCTTCTGAAATTAGATAAAAAAATACAATAAAACAGTAATTTTTGGAAATATTAAAATTGTAAATAAAAGTGGAATTTTCAGCAGCCATTACTCGTCTTTAGTGCCACATGATTCCTCAAAAATCATTCTGATATACAGATTCTGAGAAACATTTCTTATAATTTTTAATGTTGAAAAAAAAAGTGCAATTTAATTTTTTTGTGAAAACCATGATGTGTCTATTTTCAGGATTCTGTTACAGAAAAACAGCATTTATCTGAAATAAAAAGAACGTAACATAAAAATCAATTTAACACGTATATGCTGGAAAAAAAGTATTATTTGGTAAAAAAAAAAAAAAATGCTGACCTAAAGTAAAAATGCTTGCTGTGCAACATATAAAGCTATGTTAAACTTAAAAATAAATCTATAATACACACATGTATGTACAATATGTATGTAGCTACCACATTTTGAAAGCCACTGTAGTGTCTAAAAGCAGAACAGCCTAAATCTGTTAAACCAAATGTATGGTAATGTCCTGCTGACCTTCACTCACCACTCACTGTATTGACAGAATACCTAAGAGAATGACAGAAAGCTGATATCCAACAAAAAAAAGCTGACAAAATTGCACTTGACCAGAGCTATCATATCCTGTCCTGTGTTGCAGATTGGAAACTGCAGGAATGTTACGGTCATGTCCTTGCGCTCCAATAAACTAGAGTTTCTGCCTGATGAAATTGGACAGATGACAAAGCTACGTGTTCTCAATCTAAGTGACAATAGGTAACACCTGATGTTCCTATAGTTTTTGTTTTTCATTTTACACCTTGTGCACGCATTTGTCAACATTCACAGCAAATGATGTTGATAAACAAATTTCTGGAGGAGTGCGTACGAATGATTAACCGCAGCTGGTGCTTCATTCCCCAATCAGCCTATTATCCGATCACCAAACCAGAAACGAGAGGCTTCACCTTAAATAAACGCAAATTCCCTTCCTCCCGCATCTCGTTCTCGCATCCCTCCGTAGCCCCTTACTCCACCTCTAGACCTCACCTTCCTCCCTGGGGGGCACTCCTGGCCCGCTCCCCGGAAGGCAAGCCAAACAAGCTATTCTATTCGTTACTAATGAGGAAGTGTGAACTGGTGAAAACATGATCAAAATAGTTTATTTTATTATTGAGAATTGTTTGTCAACACATTATAAATGTTTGAAATGCATTGCTGAAACAAGTCTGTGAACTATATAACAGTTAACGGTGGAGTTATACCATTAAACAGTTTTTCAGCCTTTTCATGAACAGTATTTATTGGGCGGGTCTAAATCAAAGCTCGGTGACGCATTGGAGGCTTATTTTTTTAAAGATTTAGATTTTAGCATTCAAATTTGGCTGGGTGGTTAATAACACATTTTTCTGTGGTGTGACAAACTCAGAACACACGTTTAATATTGACATTGTTTAGAAGGTGCCTTTTCAAATAGGTTTGATGAATGGTCTTGATTGGCTCATGTAAAGCCGCGAGCATGGGGTTGATTATTTTCCATAATGGCACAGTAATGGGGCATGACTTCAGAAAAGTGCCTGGCCTTCCCATGGGTTAATTAAGAAAGCTCTTTATGAGCTGTGAGGTCAGTTCAGATGCTCTGACTGCGATCATCTGGAGTATCTGAGTAATTAAACTTAACCAAGACTGCGTGGCATAGCCATTAGAGAACCTGAGTTAATGGGGTTTCTGAAGTGTCTGAACAGAGTCTCCATAGGTCTTCATAACATTTGAACTACACCGAATATATCTCTCCAATAGTCTCATTTGGTTTGTGCCATTCACAGTTTGCCTTTTTGAATACTCATGAACTAATTCTTCATTTTCTGTTTTAGGTTAAAGAATCTTCCCTTCACTTTCACTAAATTGAAAGATCTTGCTGCACTCTGGTTATCTGACAATCAGGTTGTTATCTGGGCCTTCTTTTTCATATTGTGTACAAAGTATATAACTGTATAGAATTAGGAGCACTTTTTAAAACACATTGCATGAACAGTTTGGTCACAGAAAAAAAAAAATATGGTAGCATCATATTAGGTTTTACGGATTTAACAAATGTATAGACAAAATGTATATTTTATTAACTGATATACATATGACATATCTATACAGATATATAGCTATATCTATATAGATTTAGATATATACAAAATATGATAACAAGATGACATTTCCGCTGTTTACCATCCAAAAACATAGTTTTGTATCCAAAGAAGTACTTTAGAGTAAAGTAAAGTATAAAGTATATTTATTATAGCCTTCACCATAAACTGAAGGGGACTTTAGCATTACCCAGTTAACTGTTTATTACATAAATATATTTTACCATTAAAATGACAATAGTTTTTATAATGTCCAGTTGCCCCAGTTAGTGTTTGGACAAATAAAGGACTTACTGTATATGTAAAATATCAAACCACATGGCTTTTTAAATCTAGATTTTGTACAATTACTGTACATTTAGACAAATGCCACTTATTTTTATGATGCAGACTCTTTATGGGGCCACTGTATTTAATTATAGTGGTCAAACAATTTAATACATTTGATTTGGTAGTTGTATTTACAACAATTATTTTTTTATTCAGTCCAAGGCCCTTATCCCCCTTCAAACAGAGGCTCACCCTGAGACCAAACAAAGAGTCCTTACCAACTACATGTTTCCTCAGCAGCCCCGGCACGATGAGGGTAAGAATAAATCAACCGTTTTTCTTTAATTTGACATTTTACTGGATTTAAACTTGTGGATGGATGTGTGTTGTCCTGCAGATTACCAGTCTGACAGTGACAGCTTTAATCCCACTCTCTGGGAAGAACAGAGACAGCAGAGGATGACGGTGGCATTTGAGTTTGAGGACAAGAAGGAAGAAGAGGACAACTCAGGAAAAGTGAAGGTCCCTTTAAGAATTAAAAACGTGAACCCTTTTGGCCCTGTATTTACCTGGTATTAACATCCATCTCTGGTGATCTGATCCCAGATGTTAATATCAGATGTAATGCTGTATCTGGTTAGATGGGATTTAAAACCTTTAAGCATCAGAAAAGGTCATATCTTTGCCATTTGGGCTAAATCCTCCTCCTTCTATCTGCAGGTTGAGATTAATCTGAAGCGCTACCCCACCCCTTACCCAGAAGACCTAAAGAACATGGTGAAGTCAGTGCAGAACCTGGTGGGTAAAACCACTCACCCGCTCAACACTGACAAATGCTCTTCTGGGACCAATATGGAGCTCCACAGCCAAGACAAGTATGAGCCCAAGTGGCCCATTGCTCCTAAGGAGGTAGTGCTTCATTGTCTTATTTCATCACAGGGCCTACCTGGGCTCATAAATCAAAGTCTCTGCAATTTGGCTACAAAGTGCATTTTTTATACATATAAAAGGGATAGATCAGACTCTAGGGTCCTGGTGCCCTATGGTTGTTTATGGTTGCCAAAGTTAAAGGTACACTATGCAACTTTTGGGGTTCCAGTGTTTAATAAACACTACTTCATGCCAGAGCTACTTCTCTCTGTTTATGTATATGACTAGTCACGAAAGAATAGAAAGTAAACATATTGAAAATCATACCATAATGATCCAGGATAATAAAAAAAAAGTTTTGAAAGATGGATTCGTGGTGTACTTGCTCATACAGGTGCATCTCAATAAATTCGAATTTCAACAAATTTTAGTAGTCTTTCCCATAATTGTGGTTGCTTGTCCTAAACTAGCCCAGGAGGTACCCAGTATAGAAAATAGTCAAGATCATTATTGAATATTTTAGTTTTTGAGATTATAATTTAAGACATATAATAATGATGATAATAATAATACATCAATTTAATGATAATAATTGTTTTATTATTATTGAATCATTATGGTATATTATATGTAGTGCAGGGCATCCAAAATAATTTATATACTGTGCATATTATATATATATATATATATATATATATATATATATATATATATATATATAAACACCCGTATTTACATGTATATTTATATTCATATAATTTATTTGATATATAAATATATTTAATATGTAAACATAACATATGTTTCTTAAATATATTTAAGAAATGTACATCATATGTACATCATAATATACATAGTACACTACACACACATATTTGTGTGTTAATCGCGATTAATCTTTGCCCAGCATTAATGTATACATACATTAAATATATATAGATAGATATAGATATATATTCAATAATAATTCTACTAATATATTATCTATAAAAAAACCATTTTAATTGAATGGTTGTGTCTTATATTATATTGCTATTGCTGCAGTTTTATAGAAAACAATCTGAGGTAATGTGTTATGGTAAAATGAGTAATGACTGTAATGCACAGCCTCTCGTGGGC
The DNA here is from genome assembly GCA_032275025.1 of Enteromius treurensis. NCBI lineage: Eukaryota > Metazoa > Chordata > Actinopteri > Cypriniformes > Cyprinidae > Enteromius > Enteromius treurensis. Next base: position 3,224 of record JAUCMU010000027.1, on the reverse strand, counting down.
TTGAATATCAATCACTTTGGAGTCACAGTTAATTTTGTCATTGAAGCATGAGACACTTGTAGATTAGTGTGTGTTCTTCGTAGGTGACAGAACGAGAGGTCAAAGACTTCTCGAAACCACCAATGTCCGATCAAGGCATCATCCTCAACTCAGCCATTGACATCCCAAAACGCAAAGACAAAGAGGATCTGACCGAGAGCTCGGAAGTATGACAAGTTTTCTCTATTAACTGTCTCGAAATCTCTTTTAAATGCTAGGTGCCTTTATCCTTTTACAATATTTATGAACAGTAATATATCTGGGTTGCAGCTCATTTTAAGCTCCCCGTAACATTTCAGAGCAGTTAAAATGGAAAAATGATTGTAGATACAAAACACAAAAGGGATTTCCAAAGTCAGTCGAGAGTGTGTAATGAAATTCCGGCAGTAGTTTCTTTGATTCTGAAGGCCTGGTATTTGCATCCTCGGTGTCTGTTGCAGTTCGGTTGCGTGTATAGAGAGTGTTGAGTATAGTGCTGAGCGTGTTTGTTAAAGGTTACCTGAACCTGTGGAGATGAAATACACAAAGATCAGTGCAAATGTTTCATCTCTCACAGCCAGCAGCCGCCAGAGCCGCAGTGTTGTTTAGGACACAGAATAACAATCGAGTCATTAACTTTGCCTGTGAATATTAAAGAGAGCTGGTGCAATTAGTAGTGAATGTCACAGTAACCTTGTAGTATGCTTAATTTTTTAGTAACTTGCTTTTAAAATATCATACAATCATTTATTTACTAGAAAACTAGTCCTGCAGTGTTTTATATCCTGTAGCACTGCTTCAAATACAGCCGGAAATCTTTTAGTAAACACAAATAAAGGTCAGCGTGAAATGTCAAGAACACTCAGATGATCCATTAAAGGTTCCTACTGTATATGAAAATCTTAATTGAATTCAAAACTGCTAAAATGATTCGAGTAAACCATAATAAATCTCAAGGAATTATGCAAACACAGCTACGTTCATAATCCATTCATTAATGCCAGGCTTTTCTATGCTTGCAGTAGCTCTTTGTTTAGAATAGCATACAAGTGCATGTGTATTGTGTTCATCGCAGCTTGGCCTCACACTGTTTCCCCCCATGGTCTCAGAGACCCCCCCGGCCAAACTGTGGAGCTACAAATATTTTTATTAATATCAGGGTTATCGGGACCTTGGGAGTACCAGTGCCATAAACCTCATGTATCTTACGCATACTTTTCTTTCTAGACCATGAGAATCCATTTTTGTTTGTTTGTTTGTATATATGTATGTATGTTTGTTTTGCTTAGATTTCTTTACATCGCGTCGTTCCCAAGCCGCAACAGCCAGAGAATACAAGCCTGGCCGTTACTTCCTCTTCCTGTTTCTGCCTCATAGTAAGTGGCTGAGAGACAAGACAGCAGAAAATCAGCTGGACATATGGGGTGGCTCATTTCAACTGCCTTCAAAGCAAATTTGATTAATTTTTTTCAGACACCCCCATTGTGGGTGAAACATTTGTTCAATACTTGCATGGGTTTGTTTCCCATAATAAAGAAATTACAGGGGGGCTAGACGGTACCAAGACCCCCAAGTTATTAGTCCCCTGTCATAGTCCCCTAGTTATCTCGAAACTCATTCATCATGAATGAATGAATGAATGAAACTCAGGGTAAGGGGAGACTGTCCAGTAGCCTTGAAGTGTAATTTAAATTTGTTATTACAGCAAAAGATTGCAAAGATTTCAAAGTAATATTCTAATTTTAAATATATTAATAAATATTAAATATATTTAATTTATGTTATTTAATTAATTTGTATTAATAAATACAAATTATAACTACTCACAATGCTTTGTGGGGGAATACATCATAGTTACCCCTTTATTTCAGTGATTCTACACAATTTTTTTGAATACAAACAACATTTTTGTCCTGCAGGGGATTTATTTATTTAGTCTCTTACCAGCAAATGTACTATGGCTGCATTTGTATAATCTAAAATACAGTGAGGCAGTGTTATTCTGAAATATTTAAAACAGTATAAAATAAAATATTTTAAAATGCATTTTTTTCTTGTGATGGCAAAGCTACCTTTCCAGCAGCCATTATAACAGACTTCATTGTCACATAGTTCTTCAGAAATGTATTAATATTGAAAACAGTTTTGCTGCTTAATTTGATTTTTTCCCCCAGTATTCTTTCATTAACCCTTTATCGGGCAAGGAACTATATTTGGTAACTTAATCGATCGTCTCGTGCCTTTCCGTGAGCTCGTGTAAGCGCATGGATTTGTTCCAGCCAATCAGCAGAACTCAGTCTACGTCACAGATGTCAACATCGTGGCATTTGACCAATCAGGAGTTGCCCGGGGCATTTCAAACGTCAGCGTACTTCCGGAGTTTGAAAAGTATGTGCTTCAGCTCATACCTACTCTCACAAAAATATAAAGAGCATCAAAACGAACAATGATAAGTTAACGAAACTCATGCATTAGATGGTTGAATAGTTGTGTTAAACGTTGAGATAGGTGTTGTTTGCATAACATTTCTAGAAATTAGTGAATGCTGTGACATGAAAAGTGGTGTGATCATATTTGATCATACGCCCTATTCAGGTAACTGCCTGTATGTCTATATTTAGACATACGCTCGATGCATTATACAAATAATGCATTAAAATATAGGACAATTGTAAGTAATGTTGACACAGGTTTGTATAACATTATGCAGTGATTCAGTGGGAGATTGATTGAAATGATCAAGCCATAAATAGTGAAATATATTGTTTAACTTAATAGATTTTATTCATTTATTACTTTTAACCCAGTTTATATTATTATGGCACACATTGGTGTTTATTTTTACTGTGAGCCTTATTACTGCTAAGATAAGTGGTACCACCTAGACTAGTGTGCTATTTTTACTTGTTATTATATATTTACATATATGTCAGTATTCTTCTTTTTCAGTAGATCTAAACTGTACATTTTTGTATATATCCAGCTTTTGAAAAACTAGAGTCTATGGCACATAAAAAAAATAAAATAAAACAAAGTGAAAAATTTTTTTTAATTAAATGAGAAAAGTGTATGTACATTCTATGTATTTATTTGTATTTAATGTGTGTTTTAATAGGGGTGGGCATAGATTATTTTTTTTAATCTAGATTAATTTTGAAATTAATCTAGATTAAAATGGCTCATTTGAATTCTGCCAAAGGCATTCA
>JAUCMU010000026.1:22004735-22021119 GCA_032275025.1 Enteromius treurensis | reverse complement strand
CGCCTGACCTGTGCGACTGCTCTCGTTTTGTTCTCACGGTACTTTGATGGCACATGTGATCGACAGGCGGCTGCAGCGCCGATCAAAGTCGGACAAATAATCTTCCCAGAATGCATTGTTTAGTAAGGCGGCAGCCGATTTCTTGCGGCGCCGCATGAAGTCGAACACACTTAATGTCATGGATCTGATTCAGACAGCGGAGAGGAAGAACAATTGGGTAGGAAAGATGCTGAAGAATTTAAGGTGGTAATGACATTTGCAGAATCTGAAATAAAGTTAAACCAAATTAAATTGACTAAAGCTTTGAAAAAAGTGCTTGGAGAGAAAAATTGTGCAAAAAATCTGAGAGATGGAAAACTGATTGTCATTTGTAAAGATGAAAAGCAACAAAAGAAGGCTTTAAATATAAAGGCAATGCTAGGGCACAATGTTAACAAAAAGCCATGGGTAAGAGGTGTAATTACTGGAATGCCTACTGAGGTATCTGATGACCAAATTAAAAACTCAATTGAAGGGGGTAAGGTAATTGGAGTTAAAAGATTGGAGTCCAATATACCAAAAACAAAGAACGAATGGATAGTCTGTCAGTTATGCTGCAGTTTGATGAAGAGGAAATGCCAACTAGAGTTAAATAGGGTACATATGTTACCCCACCACTGAGATGTTACAAGTGCCAAAAATATGGACATGTTAGTGCAGTATGCAGGGGTAAGCTGATGTGCAAGGTGTGGGGGCAATCATGAATATGGCAAATGTGAAGGAGCAAAAGCAAAATGCTGCAACTGTGGTGGAGAGCATGCTGGGTTTGGGGGATGCTCTGCACACAAACATGCAGTAAAAGTGCAAAATATAAGGACATCTGAAGGGGTGACTTATGCTGAAGCAATTCAGAGAGTAAAACATACTGAGCAGATACAGGAAGAGACAAGGAGTACTGTTGTACAGAGGACAAATAATGAGGATAGATTGGATGTTGGAAAAATGGAATTTGTGTCGTTTATGGCTGAAGTGATAAATTGTTCGGCACAAACAGAAAGCAGAACAGAAATAATCAAAATCATAATTAGAGCAGCAGAAAAATATCTGGGGGTAACTGGAGTAAATCTGGAAAAAATAAATAATGTACTAAAGGCTCAACCTAGTACTCAAATTCCATTCGAAAATTCTTACGATCCTGCAATGGAATGCTAGAAGTCTTATATCAAATGGGTTAGAATTAAAACACTACATTGACCAACTCGACAAGAAGCCTCAAATAGTCTGTATTGAAGAAACATGGCTTAAACCACATTTAAATTCTGTTTTAAGTGGATATAATAGGATTAGGAAAGATAGAAAGGTAGAGAATGGAGGTGGGGTGGCTACGTTTATTAGAAATGAAGTACAATATTCAAGCGTTAAAGATATTGAGGAATACGAATTAGTAATGGCAGATATATATGTTGAGAATCAAAAAATTTAAGTTATTAATTATTATAATCCTTGTAGAATTATAAATAAAGAGATAGAAAAGATCATTGGGACAGTAAAGCAAAAAATAATTTGGTGTGGGGATTTTAATGCACATAGCACTTTGTGGGGAAGCAATAATAATGATCATAATGGTGATGTTATAGAAGAAATAATAGATAGTCATGGATTAGTCTGTTTAAATGATGGTAGAAATACTAGAATAGATTTGGTACATGGAAATGGATCAGTGTTGGATTTAACTTTAGTATCTGAGGTGTTGGCAAGCAAGTGTGAATGTGAGGTAGAGGATGGAAATAACATGGGTAGTGATCACTATATGATTGTATGTAGGGTAGGTGTGAGTGTTTTAGAGAATAGTGTAGTTCCAATTCCAAAAATTGAAGCGTATAAATATTTAAGTGAAGTAGGATTAACAGCAATAAAAATGGATTCAGTGAAGGATATTGATGAATATAATAGGCAAGTTTGTGAAGCATTGTGTGATGTAACAAATAATATTATAGGGAAAAAAGGATCATGTAAAAAGAAGAAAATGGTTGACTGAACAATGTAGTCAAGCAGTGCAAAGTAGGTCTAAAGCACTTAAGAGACTTTTTTGTTTGATGACTTTATTAAATACAAAAAAAAACTCAAGCAGAAGTGAGAAGAATAGTTCGAGCAGCTAAAAAGAAATACTGGAGAGATTGGTGTAGTACGATTGGAAAAGATATTGACATAAGTGCAGCACATGGAGGAGAGGTGACTAGTCATGGCGGCACAGAGGAGCAGGTGTCTGACAGTGAAGTCAAGGAGGGACAGAGACAGAGTGAGCAGGAGAGTGTAGTTGAAACGGTAAGCATGGTAGCTACATGATTTAACAGGGAGGGAGTGTTAAACAGGGCGGATGCAGCAGGATGGCGTAAGTGGGCCTGGCTGGGCCACGAGGAAGATGATGATGATGATTTACCTAAATTAATGAATATTATAATTAATAAAAATTATAATTTTAATCATTATTTAGATAGCACAGATATTCTGAATGTCTTTGGCAGAATTCAAATGATTAATTTCTAAATTAATCTAGATAAATTAAAAAAAATCCATGCCCACCCCTAATTATATAATTAGGGTTGGGTATCGAAACCCTGTACCAGTGTGTAACCGGTATGTACCGAACCGAATCAAAACGCGGATTTCGGTGCCGTGCCTGAACAAAAAGCCCAACAAATCAATGGCGCCAAATCTATGCCATTTAATAAGCGAGCGCACCACTTATGCTAGCGCGCGCTGTAAATCATTCCCGCCAGAAGAAAACAGATCTACGTGCGAAGAAACAGCCCGCGAGCTCATTTCAAACCCCACGCGCGCGTGATATGTCATCTGCACGCGATTAGTCTCCCCTGTTTGCGCGAACATGCTTATTTTTCTCAGTCGTGGTTTAGTTGTAATCTCAAATGTCATTGGTTATTCCCCTTTTCTGGAAGTCAGTATTGGATGCCTGTAATAAGATGATTCAATCACTTGACTAGAGACCATATGTTAGTTATTGTTTCATTAGCTTGATTTACCTAGTCTTTATTTAATGTAATTCAATGTATTGTTCAGAGTAGATCTTTTTCAGAACCTTTATTGATAGACCTTTTAAAGACCCCCCAAGAGGTGATTGTGGTAGTACTGTCACAAACACACAGCGTTAAACACAGGTGCTTGTGTCTAAAGAGAAAACGTGTCAGTATATTAGATGTGTGCAGCTCTTAAAGGGACAGAACTAAACATGCACCGCTTGTCATTAAAGAGAGAGTTCACTCAAAAATTATAATTGTGTAATATTATGTTTATTTGTGATGTGCATCTATTGGAATAACAAAGATAAAATGACAACGATTTTTATCTTTGCTCATTTTGGTCTAAATATCTGTGCTTCTTTATTTTATACTTTGTTACCTTGAAAAGGTAACAAAGCTCTGTAATTTTGCAAAATAGTCTTAAAAAACCATCTTGAAAATTGTGAATCGTGATTTCCCCAGAAAAACATCGTGATATGATATTTTTCCCATATCGCCCACCCCTATTCTATTGTCTCTTCAAACCTCTCTGATGTCATTGATATTTCTTCTCCGTCTGTGATAATATCTATTTATCACTCTATAATTTCTGAAATCCTAAAGCAGCATGCTCCTATTAAGGCCAGAAATGTCCTTCTCCTTGGTATACCCCTGAGCTCCGTATTCTTAAGGCTGCTGGTAGACCACCTAAACATCTTTACAGGAAAACCGCTCTTTTCTTGATCATCTTAAAAATCTGCTCTCATTTCAGCTCGCTTTAATTTAGTCTCTGCCACAATTAATGAAGTAAGAATCCAAAAGCACTTCAGAATCAGAAAGAGCTTTATTGCCAAGTGTGCTTGCACATACAAGGAATTTGTTTTGGTGTCACAGCTGCCAGTACACAGAGACAACAACAACACAACAAAGAATAAATCAAAAAACACAACAATAAATTTAAATACAATAAATAAACGTACTACCCCCCACCTCAGGATGTCCTAGCCTCTGATGAGTTTTGCTGCTACGTTTTGGATTATTTGCTTGAAAAGACTAACGCTGTCCACCAATGTTTCCCTGCTGATACAGAGCTCAGCCATCCATCGAATCTGTCCAGTCAGTCTCTGTCCTGTTTTTCTCAGACGACCCCAGACTCTAAGCCAATCTTGAAATCCAACTCTCGATCCTGCTCCTCTCCTGAAACTTTACCACTCTGCCATCTCTGCACCTATCTCTCATTTTATTAAGGCATCTCTTACCTCTGCCACTAAAAACTGCTGTCCTCAAGAAACCCAACCTTGTTCCCTTAGTTCTAATTATCGTCCCATTTTTTAATTTACCCTTCATCCCGACACACTCACTACGTTCCTGATTCTGGCCTTCTCTCTGTCCCTCGGTCCCTCTCTTCAATGGGGGGCAGATCTTTTAGTGTTTCTGCTCCTGAACTGTGGAATTCTCTACCATTCTCACTCCGTTCTGTTAATAATCTCTCAGAATTGAACTTGTTTTCTGAATCTTACACCTCTGATTGGATAAACTGATCGCTTTGTTTAATCCACTTGTCCTCTGCATGTTTGTCTCTTAGGTCTTGTTTTGTATTTCCAGTTTGTTATATTTGACGTCTTGTATGTTTGTTGTCTAATGTTTCTCTGGTGGATTACTGTTTTCCTTCGATGTCTGTTCATATTTTCTCTTCTTTGTTACATTCATGGTGAAGTGTCCTTGAGCTCTGGAAAGGTGCTATATAAATAAAAATCATTGTTAGTATGACTAAGCCACGTCATGTATGAAGCTGATGAGATTGAGGTCACGTACATATATAGTGTGATAAGTAGATATTGATGTACAGTCCTAATCACGTGATCGTCTGTCACATGATTTCCTCTCACATGTTAATCTGTGTCTGCAGGAGTCTGAAGGTGCTGCGGCGGTTGTCTGCGTGCTGTCGGCGCTCCTCACCTTTGACCCCTGCGGTGGCTGCGGAGCTGCGGAGGGAATGTGGGAAGAGTCTGGTGTGGGTGCGTCTACGTCTGTTGAGCAAAGGTCAGCCGGCACTGCACACTATGGTGTGTGTCCCGACGACCTCTGACCTCCAGCAGCTGCTTCGGGACGCACGCAGCAGCGGCCCGCAGGAGCCTGGACACCGAGATCAACTGACCCCGTCCGGGGCGGTCAGGGGTGTGTGTCCGGCGCCGCTGCCCCATGTCCTACCCCACTGCAGCCGGCTGACCCTGGGATGGGTGACGCAGGGGGACTTCTCTCTGGCGGCCGGCTGTGGCGAGGCGCAGGCCTTTATCAGCACCGCTGGACTCCTGCACATGATCCTCCAGCAGCCGGCGGAGCAGCGCGGCCTTGTTCTGCTAAGAAACCCCTCATCCCTGCAGTACCGATTCGCTCGCATCAGCATCGACGTCTGACCATCACACACCTCTCAGACGCTATACGGGACCGCATGTGCTAAAACACTTCCTGTGTGTGTGTGTATATATAAATATATAATTTGAGAGAAACTCTACATTGTGCTGAAATTTGTCTTTTTTTTTTTTTTTGATGGAATTTGAGACATATTTGATTTACTAAGACATTTTAATTTTGTGTGAATACTGGGTGTCATACTCTGCTGAATCTGAGCCTGTGCTGATGCATTTTTGTGTTATTAACCCAGCATCAGTGTTTTTAGTTTCTGCTCTGAATCTCCCTCTAGATTAAAAATGAAAGCAAAGCACTAGCGTCCTTTCTTCACGTTTCTCCTTTGGACAAGTATTTAGATATTCAAAGTAGTTTATTAAAAACAAAAATCATAATCACAGTTAGACAGTTATGCATTCAAAATGTTTTTCAAAACTCAGTTAGTGGTGTCTGCTCTCAATCACACACACTGTTAGTGTGGTTCTCTGTCCCTCCTGCAGGGGGCGCTCTGTCTATGGCTCTTCCTGAATCCCGCTGTTGCATGTGAGTTTAGACGCCAGTGTCCCATATTTACTGTCGTCTGACTGTGGCTGCACTTTGTCCGTGCAGCTTTTGCCTGAAATACACAAAGACCAGCTCATTGTATCAAGGTGTCGAACTTGACTTTAGATGCAACTGTAATTAAACACACCTGGTCCAGTTAATCAAGTCATTAAGGGTTATTTGAAACTATATGTATACAAGTTCGAGCAGAGTTGGCACCCCTGCATTATATCCTGAGTGCTGATGTGCTACCTGGTATCTGGCCCATAGAAATGAACACACGGTCCATCTTGATTCTTGGACGAGCTCTTGCGATTAAAAACACTCCAGTAAACGCCAGCAGACACCTGAGAAACACACACATGTTAAACCGCAAACACACAGGCAGATATTGTTAAAAGCTACAATAGTCTTTAAGGAGAACTCACCCGATCACAAACATGATGATGTATATCAAAGATAAACCATAAAATTCTTCATAAAATAAAATGCCTAGAAATACAAACATATTCAGGTTGACGTTTTTGTGTTTTCAGAAAGGAAAAGCAAATGTTTATTGTTCATTTAATCCGACTGACCAGCGACGACGGCGCTCGCGGTGAAGAACACGTAATTGATGGGCACGATCTCGGTGGCGTCAAACATCTTCATGGCCTGGTTCAGAAACCTGAGCAAACACAGAGAAATGAGCAGGATTCTTCTGAGCTCAGCAAGAGATGAGCGTTTTAGCGAAGGGTCAGACGCACTTGATCTGAAAGGCGCAGGAGGTGACCATGATGATGAACATGATGTAGAAGATGGGATAGGTGAGCTGCAGGTGACTTCCACGGATTGTCTCTGTGATCATTCCTGAAACCGCTTTCACCGAGATGACCGTCACCGAAGCTGCAACAAACACGCTTTTACTCATCTGTTCTTCATGACCGCTTTCACACCGAGATCACCATCTGTTCTTACCGAGTAAGGCCACCAAGATCATCATGATTACGATGTGTTTTATGTTCCTGCACTTGTACAAATACATCAGGATTGCGAAGAGAACCATTTCAAACATCTGCAGAGACACAGACAGAGAAGCACATCATCTATACGTGATGACTGCTGTTTATTTCACCTTGACACCTAGAGATCCATGAACACACTTTACTAATGGTCTCTTCTACAAAATGTGATCAGTTAGCTGTACTGTTACTTGGTCAAGATTGAACAGACGTACAAAGTAAATCAGGAAGGTCCAGCTGACCAGCGAGCGCTCCACCATGTTGGCGGTGACATGAGGCGATGAATGAGGGGCGAATGTCACCAGAAAGTAGGTTCCGGTCAGCGCTAAAGCACCTCCTGCCAAAGAAACACCTTCATCACAAGAACTCTGAGTGGACAACTAGTGCCTCGTTTCCTGCTGATTGCTTAAGAAGCTCTTCAGCAGATGACTGAAATCATTTTCAGTCTGGACCCAATGAGCTTTAGTCAACAACAAATATTAATTAAACTAATAATCATCTCCTGTTTTCTGGACAACAATACACTGAATCAATACAGCCCAAATTACACATTTTTATTTATTTGTATATTAGGAAGATATTGTACACATTTGCTACTGTAAATATATCAAAACCTCAGGTTTGATTAGTCATATGAATTGCTAATAACTTAATCTGAACAACTTTATTCGAAAGTTTATCTATAGGAGACAATATGATTTTGAGTTCACTTATTTTCTACACAACAAGAGAAGATTAGGAATAAGTTTACAAGAACTTTATGAGATGTAAGAAGGACTCACCGAGGATGTCTGAAGCACGTAACGTTTCTTTCAGAAACACCACAGAAATCACGGCACTCGCTGAAAGAGAGACGAACAGAGGCAGCTTTACATGCTTCTGAAAATCAAACCGTAAAACACTGACTCTTGAACTATAGACCAGCAGACCTGTGATGGATTTTAATGGATGAAGCGAAGGTCTTACCGATAACAGACACACAGCCGAGCGGAGCGATGAGCGACGCCGGAGCGAATCCATACGCTGCAAAGTTCCCCAGCTCCCCTAAACCCATGAGCAGGATTCCGCACCACCACAGACGGCTGGTGTAGTACGGCTTCGTCCCTCGCTGAGACTGCCGCAGATGTGTGTATTTCTGCACAAACACCAGCAACACTCCCACACTTTAGAAGAGATGACCTCTGAACGTCAAACACACTGAAACAGAGCGATGTGTGAAGATCGTGTGCAGGAGACCAGCTTCACCTGGATATTTAAGGAGATGCTGATGAGAAAGTTTCCACATACTGCGATGCAGATCCCCACGATATAAACCTACAAACAAAAAACATCAGCTCACGGACAAAACATGTGAGGGACTACAGGGGCCCGGAGCCGTGAGGAGCCCAACCTGTACACAGGGCCCAATCCAGCTGTTCAGCGGCTCGAGAACATGAGCTACTGAAGTAAAACTAAAACCAACTCAGAACTGAATTCTCAGTTTAGAGAAGTGACCGTAGATCAGATTCGAAGTCACAGTAGCTGTACTTTTAGTTCAGTTTTAGATTAGACGTTATAGTTGCTTTAGATGGAGTTTAGTCTCTGATTAGAGGTTTTAGTCACTGTAGTTTGAGTTTAGTCTCAGAGTCACAGTGGCTGTAGTTTTAGTTAAGTTTAAGATTAGAGATTGGGGTTGCTGTAGATTGTTTAGAGGTCATAATTGATAGAATTTAAGTTTAGTCTCTGATTAGAGGTCATAATGGCTGTAGTTTAAGTTTAGCTTCAGATTAGAGTTCGGAGTCACTGTAAAGTCGCTATAGTTTGAGTATAATGTTAGATTAGAGGTCATAGTGGCTGTAGATTGTATACCTCCATCCTAGATCTTCACCTGTTGTTCCCACAAGGCATGTAAAGCGAGTGGATAACCACATTCACAAACACACTGCACCACTGGCAATCGAAAAGAACAACAGACACAAATTCAGCCCAACTGTGGTCATGAGCATCTCTCTGACGTTCAACTGCTGTTCAGAGCTCTACCATCAGTCTGTGTACATTCACATCAGACTGAGCTCAAACGTGACATGCGTCCATTATCTGACTCAAAAGAAAAGAAAAAAAACGATGTGAAATCCTTCAAAGGAAATCAAAACCTTTACAGAAGGTGACAGAAAGAAAACTCTCCTCACCACCTCTACTAACTGAACGTTATTTTCTTCTACAGGAAGATAATACATAATCATGGAAATGTTCTAAATTACATTGGACAGCATTGACCTCCTTCATGTCAATTTCATAAATCTTAATTTTTAAAAAGGGTTAGGAGCCTAGCTGATATCAAGTACCAACAAAACTTCACAATAAGCAACCACTCGACAGGCCATCAAAGAACAAGACCAATAATCAATAAGAGGCTTAGTCCTCCCTTATTATGAATATTAACAGTGGCATCTTTAACAAAACACCTATGAGCAGAAATACATACAGTGTCTCCGGTACAGGAACGACCTCTCAGTGCTGGGACTTTCTGTGTGTGTGTGTGTGTGTGTGCTTGCAGGACAGGGCAGGACAATAGTGTTCTGTGAGTGTGTGTGAGTTGCAGGCGGGGTCAGTCTGTGCTGGACGGACAGTAGATCTATTATCTTACATTACAGCACATTCTTGCATGCTAACACTGAGAGTGTGTTTAAATGTTTGCTTGTAAGGTTTACAGTAACACAAATAAAATGACCAACATACTAGTAGCAACAATCAAAATGGCTTATTGTCATGTAAAAGATGCAGAAAAGAAAGCATATTCATTTACATTATTTTTATTAGTAGTACATTTTTTCAGGAAGGGCTGGTAGTGGTCTCCTCTCAACATGCTAATGTTCTGATGATCTCGACTGCAGATCTAGACATTTACATTTACTCTTTGATCAAATACTTCTGTTTGGCCAAAAAAGCTCCTGAAATGCTTGACCCTGGTTATGATCGTGACAGATATCATATAGGCTATTTACAGTGAGGCGCGCTTCTGATCGAGACTTGACACTTGTCGTCTCTCTGGAGACTCGCCCATCACGTCTTCGTGGATTCTTCAAGACCCTGTAGGATGTTTTTCAGAGGTGCGTGGAAGTCATCCGCATTTGAACATTTTCAGCTGTTGTGAGTGTTTTGTCTGATGAGATCATTCAGTGTCGTCACCGTCGTGCGCGCGCCTGCAGCTGTGCGCGTGTTGAGAGCGCTGAAATATCGCCGTGAGTTCGTAACGATATAATTCGCCTCACGTATAAATCACGTCTGTAGAAACGGCGTGTGAATCTGAAACACGCTCGGAGCGGAATCGCCGCGCCGGGAGGATTCAGTTCGTGATTCTCGCGACGGATGAACGGTTTCTGTGAGGAATGAGAGATGAAGCGCCGCTCGGTGAACGCTTACATGGATGAGGGAGAGGGCTTTCTCATGTGTGTGTTTGTCTCCAGACCTCAGCTCTTCAGAGACAGACAGAGCTCACAGTGATCGTGTTCTTTCACCGATCGATCGGTCATGGCCTGGGCTCCGGAGGATGGTGCTATTCGCATCAATGTGGGAGGCTTCCGGCGGAGGCTGCTGTCCCAGCGTCTCTCTCGGTTCCCCGAGACCAGGCTCGCCCGGCTGCTCCGGTGCCAATCCAAAGAGTCCATCCTGGAGCTCTGCGACGACTATGACGACTCCGAGAATGAGTTTTATTTCGACCGCAACCCAGCGCTCTTCCCGTACGTCTTACACTTCTACAACACGGGGAGGCTTCACGTCATGGATGAGCTCTGCATCTTCTCCTTCAGTCAGGAGATCGAGTACTGGGGCATCGACGAGCTGTTCCTGGACTCGTGCTGCAGCGGCTCCTATCACTGCCGGCGGACGGAGCCCGAGGAGAGCGACTCGGAGGACAGGAGCGAGGAGGCCAGCACCACCTCCTCCTTCCACGAGATCCTGGAGTTCTACAGCGACGCTGGCAAATTTGACAAGCAGCTGCTGGGGAGCGTCCGGCGGAGGATCTGGCTAATGCTGGACAATCCTGGTTACTCCATCCCCAGCCGGCTCATCAGCATCTTCTCCATTCTGGTGGTGCTGGGCTCAATCGCTTCCATGTGCATGAACAGCATGAGCGAGTTCGCGTTGCTGGATGCCGATGGAAAACCCAGCGAGGACCCTAGCTTCGAGGCCGTGGAGCACTTCGGCATCGGCTGGTTCACACTCGAGCTGCTGGCCAGGTTCACCGTGGCTCCGGACCTCTTGCGTTTCTTCGAGCACCCGCTGAACCTTATTGACCTGGTGTCCATCCTGCCCTTTTACCTGACCCTGCTGATACACCTGGTGGCAGACAGCGGCCCGGCGCTTGCCAATCTGGGCCGAGTGGCTCAGGTGCTGAGGCTGATGAGGGTGTTCCGTATCCTGAAGCTGGCGCGTCACTCCACGGGCCTGCGCTCGCTTGGAGCCACGCTCAAGAACAGCTACAAGGAGATAGGCCTGCTGCTGCTCTATCTGGCCGTCGGAGTGTCCTTCTTCTCCGTCATGGCCTACACCGTGGAGAAAGAGGACAACGAGGGATTGAACACCATCCCGGCCGGCTGGTGGTGGGCCACGGTCAGCATGACCACGGTGGGATACGGCGACGTGGTTCCTGGCTCTGTCGTGGGTAAACTGACCGCCTCGGCCTGCATCCTGGCGGGAATATTGGTCGTGGTGCTTCCGATCACTTTGATATTTAACAAATTCTCTCTGTTTTATAAGAGACAGAAACAGTTGGAGATCGTCATGCGGCGCTGCGACTTTGACGGGGGAATGAAGGAGGCTCCGTCTGTGAATCTGAGGAATTATTATGCTCATAAAGTCAAAACACTGATGGCCAGTCTGTCCAACATGAGCCGCAGTTCACCCAGCGATCACAGTCTGAACATGTCTCTGCATTAGACAGGAACGGCGTGTTTGCATCATGGATCTCACACTTGATTCAATGCATCTGATCAGTAGTTCAAGTAATGATTTGTGTTTATACAGGCATGAATGGGAGCCACAATGAACCATCTTCACAAATGTTTTCTCTCCGCTTTTTTTGTGCAGAGAGTTTTCTGTATTCGTTATTAAGAAAAAACAATTGTTGTGATTTAAAAGTGCTTATACTTTTTTGAGAAGCAAGGTCTTTGAAGTGTTAATGTCATCCAGGTAAATCACGTGACAGCCGACCATCTGAAATAAACTTTGAAACAAATTATTTTCAGTTTTGTTGCTTTTCAAACATCTGTAAAACCCTACATTTCTATTGTACAGCTATCATGTTGTTTATATTGCTGTTGTTTAATTTAAGATGCAGAATGTGACCCTGGCGGATGGTTTTGCTGAATTCAATGTGTTCCTGGTTTAACATATTTTGTTAACCCTGGAACAACAATTTAATCCAAAAATGTATACTCTTGACCACATATCTATACCTAAACCTACCCTTACTCAAGAGTAATGAGGAAATGATAGATGACTGACACGGATGTAAGCACCAAACACTGATTGGAAGCCTAAACTTCACAAAAACTATAAACTGGTTCTTCAGATCTAATTGGTTAATCACATGTCGCTCTCAGCAAAATCAGGTTCTGCCAGAGATTGTGGTCGTCGTAATTTTGACAAGAAAGACATGATCCTGGATCTGTCCAAAAATAAACCCTTATCCCCCTAAACCTACCTATTACCCAAAATGTATTCCTAAAATCAGTGGGAAATGACAGCTGATTAACAAGCACCTAACCCCGATCATAACCCTAAAACAGATATTTCCAGAAAAATTATCCCTCAAATCTGATTGGTTGATTGGGATGTTGCTCCAGGAACATCTTGTACTCCGCCAGAGGGCTGTACATTGTGCTATATACATTCAAACAGTATATGGCTCACATGTAAATATCATATATGTGTGTGTGTGTCATTATAATGTGTTTTCATGTGCATGTGAGGACAGAATCAGACTGGTTACAGAATGTAAATATTTCTGATTCAGGTAATAATGAGCACAAATGGGTGCACAGATATATATTTTTAGGACTGTGGCACTATTTTCGTGAAATGTTTCCCCCAAACTCTTGTACCTTTAATGTGGAATAAAGTAAATGTCAATGTTAGATGTACTGCCCTACATTTCTATAACAAATCATTTAAAAAATACTGTGTTGTAGTATTTATATTTGTATTAAAAATACTCTCTTGGCTGGTGAGAGGTTTGGTCACTGCAGAGAGCGTTTTGTGTTCTCTTCTATTCTGTTCTATTTTTGTTCTATCCCAGGGCTGTCCAAACTCTGTCCTGGAGGGCCGGTGTCCTGCAGAGATTAGCTCTTACTTGCCTCAACACACCTGCATGGATCTTTCTAACATTCTCTTTGCATTCTCTTGGAAACCCAGCTGTCTACAGAAATCTCCATGAACTGATTTCTTCTTATTGTCGTCAGTCAAGGTCTCTTTAAGACAAGTCATGTCACACTTGGCGGCCATCTTTGAAACACCTCTCCGGTTAGGGTTAAATTCTCTGAAACTGTTCACTAAGCTTAAGATTCAATTTCATATTTGTAATCACTAATCTGACTGCAA
The DNA here is from genome assembly GCA_032275025.1 of Enteromius treurensis. Taxonomy (NCBI): domain Eukaryota; kingdom Metazoa; phylum Chordata; class Actinopteri; order Cypriniformes; family Cyprinidae; genus Enteromius; species Enteromius treurensis. The sequence goes on along the minus strand of JAUCMU010000026.1, from coordinate 22,007,591 downwards.
TCTGACAACAACTGTGTAATAAATGTTGTTTGCTCAAATTGCGTTATAAAAGCTTATTTCTCAGGTGAGATCTGTCAATGCGCATGCGCAGTCCTAGGCACACGTCTCAGAATGCTGGCTGTTTCTATAGCAACTGGAACTTCTAACAACAGATGTGGAGATGGGCTGACTTTACAAATCATTGGCTGCTTTATTCAGAAGGCGGGGCTTTCGGCCATGTTAAGCGTTGCATTTTCCCCCATTCAAAACTATACGAGTGACATGTCTTGGGTATTCTATAGTTTTTGTCGTCAGTGCAATGCTTGATGAGTATTTCCACATCACTCTGATGAGACTGTACATGTGTAAACTTTTTTTTTTCCTTAAGGTAATATACAAGAAACCAGAAACCAGTAAGAAAAATTCTTACTAACACTCCAAGTCCAAACAGCAGCATACAAAAAGTAAAACACCATAGTCAAATTGAAAGAAAAATGAAAATAAATAAAGGGCACAAAGGGCTTATTCACCAAAAAAATGCATTCAAAAGATTACATAGTTTAAGGTCTTTCTTATGTCGCATAAGTTTTAACGATTTGAAGAAGGTCATTAAACGTGAACACTTCAGTTTCTCATCTCATGTCATTCTCTCTCCTCAGAGTAAGAACAGCTTCACTAACAGAGAGCCGGACTGTGTCTCCCTCTGTTGGCGAGAAGATGCAGCGCAGATGAAAACTCCAGCTGGAGTGCATCACCATTCAGCTGGAAGAGATGAGTGCAAAGCTGTGACTAGAGGTCAGCTGTGAGTTAACTGTATAAACCAGTGGAAGGAGTCACATCAGTCCTAATCACTAGCAGTGATGGTTTTTCCTGAATACCAAAATTAAACATTTCTATGAAAGAACATAAAAGAACATTGATTTCTGTTCTCTATTGATATACAGTTATTATTAAGATAATATGAGTTGACGTCATATTTCTTATTTTTAGGGATGTCCCGATCAGGTTTTTTTGCCCTCGAGTCTGAGTCATTTGATTTTGAGTATCTGCCGATACCGAGTCCCGATCCGATACTTCTATAATACATAAAGAAAGCAGAAAGAAGAGCGAAGAAACAGATACAGGATGTTCATTATTATTATTTTTTTATTCAATTTATTGTAACATACAACTCTGTTAACAAACAGAGCACTTCTATGAGGTAGCTTGAACTTTCAAGTATAAATAACATCATTTTTCTTCACTTTTGGACTTCAGGGCAACAGTAAATATAAAAAAAAGTTTAAGTTGTGCTATCTTGGATGTAATGTCCTGCGCCTTCGCGCTGTCACAGAACATTTTTTCTCTCCTCTTCAAACTCTCAGGTTTGTTTTCCACCTCTTGCAAGTTTACATATCTCTAGAGTTGGGGTACTCGGACTCGGTCTCGAGTACAGTTTTTAAAAGACTCGGACTTGTCACGGATTCGGATGCTACTGTACATTATGAAGACAATTTTGCATGTGAAGTCAAAACCAACCCCACCTTTGCTTTAAAATGCATCACAAGATCTCCTAAAGGAAGATCACATGATCACAAACGGAAATCACTCCGTGAAGTGACCATGGCATGTCTGATATCTGGTAAAGTCGTGTTTATGAGAGCAGCAATGCTGTCTGTATAGGCTCCTTCTGTTACCAGGGAAACCACTATATTCCAAAAGCGCCTCCTGCTGGCCGAGGAATCAGTCATTGGATTTTTAATAAAGCTCTATTCACCCATTAAAGTCATCTAATAGTTTATTCATCTCATCTCATCTGATTCATCTCTTAATCATGTTTTTAAAACCATTTTATGATTTATTCTGTTACATTGCCCTGCCCTTCTCATAGAGTAGGCTATTCATTTTTATTTACAAAAATTTTTTTTTTGAATTCTGCACAGATGTAGCTTTGCACACTGCCAGCATCTAGAAGGATTATGATCAGCATTTGTTCATAGCATAGCACACTCTCAACTTATATTTTACAGTTTATCAATTGATGCAAGATTTTGTGTGCTTTGCATACATGTGCAACCCTTGAAAACCTGAAACCAAAGTGCCCTGCATAAAACAAATCCAAATTTAACCCCTGAATAAATGCCTGTAGGATGTTTCTGTATTCTGTATTTCTGGATGTTACCTATAAAAACCTAAATAACTTCATTAGTATTTTTGATTGATATATTTATTTATCGTTTTGCTTGTAATTAATAATTAGACTGTTTACTTGCCCTCAGTAAGCTTGAGAACATTTTACTTACAAGTAATTAAATAACTATTTTGTTTTAAAAATGGTGACAGCTTTTAGAAAAGCATGTTTATAACATATTTGCGGTAGAAGATTTTATGAGTCAAAAGAACTGAAACAGTAACTGTTTGTTTGTTTTTTCATTTTTGTGAAAAACATGTCCAAACAGAGAAAAAATATTTCTTATTTTATTTACTAATTATTATCACAGCTTTATACCATGGTAAACATGTACATTTGCAACCAAAATCCTTTAATTAAAAAAAAATGGCAAAAGAGGTTTGCTTTTGTTACATTTAAATTTAAATTGCCTTTTCTAGTTCCAGAATGCATTGTTTTGTAAGGCGGCAGCCGATTTCTTGCGGCGCCACGTGAAGTCGAACACACCTAATGCATTCTGGGAAGATCATTTGTCCGACTTTGATCGGCGCTGCAGCCGCCTGTCGATCACATGTGTCATCAAAGTACCGTGAGAACAAAACGAGAGCAGTCGCACAGGTCAGGCGCTGCAGTTGCTCAAAATCGGCTGCAAAAGCCTTGATGACGACACACTTTATTCTCATTGGTCAGATTATGTGACGACAAGCACGATGTGTGCTGCGTGTTTC
>JAUCMU010000026.1:21977825-21989188 GCA_032275025.1 Enteromius treurensis | reverse complement strand
CATACATGTTGTTGGCTTAGACGATTTAACAAGTTTATACAAATCTTCCTCTCCTATGGTAGAGAATGAGTGGAATTACCTTTTGGATGTAATTTTATGATTTACATATTAGTTTACACACACTCTTCTCTTGTCACATGTTTTCTGAAGCTGACTCTCAAACAGAAGAAACCAAATCTACAAAACCAGACACTACTTCTAAGCCTTTGACTCTTTTGACAATTTTTTTGCAAAACACAACACTCTCTGTAACACACATCTGACAGAGGTTAATAATATTATGGCAAAGGTTTTTGCTCTTTGTTTTGAGATGTGAGGCATTTTGTATTTCTTGGATTTGTGCATAACGTTTTGAAAATGTGTGCAAACAGCTGAAAAATCTCCTTTCGTCTCTTCTGGCACACGGGCATGTAGTCGACTGATGTTACAGTAATACATATTTGTACTGTAGCTTTAAAACATGTGCTGGGATGAGTTCAGGAGATCAAATGTCCAGCTGAAGTCTTCAGCCAGTGTTTGCCAATCTGAGTCATAAATTCTCCGGTATCAGGTTCTCATCTCTGTCCAGTTTCCTTTCTTTTTAAATGAACCGTGTGCATCAGAAGCATCTCTTCTGACTACATTGTTCTGAAATCCTCGGTCGGTCCTCGCCAGCTGTCCTCTGGAGGAACTGCCTGAGATAATGATGACGTTTTAACACGCTCCACAGCAGCAATCTGTTAAACGTTGACCTGCGCAGGTCAGGCAGAACTACTACGTCTACTGTGCCAAAATCTGTAAAAGTCCAGCGGCCTTATTTACGATTTCATTTATAATCATCAAGTGTGCCATTACAGAGGGGGCAAGCAATCAATTTCACTATTTAGAGCCGTAATGCATCCACGGCGACATTAGGAGGGATTTATAAATCTAGCGGTCGTAGTAATTGTGGATGTGGAGCTTTTACAGCCAGCTGTAAGCGAGCGCCGAGATCCGAGGAAAAGCGCGGTACATCCCGTCACTCTTGGAGAATCCCTCCCACCGAGGCCTTACTCTGCAGCACATGTGAAATCCATCCCGGACGCCTTTATAAGCTGCTCTCGCTTGCACCATCAAATGGAGAACATATTGGCAGAAAATATGGCTTGTTTGAGAGCCCCTGCCGAAGCAGCTGAGAGCGCCGTCTGTATCGCCTTCCAGCTTCAGACTCCTTTAATTGCTTGGCCACATGTCAAAGGAAGTTTTGACTGACCTCCTGAAAAACTCTTAAACGGTGGACTGATCCAGCCGCTGTCAGGCCCAGGCCTCCAGAAGGTGTTTAATAAAAACCCTGGTACATCCTAAAGCCCGCAGGCCCATAAATCAGCTGTGGTCCGGGCCTGTCCATGTGTAGAAGGCTCTGTCGTCGCTGACCGATCCGCTGCGCTCAGAAGGCTTGGCTTTTATTGCAGCGTGCAGGTTCTGCAGGTTTGAGCAGGTCCTCTCCTGGTGCTGTGTGTAACAGATCGTTTGGACCTCCCAGAACCTCCCTCATGCCAATGTCATAAACAGCTTAAACCCCTATTAAAAGCACAAATACCTTCTCGGAGCTAGGTAAGGGCATTTATAAAACAACGTTTCCTGTCACTGTGAACACGGCGCTTAGAAGCGCTTTCCTGAGACTCACTCTGATGCATCTGATGTGTGTCTGTGAACGAGCCTCTCGAGTATATCACAACTTTCCAGCAGCAGAAGTGTGTTTGAGTCATTCTGATGGAGCGACAGCAGAGAGAGTCGGGCCCCGAGAGAGCAGCTTAGTGTGTGTGTGTGTGTGTGTGTGAGTATGTGTGTGTGCACCTGGTATTTATCACCTTTATAGGGACCAATTGTCTCCACAAAGATAGGAATACCAGTAAATTGTGACTTTGTGGGGACATTTGTTAGGTCTCCATGAGCAAACAAGCTTTTAAATAACAACGAATGAAGTGTTTTGAGAATCTAAAAGTGTGTTGTGTTTCCTGTAAGGGGTAGGTTTAGGTGTAGGGTCAGTGTTGGGCAATACCACATACAGTCTGTACAGTAGAAACACCATTACACCTATGAAGAGAGAGACCCTATACATCCCAAAAACTAACATGAGTGTGAGTGTGTCTGTCTCCCTCTTAGGTTAGTGAAGTATCTTCAGATGTGACTCTACTAGATCACAGAGATGTTCTGCTGAAAACCAGCGTGACGGAAACACTTCAAACAGCAGACGAGCGCGGGATGATTCACGGCTGATCTCAGGACAGTGTGTGTGGCATGGGTTTGCTTCTGGATGTAAAGCATCACGTGTGTGTGTGTGTGTAATCGGTGGCCAGAGCATCTCTGTGTGGAGGTCTGTGGTGTTTGCTGAAGGCTCAAGCTCAGTGAGAGGAGGCTGTCTCTGGAGGCTGGTGTTTCTGAGGCGGGGGGCAGGATGAGCTCATTCGAGGGGGCTGTAAACCACAGCAGGTTCGGCTCACATCCTGCCTCTCTCTAGCTCCGTCTCTCTCCTGCTCCTCGACACCTCTCAGCCTGCTCCAGGTAAACTTCACCTTACCTACAAAACCTCTTTCTTTAGTCTTCTTTCTGAACGTGGCTCCAGACGGTTAGGAACCGTGTGTCGAGGCCTTTCGATCGCGCCGACGCTCCGCGATCAGAGCCTTCATCACTTCCTGCTGGAGATACAGCACAAAGTCAGATATCATTACAACCGTTCGGCTAGCCAGCAGTTCTGCTCTGTGTTTGTGCAAGTGTGTGTGTGAGAGAGAGAGAGTGAGTGTGTGTGAGTACAGGATCTGTTTGTGAAGCGGAACTTCACTGGCTGATTGTATGGGCAGCCATTACAGCGTGTGTTTTCGGCTGTAACGTTTACACACTTCTGTGGAGGATCAGTGTGTGTGTGTGTTTGTGAGTGAGGTCACAGACAGAGTGTCCAGACACTCAGATATGTGTGCTCATAACTGACTGATTAGTGGGTATTACTGGTCATTGGACAGCTGACAAAACTCAACATGCTCTTAACAGCTAAAATTTAAATTTGCTCATTATGCTGCTACTTCGTCAAACCAGGTAAAAACATCTAAGAAATGAATAAATAGAAAGGAACAGATCTAAATAAGACATTCGAAACTAAAGAGAAATACAGCATTTCGTCTGTGTTTGGAATTCTCTGCACGTTTGTGATGTTTTCACGGTTTGTGTTTGTCTTTCTACACAACCTGTTTACATTTCAACCTGCTCTATAAACCTCAGGCCTTGTTTGAAAAATTAGGCATTCATTTAAAAGTAAAAAGTAAAGTAAATTGTGTGTGTGTAAATTGTGGGAAGTGTTTCAAATGTACCTGCATCAGATCTTGCTTTACTTCCTGTCGACTGATGATGCAGATATCCTGCTATAACACAGAAGCTTTATCTAGTCGCTGATATGATATACAGTATGAAGACGTTTAATCTCGCGTGTGAGGATGGTTTCCCTCAGACACCGATAGACGGCGCTCTTCACTCATTCTAACGACAGGAATCTCAGTTTCTGCACGTGTGAACAAACTTTTACACCACCAGTGAAGGACAGCTGGCTCGGTGCAAATAACTGGGAAGAGATGATAAAAGAAATAACAATAATAATAAATAAATGAACCCTCACTGACATATTTGCTTTGTTCAACATAATCATATCTGAACCAAATTCACCATGAGACTAGATTCATGAACGCGATTTAAACGCAGAAGAACAATTATTTGTTTTAATGCAGGTTATTATTATTGTTATTGTTACACTTGTATTGTTATTATTTTATTCCTTTCTTTTTTTAAGATAAAAGCTACACTAATCTCTGACACCGAACTCACCAAAACATTTAAAGGAAAAAAGCAAATAGTCTGCTTTACTTATTTATCTAACATAACTAAAATCTTTAACTTCGTGGCAAACGACATAATTCACATTCCTACGTTAATTTTAAATACATTATGATCGGATGAAAGAAATTTAGGGTACATAAAGATCCCACACTTTTTATTCTAAAACGTTTTTGTAGCCTACATGTTCCGTGAATTTAGGAATCAATTAGGCAATTAATAATTAGGAAATGAATAATGTGCTGGAGTTGTTTAAAACAGAAGCGATGAACGGGTTGAATTAAAGGTTGTTTCAGGTATTAATGTTTAACGTGAGGTTTATCTGTCGGATCATCATGACACATCACTAAATAAATCTGGAACAATCACCTTAATGAATCCGAACCGACGAATCATTAACAGCCGATGATGGTTTATTTAGACATCGTTGTGTCTTTATTTTCTCTCTCTGGTCATTCAAACACAAATGATAGGCTATTTGGAAAAAAATGTTTGGAACCAAAAAAGACTGAATAAAAATAAATAAATAAATACGCGAGACATTTCTCTAAATATCTTCATCTTGTTTCGCAGAGGAAAGACATGCAGGTTTGGAACTGAAGAAGATGATGAGAGAGTTCAGGTTCGGCACTCAGAGTCGTGATTGAGAAAGTCTTTTCTCTTTTAATCACAGAACAAACTTGAGTGTGTGTGTGAGAGAGAGAGTCAGATGCGTGTTGCCATCAAACACAAATAAACACAGATGAGTGAGTGTGAGTGCGTGGTTTATGAGGACACAAATGTGTATTATAACATAGGTATGAGAGAAGTAAAGGTGATTTATAAAGACACTTAAAAAGGCTTATAAATCATACAGAATGAGTTTTTTTTTCTTTCTTTCTTTTTTGTGAAGTTTTCATCACAGAGTTTTCTGTGAGCTAGAAATATAGAAAATATAGTTTGTATAGTATAAAACCACTGCGCCTTTGGGGAGTCCGCACAAACCATAAAAACCATCGTGTGTGTGTGTGTGTGTGTGTGTGTGATGGCGGAGGGGCGGGTCCGTGAAGCTCCGCCGCTCGAACAAGAAGGAGAACAGCGGGCTCCGGGATCCAGATCAGGTCCAGAGCAGAACCGGACTCTAACACTTCTGAAGCTGACTCGCTTTAGCATGTTTAAACTATAGTTATGAATCTGAGCTGAAGTTCCTCGCTCGGTGTGGATTTACAGTCGAACTGCGACCTTTGGCATTGTGGGTGAGAAAACAACTTTATTCTGTTTTAATAGAAATGCTCGGACTCTCAGGCGTCCTGCTGGGAATTACAGTAAAAACTGATGCTTAACTTACACACTTTATGACCTTGTTATATTCCAAGCACGATCATTATTTTAGAGTATTTTTCCCATGGTAAAGTTCGATTGTCGTGATTGGAAGCTCTAATCACATCTGGATCAGTGCGCGAGAACCGGATATTAATAGAACAGCACTCTCTTCTAGAGGTCAGCGACATTTTCTTGAGCAGTAATGATCGCTGATTTATTTTAGATTTGCTTCATAATTTTGAAATGTTCTGCAAACTGAGTGAAGCAGTCTGGAATCCGAAGATCTCAAACTCTCTGAACGTTATCTCGACATCTCGTTGTCCTTCAGAGATTTAATATTAGGCCTGGGAGAGATTCTCATCCACTTTCCTGAACGATCCGAGGCGCTCGAAACGAGATCAATGTCAGGCCAAACTTGCTCTAGATTTCATTTCGGTTCTGTGATTTTTTCCCCCCTCACAGAAATATATTCCTGCTGTTTTAAACGCGTTTTCATGACAGCTTGTTTAAATAGAGAAAACGGCACGGAACAAAACTGGAAGAAAAAACGAAGCAATTTAAAATAATAATTTAAAAAAGTAAAAAATACAATAAAATCTGGGGATGGTAAAATTGCGTAAAATTGCGTCAGATGTTTTGCAAGGGAGACGACAATAAAAAGAGAATAATAGGCCAAATGCTGCAGAATATATTTTTATATGTTTCTTAATTTGAGGAAAGAAACAACTTTTAAAGAGTAACTGATAGAAAGCACGGCGGTGTTTGATGACTCGGCGTGCTTGTGTTTTCTCAGGATCCTGCTGGAGTTCGGTCCGAGATGGGCAGTAAAGCGTTACCGGCGCCGATCCCGCTTCACCCGGCGCTGCAGCTCAACTACTCGCTCCTGCAGACGCTCAACGCGTTCCCCGCCGCCGCGGACCATCTTTACGGCCTGAGCTCGCTCCAAACCGTGCAGATGAATCACTGGACCCTGGGCTACCCGCCGGTTCAGGGCCTCGTGGACCCGCGCTTCGCCTTCTCCGCCGCTCTGCCGTTCGCCGCGCATCTCTTTCACCCCAAACACGGATCCGCGACGCGCGTCGTCCCCGCGCTGCACAAAGACAGACCCAGGTTCGACTTCGCGAACCTCGCGGCGGCGGCGACGCAGGAAGACCCGCCTAAAGCGGGCGAGCTGGGCAAACTGTCCCCGGAGCGCAAGCAGGTGCGCGGCAGACTGCCGTCCAAAAGCAAAAAGGAATTTATTTGTAAGTTTTGCGGGAGACACTTCACCAAATCCTACAATCTACTGATCCACGAGCGCACGCACACCGACGAGCGGCCTTACACCTGCGACATCTGCCACAAAGCCTTCAGGAGACAAGACCACCTGCGAGACCACAGGTGTGTGTGTGTGAGAGAGAGAGAGAGAGAGAGAGAGAGAAAGAGAGAGTGTGTGTGGTTTATAAGGACTCGAATTTGTATATGTTAAGTTGGTTTATGAGGCCACTGCATATGTTCCCGTAATTCAAGAGTCTCAAAAACACATGCAAAATATGTTTTTAAAAAAAGCTCAAATGTAGGAAGTTTTGTGTTAGGAGTAGAGCTGATGAAATACGAGAGAATATACAATTAAAAAAAAACATTACGCCTATAGAGTCCCATGAATCACCGATGTTTTGTGTGTGTGTGTGTGTGTGCTGGTTTATGAGGACACGAATTACGAGGATATTTTCAGTGTCCCCGTAATTCAAAAGACTTAAAAAACATACTAAATGTTGTTTTTTTAAATCTAAAAATGCAGTTTCCTGTAAGGGGTAGGTTTAGGTGTAGGGTCAGTGTAGGACAATACCACATACAGTCTGTACAGTAGAAACACCATTACACCTATGAAGGTGAAAACCAGAAGAAAAAAACAACAACGTGTGTGTGTGTGTGAGAGAGAGAGAGAGAGAGAGAGAGAGAGTTATAAGCTGCTGTTCTGCTCGAGGAGGTTCAGCTTGATTCATTCTCGCTTGTTTTTGCAGATATATTCACTCAAAGGAGAAACCGTTCAAATGTCAGGAGTGCGGGAAGGGCTTTTGTCAGTCGCGAACTTTGGCGGTTCATAAAACGTTGCACTTGCAGGTAAATTGTCCTCATTTATACCTTCTGTATATGTGAATGACATTCTGCACAAACACGCTTTTGTTCGTCCGTAGCTCTTAATTAAAATGTCATGTTTGGGGCTGTCGATTACAGACGAGCAGACACGGGCTATATGAACATCTGGGCCTCAAATGTTGACATTGAAGCATACAATTTTGATGGAAAACTGAAGGGAATAATCCTTTGCTTGCTTCAAATCTGAACAGGAATCTCCTCACAAATGCCCCACATGCGGAAGAACCTTTAATCAAAGAAGTAACCTGAAAACTCACCTTCTCACCCATACAGACCTCAAGCCTTTCTCCTGCGGCCGCTGCGGGAAGGTGTTTCGGCGCAACTGTGACCTGCGACGCCACAGTTTGACACACACCCCACAGCAGGACTACTAACTAGTGAACTAACGAGTGCACACGCTCTGTTGTTTGACGGACGCCGCGGACTCGCTTGCACCTAAACAGACTCTGTGAACTCATGTAAATAAAGTTTTTATCGTTATATATTTGTATCATCAACTGCATCTGAAGTCAGCGTGTTTTCAGTCATGGTGTGAATAAAGCTCCTCACAGGATTCAGACAGAGACTATACAGTGTGAGAAGAGACGGACACAATTCTGCTTTAATAAAAGCGTAATCTTTTTTTAAATGTTGACTGGACTTTTGTAAAATAATACTTTTCTCCTTCTTTCGATTTTTTTTAACATGTCAGGGCCTGTTCTGTTATTTTTATATGTCCAGACGTTATCTCATTTTAATTATCCTAAAAACAAAAAATTGTCATCAGTAACCCACTTAACTTCAGAGCCGTTTGGATTTCGCGTAGACTATGAGTGTGTACAAAGTTAAACATTTATTTTCTCGAACTAGTGACAACTAAGCTATAATAGCCTATATAAAGCTGTCTTTGTTTCGATTTAATTCATTTGTCTTTGGATGGAGATGAATTCAGTGAAATACTGCACATTTTTATATCAATAAATTTTTATTTCATCCTAGCCTACAACACATTTTAAATAGTGTAATAAATATTATAATCGTTACTTAAAAAAAAATAACGTAAAAAGGGAGGCTTTCTTTCTTTGGCAGACGGACGGGTCTGAAGATCCTAACACATCCGATCCAGAAAAAGCACGTCTGGAAATTTGTCAATAGAAAATTGTAAACATAAAAAAGAACAATATGGTACATGTGCATTATGAGCCCGTAAAATTAAACTCTTGGAATTATTAACAGATTCATTTGAGGAGGTTTTGTTTTTTATTACAAACGTGTAAATCCTATAAAAACGAACGATGATAAATAAGACGAAGCGGTCTGGAACCGGAAACTGAAATGATTCCCATCAAAGGTCTGTGATATAATATTCCACAAAGGCAAATCTCAAAGGAAGAACACAAAAATAGAACAAATCTCAATGAACACCGGTTTCTGCTCAAATCAGATTTCTGCGATCAGAGCAAAACAGCGACGGAAGTGTATTTATGGGATAGTCTGAAATCATTATGACTGAATCAGCGGGCAAAAAAATAAAGTCATTGATTTAGGATTAAAAATAATAAGTAGCCTAGGCTATTTAGTTTTTATAGCCATATTTGAGATTAGTGTATAATAATAATAGCCTAATAATTTTTTATTAGGGAATTAATAATTATAGAATAGCCTATAATAATAATAATAATAATAAGTATTGTCAGTAGGCTATTTAATAATATAGAACACAGTCAGTTCTGGAGAAACTCTCAGTCTAGTGATCTCAGCTGAATTCTTGTTTTATCGCTCATTCAAGATATTATTGGAGAGTAAATCAGAACGCGTTCAAACGCGCAAACACTGTCGCTGTCTAAATACGCATTAAGAGTTATATGGAAGGTGTATAATGATAATGAATATTTTGCTAATGATGATTAGGGTCCATTCACACAGAAGGCGTTTGGAACGCAGGGTAAATGACAAAACGCACATCTCAAGACGCGTGCCTAAAAGCTGTTTATGACGTCATGTCGGTGGGTAGTTCAATATCGTTTGTTTAAAATAAACTGACAAAATTTCACTCAAAAAATTTTAGTCAAACTGCCCTGACGCGCGGCATTTACGCGCGCGCACACGTCTGGCTCTTTTATTTTTACTTATTTTTATTCAGTTTGTGAAAAGCAAACAATAACAAATGCCATAATTTACCATAACAATACATCAACTGCCCAGGGTCTCATACTTTCAGTCCTTCAGTCCAAAGGAAGTGCAAAGTCCTTTAGCAAAGCCATCGTTCATATTGTTTTTAAGTTCTTATATAACTCTATAATTGATTCAAAATACATTTTTAACTCAAGTTTTAATCTTTCCGTAAGTAAACTCAAATTTAGGATTTACATAACATTACACTACTGGCTCTTTGCGTCAGCCCCGCTGCCGGACGTGACGTCGGTACGTAGGCGATGACGCTTTAGCGTTGTGTATGCGGAAGTGAAGGACGCGGCTTGTGTTTGTATTTCTGCAGCAGTCTGACGCGGCGGTGAAGCTGTAAGTGTTTGTTTCTGTGTGTTTTTGTGTGTGTTTGTGTGTCGCGTGTCGAGGCTGATGTTGGTCGTGCACGCGCAGGAGCTCGTTAAGATTGTCAGAGCTTTATATCGTGTGTGTTCATCTGTGTCTGCGAGGAAAGTAAACATGAGCAGATATCACAGCTTCTTCGGTGATGTACAGGCCCACCTTTTAATCTTTTTAAAATAAAGACTCTAATCATTTGTAATTAATTCTGTCGGAGCTGTTATGAGACGAGTCTGTCATGATTCATGAAGAACAGCTCTGGAGTGACATGTGAGGGAACTTAATTATCCCGTTTCCTGAACACAGACACAGAAATATCATAATATAAAGGCCGACGACACTTCTTATCAAAAAAAGAGGCAATGAAATGAATAAGTATAAACAGGAAAACATAAAAGTAGCGGAGGAGCTGTAATGGGTTTAAAAGTAAACGATTAAATAACTGTTCTAATGGAGGTGTGTGTGAGGTTCATAACTCACTGAAAAATATCAGAAAAACAGGTAACCAGGTTTATTGGTTATTTATTTCTTTAATTTATTATGCCTAATATGATGGCAGTTAATGTTTCTTGTCTGGTCATATTGACAGCGTTGATAAGAATTACATTACAATAATTGCCTAAATTATATAAATATATATGTTATTTAGTTTATATTTTGCTGGATATTTCTGTCAATGGTTTAACATTCTATTGTAAAACATTTTGGGGCAGTTTCCCGAACAGGGTTTAGATTAAAGTAAATGTCAAGAGCTGTCTAAACTGGAAAAGGCTTGCACTGAGATATCTTAAAATACATCATTGCCATCGTTTGGTCTTAAAATGCGCAAAGAAAATGCAATTTTTTTAAGACATGTTTCCAAAAATTCTTAAATGTCTTAAATTAGCAAAGGTCTAGTCCTGGCTTAATCTAATTTCTATCTGGGAAACCGGCCCCTTTGACTGTTAAATCTGAAGCGACAGTTTAGCCCCGCCTCCTTTGATTTGATTGGCCACGTCAATTATTCTGACATTGACGCGCGCTGCCAGACGCTGATGACGCAAAAGATTTTAAAATACAGCCAACAGTATATTCCTGCACAACTGGAGGAGCAGCTATTTCAGGACCCTCAGTTTTAGGACTGAAGTTTGTTGTGATAGCGCCATCTACCGACCGGGTGATGTAATGGCGGCTGATGTTCGAGCAGACCGCAGATCGAGAACCCAGGGCCTCATGTATCAACGCTGCATACGCAAAGAAACTGCGTATGCCGTACGCCAGATGTCACGCTCACGTTGGGATTTACTAACAATGAAATGAATGTGAGAATGTGCGTTGGTTCACGTCAAGTTCATGTCTTGTGCGTATTTGCTTTATGTCCGTTGGCGACTCCTAGATGCAATTGTTTTAAATTGCTCACTACAAAGTATCAAAGTACTAAAATAGTTTAGTTTTGTGTGTAATGGCAAAATGATTATTTTTCGTTTCGTTTTTTCTCAATTTAGTCAATTTAGAAAAACGTTTGGAACATTTTTGTTTGTTAAATAACCTATAACGTTACGTTTTTGTTTTTTAAAAGC
>JAUCMU010000026.1:21945071-21955354 GCA_032275025.1 Enteromius treurensis | reverse complement strand
GATTGAGTCAGTGTGTGTGAGAGTGAGTGTGAGAGTGTGAGAGTGGGTGGGTGAGTGAGTGAGTGAGTGTGTGAGAGTGAGTGTGAGTGTGAGAGTAAGAGTGAGTGAAAGTGAGTGTGAGAGAGAGTGTGTGTATTTGAGAGTGTGTACCTGTGTGTATCGGTGGCTGGTGTGAGGCTGCTTCTGATGAGAGGCACTGTTTGTTGCGTTCGAGTGTGTTTATTTATTAATAATAAAAGCAGGTGCAGATGGTGCGTCACTAAGAACACTTTCCCTGAAAACAGCAAAACGAAGCGAGTCGAAGCAGCTTTCATGACGTGCCAGTGTGTGTAGCGAACATTTGCTGGGCATGTGCTGGTGTGTTTCCCGTCTGCGGTGCTCAAGACTCCCATGAATCCAGATCAGAGAAACCTCGGGCGAGCATGTCTGCCCCTGACCTCTGACCCCGACTCGATCCATGCGCTAGCGCAGCTGCAGCGAGGCCATCTCTGCTGAACGTCAGCCGTTACACACCGAGCCACCCAGAAGCACTACAAAGCCAGGATGAGAGCGGTTAAGTGTTTGCAGAGGCGCTCGAGGAGCAGCGCTTCTCCCCGTCAGAGCTGATCACAGACACAGACTCATTAGCCAAAGCACACTGGGCTCCCACACACACACACACACACACACACACACACACACACACTCACACACACACTCACTGACTGCTCTCAGCTGCAGACGTCGATGGGATACTTTCACTGCAGAGTTTTTGTCGTATGAGCACAGAGATACTGAACAGAATCAATATCACTATTACACAGCTTTATATTTCATTATAGAGTTTACAGAGAGTTATATTAGTATTATTAGTGTTTATTAATATTAAGAGTGTTACGTCACCAAACAGTGATTCCAGTCTATACAGAAACAAGACATTTGTTCAGTATCATGTTATCTGACAGAAATGTGTGTGTGTGTGTGTGTGTCTGTCAGGGCGAGGAAGCCGTCGATGCTGGTGTGTGAGTGTGTGTTCGAGCTCCCGCAGGTGTGTGTGCAGGCGACTCGAGCGCAGGTGCTGCTGCTGCAGAGCATGTATCACAGCTGGACACACAGTGTGGGGGGCGGAGCCTGCATCAGTGACAGCCTCGTTAGCCACGCCTACAAAACTCCAGGTATTTGCCTTTGAAATGCTTCGAGTGTGTCGAGTGATGAGGTGTGTGTGTGTATTCATGGAGGTGTTTCATAATGACTACAGTGAACTCCAGCAAGCAGCATTTGTTTGATCACATCACACTCGAGTGTGTCCTTGTGCTGATGGAGTGTGTCCTTGTGTGTGTCCGTGACGTCCAGAGGAGGAATCTGCCTGATACCAGACACATTAATTGTGGAACAACCACTTTAGTGTGTGTGTATCTGTGTATGCTCTGCTCTGCTCACCTCTCCATCAGAGACAGAATATGTGCCACATGCTAAAGTGACACTTTCCAGAATGCAGAAGTCTCATAAACACACTCACACACACATTCCAGATGTGTTCATATGTGCACAACCCCAAATTCTTGGTATGCCTGTTGGTGTGTGTGTGCGCACAGGTGCAGAGGTGCACAAGCAAACAGCTGGAGGTCACCGCGGTCACACACCCCATCAGACACTTTAAGGGCAACACACACACAAACACACACACACAGCTCTAGAGATATATTAGTATTTTTTTGTAAGTAATATGAATGGGATTTTGTTATGTTGTCATGTAAATGTGTTTTGTGACTGAACTCCCATTATGCATCTGTGATGCCTCAGATTACTGAATGAACAAACATATGATGCTCAAGTGACTGACGTGTGTGTGTTTTTGAGCAGGTGTGAAGCCGGTGTGTTGCACTCCTGTGCTGGAGGTGTGTGTACAGCGTGTGGAGCTGAAGGTGTGTGTGCGGCCAGCGCTGCTGTGTGTTTCTGGGACACTGGGAGCCGTGAAAGTGTGTGCTAGAACACCGGGTAAGAACAGCTGCACACATCTGCCCCTCTGACACACACACGGAGACACACACACACACTCATTTAGAATCACACACACACACTCGTGTTGGAGTATTTACTGCGCTAACATCTCTGATGATGCTTTACAGCATTATAGAGGCTTAACTCCCTCTAGTGTAAAGTAGAAAGAGAGTCTAAAATAAAATAGCTTCGTAAGAAAGTAGCCATCTTCAAAAAACCTCTCTTCAGTCTTTGACTAATTTTGTTTGTTGACTTGACCCCCTAACTCTAGCCTTCTCTGTTCTTTTTCTTTTCTTAGGTAAGGTTAGAGTTGCTTGTTTTCTTTTTGTTATATTAAAAACACAAACCTTGCTACATGTACTGTAACTGAGTCTGTAAAATCCTGTGACCTTTAACCTTGTAATGTGTGGAACAGAGCTGAATGTTTGTTGGACACTTGTTGTTTTTCAGCTGAGAGATAATGCAGATCGTTAATGTGTGTGTGCAGGTGTGTGTGAGGGCCAGAAGGAGCAGCTGGTTCCGCTGGTCCAGGGCCCGTCTGACACCACAGATCTTCACACGAGCCGCTGGTTGAGCGGAAGCCGTAAGCCTGCCTCGCTGCTGTCTCCGGATCTCCTCCAGATCTCTCTTCAGCTCCCGCAGCAGGAGCACGCTCCTAACCCCGGTGAGACGCCTCTCTTCCCCTGATCAGACGTGTCAGTGAGCAGCTGGAGGATGTTTAGGTAGAGAAGACAGAGCCCTTGATAGGATACAGAGCTCGTTCCCAGAGTGCTGTGCTCCGAGGCTTAATGAAGACAGCCATTCATATCCATTCAGAGACCGTACTGATCTGTGCAGATATTCATAAACGCTCAGATCGCCGTTTCCAGGTGATGTGTGAACAGAGCTTCAGCAGATGTTCTCAGGAGCTCCTGCTGTCCAGTAATCAGTGCTGTGAAAGAAACAATCAGTTTCAGACTGATTTCTGTAGCCTCAGCTGAGCTGATCTTTCTTCAGATCCTCACAGACTGGTTTGAGAGAGAAGTTAGGTGAGATAGTGTCTTTCACAGATAATCCCAGAATGCATCAGTGTTTGTGTGTTCCTGAGCTCGGCTCCTGTGATTTATCGGGTTTCATCGATAGCAGGCACTCATAATATTGAGACATATTTGAGATATTAAACGTCTGATTTGAACAGAAAACGGAAGAATCATTAAAGAGGTGTAAGAGATTCTTCCCAGAATCCCTCTGATCGCTCACGCTCGTCCAACGCAGCGAAGCCTTCATCCTCTCTCATTTACAGCTGAGTCCTCAACACAATCCAGAGTCTCTCAGTCAGGACCGTTCACATGACATCAGACCTGCAGCTCTTTCTTTCTTCAGCAGAACGCAAATGAAGATATTTCGAGGTTTTTGATCAAACAATGAAAGTCAGTGGGGTCCAGTGATGTCTGCTTGACATTATTTTTCTAACCATTAGAGAAAGAAAGTCATGCAGTGAACTGGACCGCTCAGCCCTGAGTTGATGTTCTGTCAGTGTCTCAGCGTCTCTCCCGTGATGTCTCAGGAGTGTGTTGTGATCAGCTCTGAGAACAGACCCTGACTCGGTCACATTCGGAGGAGCTTTCTGTGTGTTTCGCTTCAAGTCCTTCAAGAGATGCTTTATAACGCTGGCCTTTAATCTGCCCAGTAATATTTCTAAAGCTTCGACATGTATTTTATGAATTCCTTAATAATCTTTTTCACAATCTTGAGCTGAACTGGAGAACCGCGGCCCCGGAGGCCCAGATGTGCTTGGAAGCGTTCCCGCTCTCGCTCTTTTCTTGCGTCTTTATCTGCCTTTACTCCTTTCCTGAGCGCTCCAACCTCAAAGCGTTCTTCAAACTGTAACGTTTAATTACCTTGAAATGACATTTAAATAATTCCCAGGCCCATCTGCATCTCTGGCTCTTTAGGATGGGCCTCGGCTTCGCTGCGCTACATCTGCTTTCCATTCGATTGTTTACCAGCGAATTAAAAAGAAATTCCAATTTACTTAGAAAATGGGAGTTCTGTACTTGTTAAACTCCCGTAGACGCAGACCAATATGTTTCTGTTTAATGAGCCTGAGGTTGGAACACACTAATAAATTAAAGGCAATTAAAGGCGTTGGATTTATCACAAAAGGATCCCGGCTGCACGGCTTTGAAATGCCTCTTTTATGGACATACAGTGATTTTACGCTGAGCGTTAACCCTTCGCTGTAGGATGGGCTGCTCTGGCTCGTCTGTTCTGACGTTATGAGCGGTCAACGAGCGCAAGCATGACAAGAACCTTTTTAATCAGCGCTAAAATGCTGCTGGTGTCACATGATGGTGTTTATATCCTCCAGTTATCGTCTTGATAATGTGTGCGGTTGTATTTAGTGGTTTGTTGTTATTAGGTGAGAAGTCACATGTCTATCTGTGGCTCTAGAACCAGACCGAGCATCAGGAGCACTGGCTTTCTGAAGTCTAACTCGCTTGAGCCTCTAGCTTCTGTCACAGGGCTAATGCATTGCATTCTGGGATACAGTATGTCACTCACTCTCGTTACACATCTGGTGGCTGTGGATTAGTGCAGTGGGGCATGCTGGGTATGAGCCGAGGGCTGCAGGTGTCTCTTTCTGTCTCCGACTCTCTCTTTTCGTCCCCTGGGAACTGCCAGCCGAGTCCAGCTTTATGATGATAGAAAAAGAGCTCAAGACGGAGCGGGCGCATGTGTTCTCCTCAGGCGCTCGTGCAGCTGTGAGAGTTTGATTTATGTCTTTCTCAGAACTCTGGGATTTCAAAATGCTACATTTAATCAAACGCAGGGGTCGAGTGCAGCGAGCGCAGAAGATGTTCGCAGAGCTGTGTTTGGAGTGGCGGGAACGGCAGAACAAAGACGCCTTTAATGTTGATTGGAGCGGATGGAGTGTGATTGTGAAAGCACCGAGCGGTGTGTTTCTGCGTCAGCTGCAGCCGGGCCGTGTTCGAGGCGTTAGAATAATGACGGCAGGTGGATCGGCCCTGAAACCGGATCTCCGGCTGCGTTTGCTCTGATCTCTATTAACAGCTCCGCTCCAATCCTGCTCTCCTCACAGAAGAGTAAATAAGAGTAAGATCACACTGAATTAAGTGATTTGAGACTGAAGTATGCAGTGAGCTCCAGTCGTCTTTTCTCTCCTCACTTTGAGCGTCTTTTTTCTTGCTCTTGTGTTTTTGGCTTCTTCATTCAGCTTTGCCTGCTGTGATCTGTTCACCTCCGGTCTGCAGACACGCATCACACTCGGACCTGCGCTGCTGCTTTTGGGTGGCATTCCTTTCTTCAACAGATCGTTGCACAACTCTCGTAAAACCAAAGAGCCATTGCATCGTATGGTTTTTGGAGGCACAGATGCAGCAAGTGGCAGGGATTCTTGCTCTCTGTGTTCCAGCATGTGTGGGAAATTTGCTCGTCTATTAGCGAAGACCTTTGGAAAAAACACAGTGTTAGGTCTGACGTTTAAGAGGCGAAGAATTGGGCGCTTCGGGAAAGGTTTGTGAGATGCAGAGCGAGCCTGGAGTCCAAACGACGGCTCATTAGCTGAATCGGTGGATTGTGAATGTCTCAGAGATGCTCTGACCGCACAGCTGGCATTACATAATACATTTTGAATGAAAACCACATAGAAAAGAGAAACAGGATTTGAACTAGAAGATTGTTAATAAATATAGTAAGAAGTTAGGTTGAATGAGCTGAAGAACTGCTCTCTGTCTCTCGGCGCTGGAGAGCTCTGATCTTTCCTCTCAGCTACTGGGTGTAATTTAATTCTCAGGATAGAGGATTGTTTTCCCACAGAGGTGCAGTGTCTCTCAGACATTCAGTGTCCAGTGGAAGTTCTCAGGAGCGGTCAGACACGTTCAGAACTGAAGAACTTTAATTTAGAAATATGATTATAGATTGAATTAGCCATAACACTCAAGCCGAAAAAGAATGGCAGGAAAGAATGATAGTTTGCAAATAAAAAATAAAAAATGTAAACGCGGCGGGTGTATTCTGGGAAATGAAGGACTCTTCCATTAGGTTCTGCACAGTTAATAGAATTCCAATTATGGATGGCACAGTTCGGTAATCTACACTTGAGCCTCTAACACTAGCTTTATATCTCCTTTCATCTCCTTTTATTTTATTTATTTATTAAACAAATTGTTTTAACTGTGATAGGACTTTTCACAATATTTATATAGTGTTTTGTAGTTTCGATTGCTTCTATTTTCCTCATTTCATGGACAAACACGTCTGCAAAATGATTAAATGTAAGGTAAATGTAATTGTTCAAAAGCACAATTACAAGAAACCAGACCAGTGTATAGCTGACATTCAAGCGTAGTGTTACAGAGAAGCAACGCAGGTTTTTCAGCTATTATAAGTACATAGGTATACAGCTATTGAAACGTCATTCAGTGTAAACTTTGATAATCATTATTAATAATCCCAATAATTAGGATTTTATTTTACAATTATGCAGTCCTCTCTTCCATTCTGTTGCACATGGATGGATTAGATATGATGTCAAACAAGACTTTGTCAGACTTTGTTTCATCATTCATTCAATTTGGAAATCTGCATCCGCTTTGCTAAATCAAATTCAGGAGGGTCGCCGCTTTGGAATCAGCTCTTGAGATGTTCGTCTGATCTCACGCTGCTACAGAAACCTTTTCACGTGACGTCTGGCAGCTGTGAAATAATTGATCACGCTCATGTTCTTCAGATATCTGTCCTGCAGCGGGTGAGCTGAGAGTGTTAAATCTCTTTGGTTTGTAGTTTGTGATTCTAGCTAACTGATAACTGCGGGTCACATGAGCTCACGGACATCAGCAGGTAGTTTTCTGTGCTGCTGGCGGAACGGATTGAAGTCTCCGTGGTCGAGTGAAGATATCTAAACACCAGGCAGTGTGGGAGGCCTGAGAACCGGCCCTTTCCCATGATCCCTCAGAAGCGCTCCTGATCGGGGAAGGTGAGCCGTGTCCAGCGCTGCGTCTGGAGGAGGGCAATCCCTGACTGAAAGAAGGCATTAGCGCTGCAGCGGTGGGTTAATCTGTAATTAATTAAGCTAATTACAGGCCTGTCGTTAGGGCCCAGTTCTGCTGTAAATAATGAAGTCAGCCAGTAGGAACACTGTGATGGAATGTGAGTTTCTGAGGGGTTTTAGACACAGATCAGACAGAATGTTCCCTTTAAGACCCCTGACCTCTGACCTCTTCACGTTTTGTCAGAGAGAGACATGGCTTCATGAGTAGAGTAGAACGAGTCTCAATCCTTTCTTTTGTTTGTAGATTTAGCACCTTTAGCATTTAGACCTTTCTTTAGTGAAGTGTTGATTGATCATTAAATCATTCAGAGCACACCGCACTGACTAGATTCAGACCACACCCACTAGACCCAGAACACACCCTCTACTACATTTTGTACCAAAATGTTATAAATATTTAAATTCTATTCTAGGGATAATTTCAGTTGGGGGTAAAAAGTGTTTAACTTCTCTCCTGAGGCCCCAAGAGAGTGCATTGAGCAAAATAATTCTTTAAAGCAATAAAATAAGACAACTAGCTTTAAAAAATGTTTTTTTTAAAATAATGTTTATAAACCGTATAGAATTATTTATGTTGCTTAAACAATTAGAAACAAACCGTACTGTCTATATATTTATAGTTTAATATAAAGGACCGAAAAACAGTCACAAAGAGGACCTTTTCAATTAAAATCATGAGCTAAAGTGGGAGGAGGAGAAACCGCCATAAGTCTTGAGACATGTTTTGAACTTCTATAAAGGAGATTTTTTTATTCTGTCTAAACACGCGTCTCTCTTGTGTGAGATGCAGCGGTGATAGATGTTCCTGTAGAAAATGTGATAAATATGTGTGTCTGTGTGAACGGCTTGGTTTCAGTTTTGCCGTAAACATCATGTCTTCATTGATGTTGTCTTTTGCTGCAGTATTTTGAATGAACAGCGTAGGATAGACTAAAAACACCATCATCTCCTGCACCACTCATAAAGCTGTCTGATGCACACCTACAATTCAAATTCAATGTTTTGCATTCGAATGTGTATTTTATTTAATGAATATTCGGAAAAAAAAATTTTTGACAGCCCTAAAGCTCAGCACTAACCCAACAGAAGATAATGGACTGTCTTTATCATGATAAAAACATATGTGCATGCTTGTGTGTGTGTGTGTGTGTGTGTGCTCGTTCTCATTCAGTTCCTCAGGGTTGCTGAGAGTCCTTCAGTCTGTCCTGGTATGAGTTCAGGGCCCTCTGTGTGTGTGTTTTATGTGTGTGTGTGCACGTTACTTTGGCTAAGTCTTGTTTCTATGATGTGACTCTTAACGCTGGAGTCAGATTGTGTGTGTGTTTTGAGTTCTTGTGTAAAGAATGTGTGTGTGAGTGCTTTGTGAGTTCTTATGAGTAATTACGGGTGCTGTTTGAAGCGGCCTGTAAAACAGCAGCTCTCTGGAGTGCCACAGAGTGTGTGTGTATGTGTGTGTGTGTGTGCGAGCTCCTGGCCGGCTGCTGAAAGGAGCTGCAGAGAGAGAGACAGGCGAGGTGTTGGCTGCTGCGGTCGGTCGGTTAGTTAGGTAGTTAGCTGGCTGGTAAACGGTAGTTGTGGGTGGTCCGCAGTGCCACACTCTCCTGCTCATTTTTAAGTCGTTTGTTTGACACGTTCTGGCCTTAGTTTGCACTGTTATTTCCTGCTGCACTTACAGCTGTGAGGACTCCCATCATGCATTGCTCCGTGACCCTGTGCTTTCCTCGTGACATCACTGCCCCCCTGTGGCGGGCTTCAGCGTCTGATGCCCTGCTCTGTCTCTCGTTAGTGATCGTTCTCCAGCTCTAATGGGCTCAGCGTAAACGCTGGCGCGGCTGCCCGCTCTCTAAATAAATAATTACAAAAGCCCATCGAGCAGAGACGTCAAACACACAGAGGGGGTCGTTCTCTACTCAAATAAACCAACACAGTCTCACTCTAAATGTGTGTGTGTGTCTCTCCATATGTTTCAGAGTGTGTCTGTAGGCCTGCCCCTGGTCGTAATGGATCAGTGTATGTCTCTCTGATGTTGTTTGTGATCGAAGTGTCGTTTCAAAGGCTGCAGTACTAAAGCCCCGCCCCTCACTCTAGCCCCGCCCCTCAGAGGGAGTGTGTGATTTATGCCATTCTCTCTCTGTCTGTGAGTTTGTGTCCTGCAGTAAATCTAACGTATGTTCCTGTATCTATGTCTCTCATCTATGTCGTCCCTACAGAAAGCGTAAATAATCTCTCCTGCATAACGTTTGTAATTGCGGCTGTATTTTACACTCCGACAGAAACATCCCGTCTCAATTTTAAACCCCGTAAATTAGACGTAACTGTGTCTGTGGCGTAACTCTCATGAACCTGTCTGTCTCTCTGTGGACCGGTTTCAATCCTCAGTTCTCCTGTGTGTTCACTTTCTCTCGCTGTCGTGTTGTGATGTGTTTTTCTCTCTGTCAGTCTTGTTCAGAGCCGATGCGGAGTGAGTCATCTAAAGCAGCGGCGCATGTTTCCGCTCGCAGCAGCTGGACTGAATAATAGGCGCGGCTCACATGTGTTCTGCTGAGTCTCATGCGCTCCACGCTGGAGTTTATTTGCACAGGGATCCCTCTCACCGCTCGGAGGAAGTGAACGGAGAAACGGAGGGTCTCAGATTTCACAAGTCCAAGATAAACATGCACCTGATCAGCAGCACGTTTAACGCCCGCTGCATTACTGCGCCTCTACACGAGAGTAGCAGTGCTTTCAGAACTTATTAGAACAATGTTTCTTGATTTATTTCTAGCAGTTCCAGATCCGCTTTACTCTGTTTGTAGACAACTGATGATCACTGTTGTGTTTCTGTTGTCGAACGGCTTCTGATGCTGGAATAGAGACACGTGTTTCTGCATCCTCCTCCATTCGCTCTGAAAGACGAGGCGTGATGTGACGATGATGATGATGGTTGTGTTTCAGTGGTTCAGTCATGTGCAGGTGCTCTCTGTGCTCTGAAACGATTTCACTTACTCCACCAATCACAGTGCAGCATGTGTTGGCATAACATCAGGCAGATGAAAGGCGGTGTGTGTTTGTTCTTTCAGAAGAAGGGTTTCCAGGTCCCGTCACACTGTATTTGTTTTTGTCAAGATCTTTAAAAGCCTACCGGCTTAATGACTAAAATGCTTTTCTAAACAAGTAGATATGACAGGTATTACAATATGAAGGTGATTTATGAGGATATTTTCAGTGTCCCCGTAATTAAAAAGACTTAGAAAACATATTAAACGGTGTT
>JAUCMU010000026.1:21760318-21770622 GCA_032275025.1 Enteromius treurensis | reverse complement strand
CCTTACAGGAAACACAACACACTTTTAGATTCTCAAATAAACACCATTTAGTATGTTTTTTAAGTCTTTTGAATTACGGGGACACAGAAAATATCCTCATAAATCACCTTCGTATTATAATAGCTGTCATACCCATTATACACATTTGTGTCCTCATAAACCACATAAACACACACACACACACACAGAGACTGACGTAAATATATTATCACATTGACAGTTAGAAACAAGGATTCTGTCTAATAGTGATTAAATTTGTGATGCATTAAACGTTGACTGTCCTATAATGATACACCGATGTAACTGAACGATTTATAGTAAACTATATTCTATAAAAGAATGTGGATAAGAGAGTGTTTCATATGTGTGTGTAAAAATATAAATAAATACAATTATTTTAGTCAATCCAAAACTGTATAATTATGCATGTAAATGTATAATTCAGCAATTAAACAATTGAAGAATCCAAAAGACATGCATTTTTACTGAATACATACATGCTCCTGGAGATGAAGGTGAAGAACTATTAAGAGGTTAGTCAGCGGGATTCAAACGACTGACACTATCACTCCTATCAGATCTCTGTCAGCAGTCCATCATGATATGAAGCATTTCTAAAATCAGTGAGAAGATCTAGAGAAGTGTTCGTACTCACCTCCCATCCTCACAGATCCTCTGCTCTCCAGTCACTGCACACACTCGCTGTCTCTCACACACGCTTTATTCTCCTCACACTCAGGTCACTGTTTATTTGCACATCGGCCCTGATTCTAAAAATGAGCATCCAGACTTTGCCCTTACTAAAGATATCCACACAGAAACAACCTGACCGAACGCTGTCTGCTGCTCAGTAATGAAAGATGTTAGATCCTGCTCTGTCCTGTTGTCTTCTGCAGAGACTCTGAGTGTCATACACACACTCCATGGACAAAAGTACTCAAACACACCTCTCCATTCCTGGTGAATGGTGTTAACATGTCACTGCGATGACAGCTTTAGAACGTGTTCCATGGCAGCAGTGTTGAGGAAAATGAGCTTTAAAAGTGATGAAGGACACTATAACAGCGGGTCACTCGTGCATTGTTTCACAGATTCAAGTATTGATTTAAAAAGATTCCATGAAGCTAGAATAAAATGTTTTGTTTTGTTTTAAAAGCAGAAACGCTGTTTGTTCTGACATATTGCATGTTTAGATATTCATCTAAGAAATAATCTGAGGAAAGAGTTAAAAACTCCATATCATCTCCTCGTGTCAATCAGAAGACTCTCTTCTGTGGAACACCAATGATGATAAAGTTATATTTGTAGTCAAGTCACCTTTATTTATCCAACTGTTAACAACACAGACTGAGTCAAAGCAGAACGCAGAAGAACGTTAGTAAACTCTCATTATTCAGTTTTTCACACTCCAGAGAAGAAAGTCATGGAGGTCTGGAGGAACAGGAGGTAAACGAGGCTCTGAACTGTTTGTGCTGAAGGTCTTTATCTCTGAGAGGAGCAGCAGTAGTAAAGCCGTGTGTTTGCAGGGACTAACACAGCTAGTAAATCAGTAGCTTGAGGACAAACACACCTTTGAGCAGAGAGACACTGGAGACAAAACACCACTCCGATACAAGCTCGACCAAAACACCTTAATCTGGCTTTTACTCGAATTCAAATCTTTAGCAAGAAATCACTGAGTTATATCAGACTGAGATCTGGAGCACAGTTCTAAGACTGACTTCACTCTCTCCTGGACATCGAGACTAATATCTGAACTTTGGACAGACGAGGAACAGTTATGTAACAAGTTCTTCCAGAGCTTTACTTCAGTCTCAGCAACTCAAAACACCCGACTTTAACCCGTGTGTGATGTTTAAGAAGACAGACGGGTGTCTTACCTGAGTGTGTCCTGCTGCTGAAGGAGTCTCCAGCTGAGCTCAAGACTTCTGGAGACACACTGATCTTGCGCAGCGCCACCTGCAGGAGACGGACTGAGACACAGGAGCCGAGGTCAAAGACTGATTCATCTGAACACTGAGGGACAGACACACACACCTCATAGGTCATAGTCCTGAGGACCAATAATCTCCCCAAAATGTTCTGGTTTTACTAAACTTGCTAGAATCCTCAGAACACACTGAATACCTGTACAACACACACTTATGCATGTGTGTGTGTTCATAAACCAATGAGTACTTATCTTCTGCTGATTACTGACAGTGTGTGTGTGTGTGTGTTTGTGTGTGTTTCCATCTCCTCTAGATCCAGTTCAGAGTGATTTAATGATTGTTGAAATCAGTTTTAAAAACAGAACAGTGACAAACAACCTGACATCTGGTGGATTTTTACTACTTTAGCAAATGAGAACACAAAAATGATATTTTGAGTCCAGAACTATACAAGGTTACCAAAATATGACGAGTTCTGCTTCTGAGAGCTGCAAAAACAATACACAGGAACTAAAGCCACACTACAGACAAGACCAGGGTTCAGTGTTTTATCAGGCTATAGTGGAAGACACACATCCAAAACACACACTTACGTTTATTATTTATTAGCATCTTTAGATTTCAGTCTTTTTTTTCCTCTTTACAGTTTTATTTAAACAAATTTAATTCACACTGATTTATACAAAATAGAACTAAAAACAGTGGGGAAAAAACAAACAAATATATATATATTTTATTATTATAACTTTTTTCTTTACACAATTCTTGTAATCAGTTACTAGGAGGTGTAGTGTCTTAAATATATTGATAAGCACAGGTAAAGTAAATAGTGATAGTAAACACTGATGATTCATAAATACTGATAACCGTGCTGATTTATGGTGAGTGTGTGGTGAAGGTGATTCTGGGAGGGTTCTGGGGCTGAAGAATGATGGTGTATTTGGTGCTCAGATCTTCTGTGGATGACACCGTCAGTCTGAAGTTCCTCAGAATCTGCACACACACACACACACACATCAGCATCATCAGGTGTTTTCTGCTGGACCTGAAACATCATTCCCATCAGCCCTGTCAGTCAGGTTTTGGGTTAGGTTAGGGTTAGTCTGAATGGTCATGAAGAGAAGAAACGGTCAGTTCAGTTTCTGATTCAGTGTTTTTAGCTCCCAGGAGTCAAAGCGCAGCGGTTCACCTGGAAAACTGTTTTAATATTCATACACTCTTCTTTTTAATAGTGCAATAAAACAAATCTCAAACTTTGAAACACTTTTCTCTCAGAAACTGAATACATTCCACTGATTCTTTGAAGGAAATGTCAAACAGCACACTGAGCACAATTCAACATTCTGAAGTAAAGACTGAAAGAGTATTTTCTCAGAAACTCACATCATGTGTTTTATTTACAGCATGTAATACAGTGTATTTAACATCGTAACAGCTAGTCCTGCTACACATATAACCCTGCTGCTGATGACTGCTTGTGCTCCAGCGTCACATATCTATAAAATAACATTATTATTTATATAATAAATAAGTTGACGTTTTAAGTAAGTTTTATGGTTTTAGTTTTAGTGATGTATAATGATAATAACCCTGTATTTAACTGATGAACCCGTCTCAGCATCTCTCTAGATTTTGTAAAAGAGGGAAATCCTTTCTAGAGCTTCTTAAACATGCTCTTTAACACAAATGACAGAACATGCTGACATGTTTAGCATGTGACCGTGTCTGTACTCCGTGGACTCTGCTCTGATGGCATGTGTTTATTTCTCTGTGCTGGTTTCTGGACTCACGTGCAGTAAGAACAGCTGCATCTCGTTCTCTGCGATCCTGCGTCCGACACACTGCCTGGAGCCGAAGCCGAAGGCCAGCGAGCGGAAGCCTCCTTGTACAGAGCCGGTAGAGTCCCAGCGGCTCGGCTCAAAGCGCTCCGGACGCTCAAACACCTCCGTGCTTCGGCCCAGAGGATACAGACACACCTGCACCAGTGTCTGACACACACACACACACACTTTATTCCCACAGTCCACTTTAGACAATTCACTAACAGTAAGTAACTCTGTAACTCCATGTCAACTAGCAGTCATTAGAGGATTAGTAGACCGTCTGCTGAATATCTCCGAACACTTTATTTTGAGAGTTCACAACATACTACATACTGACTATCAGAAACTTTGCAAGTATTATTCTACTATTCTAGTCAACGTCTTGAATCCTATTTCACTGGTAGCTCTTTCGGGGTGGCCTGGGGAGGAGAGGTATCCAAAAAACATCAGCTGGTCCCTGGGGTTCCTCAGGGATCGGTTCTCGGACCCCTCTTCTTCTCCACATAAACTACATCACATCTTGGTGTAGTCTTTGATGACCAGCTGAACTTCAGAGAGCACATTGCAAAGACTGTTTGATCTTGCAGGGTTGGCATTACACAACATCAGAAAGAGCAAACCCGTCCTAACAGAGCATGCTGCACTACTTCTTGTCCAGACCCTTGTTCTTTCTTGGCTGCACTTCCTGCGAGCACAATCAGACCTCTACAACTGATTCAAAATGCAGCGGCACAACTGGTCTTTAACAAGCCCAGAAGAGCCCATGTTACACCTCTCTTGGCTCCCGGCTGTGAATTAATCAACATTAGTTGACATCTAGTTACAAAGTTACTTATAGTTGGTAGAACATCTCACGTTGAGTATCACAATAAAGTGTAACGAAACCAGTGACTTGTTAAATATGTTTGGAGAAAAGATGCATGAAATATAAAGACAGATATTGTTTTGAACATTACTATTTAAATGATTGGCATCAGAAGGATTTTTGATGTTTTTGAAGAAATCTGGTATGCTCTTCATTTTTTATAAAAAATTCAGAAAAAAATCTATTATTATGAAATATTATTACAATTTAAAATAATGGTTTACTGTTTTAATATACTTTAAATCAGAAAGTATTTCTGTGATGTTCAGCATCATTACTCCAGTCTTCAGTGTCACATGATCTTCAGAAATCATCATCATATACTGATTTATTTTCTGATATTGAAACAATATTTTGCTGCTTAATATTTTACTTTTACTTTTTTAAATATTCTTCACTAAATAAAAAGTATAAAAGAATAGCATTTACTTAAAGAAGAAATCGTTGGTAATAAAAGTACTGTTCTCTCGGCTGTGGGGTTCGTAATTGTTTTGTTGTTGTTCGTCTCAGCAGGGATGTGCTGAACTAAAAGACATTTGGTAAAGACATTTGCTGTTCTTTTTATCGTTTTTATTTCTCAAAGAAAAATCCAAAAATATTAAGTAGGATCCTGTGACACCGAAGACTGGAGTAACGGATGATGAAAACACGTGAATAATTTTACAGTGTATTAATATAGAAAAGCTACAATGGGACAGTTTTCTGTATTTTTGGTCAAATAAATGCAGTCGTGGTGATCAGAAGAGATGGTATAATAATAAATGAAGTGAATCAGAGAGAAGTGCGTCTCACCCCGGCCGGAACGTGATAGTTCTGCAGGACGATGTCTCTGACTGGATAGCGCTGGATGGTGATTCCCACCGGATACAGCCTAACACACACACACACAAACACCATGTCATCCTTGAGCACCATTTTGGAGAGCATCACATGCACAAAAGTATTCTCGTAGCTTTGAAAAGCCTGATGATGATTGTGACGATCTGTAATCTGCTGGTGTTTTTTCTGTCAGTGTGTTTAGTGAAGCTCTCTCAGTACTGGTTTGTTGTTATCAGCTCTTTTCATGCTCTCACCTGAGCGTCTCTTTCACGGCTCCCCTCAGCAGCGGCGCCCCCTGCAGGGCCTTCTGGGGATTTCCTGAAGCCTGCTCCCATGAGGACAGAACCTGCGCCCGCACCCGCTCCTGCACCCCGGGGTTCCTCGCCAGCTCGAAGAGAGCGAACTGCAGCGGCACGGCCGTCTGACACACACACACACACACACTTACAGCTTACGACAAACCTTCACACTCACAGCAAACACACAACCACTGAATAAAAACATGCTATCTCAAATAAACTTTAACTGAAGTAAGATTCAAATGAATAAGAAAAAAATAAGAAATATAAAATTAATTAAATGCTAAAAATTTAATAAAAAGACATTTCAAAATTTTCTTTAGTTTAAATTGATGTACTAAAATATCTGAAACGAAACCTACATAGACCTGCTTAAAAGCTATAGAAACTATAAAACAACTAAAATGACAAAAAAAAGAAAATTAAAAATTAAAATGTATTCAAAATAGGAATAAAAATGTATATGAAAACTTGTTTTCACTACAGATAGCTTTTTAAAATTGTAATTTTTCAACTTTTTATCTCACAGTCTTATATAATCTAGTTTATATTTTACTATTCAGACTTTATTTCTCAGAGCTGGGCAAAAAGTCGAAATTACAAGATTTCAATATAGAATTAAATGTATTGATGTGCTAAGACTAAAAATGCTATTTTTATATTAAAATACTGAACATTTTTCAGACTGTGCATGGGATGGTGTGTGTGTGTGTGTGTGTGTACCGTATCGACTCCTCCGGCCATCAGCTCAGTGATGTTAGCTTTGATCAGATCTAATGATAACTGTCCCGCCTCCATCAGGTGACCCAGCACACCTTGGAACCGCCCATCAGAGGCTCCGCCCACCGTCGCCTGCAGACGCTGATAGCCGCGCTGGATACTTGACTCCGCTGCACACACACGTGTTTTTGTGAGTGTGTGTGTCACTCTCTTACAGAACAGAACAGAACTCATCCTGCAGGAGTGTGTGTTTGCGTGAGTGTGCAAATGTGTGTGAAAGCAAACATGCAGCGCCATTTGCTGTTAAAACTAACTCAAATCATCAAATCAATTCATTTTTTTACACCCCTAGCGTGTGTGTGTCTGGGTTAGGTTTAGGCATGAGTGTGTGTGTGTGTGTGTGTGTATCACACCGTGGCTGAAGATGCGGTCCCATGCAGTAGCGTGTTGTGTCCAGAGGGGGAAGCGCAGCAGCAGTTGTCGAGGCAGGTACATCAGCGCTGGTGTCGTGGCTAACATTTGCTCCACAGCCTCGATGAAGCGCTCCGACTCTTTAGACGGAGACGACGAGAACAGACCGATGCGCTCGCCGTACAGAACGTGGCAGCTCGCTGGAAAAAGAAAACATACGCTATTAATCTTATTGCTCTTAAACTTCACCTATTATTCACAATCCACTACAAACTCGTACCCGCCTCTACTTTAGAGACCCACGCCCACATCTCAACATCCAATCAACAACCACTGCACAGAATCAATCCCAGCCCTACATGTTTTCTGTTCCGAAAGTCTGTTTCTCTCAGATGCGCATCGCAGTGAGGAAGAAAAGATCTGTCACTGCTTCCATTTCTTTAATATTATTTCTGTGTGACTTTAACATGAATAACACATTAAAGAGTTCATACGATGAGATTTCAAGTGTTCTCTCTGTGAAGTGTTCTGAGCTGTTAGAAGATCCTGAAGCTGCAAAGATTAAAGTCTCAAAACCAAAGAGATATTCTTTATAAAGTTATGACTTGTCCACACCCTCCTAAACCCACTCGTTTAAACACGCCCAATGTAATGTACAGTATGTGGGAAATAATGTGTTTTTTTAATCTTATATCAAATACGCAAAATTATGTTCTTTTTAGCAACATCATATCAGCCCTTTAAACTCAAAACCCTTGTTAAACAGCAAATACAGACTTTAAATCTGTAATAATCTTCATGTTCAGGGTTTCAGGTAGAGTAAAAATAACAAGCAGCATCTAGCAGTCAGTCGTGCCTTTGGAGAGGGGGCAGGGTTTGGACTGAGGGTGTGACTTTCGAGAAGAGGCGGGGTTTTAAAGGGAGCGTGTAGGGTGTTTGACTTGTCGTATTTTGATGTCACACAACGATTGGTTACTGCAGCACCGCTTCAATTTAAACACACCTTATGGCTTTTGAGAGGGGGCGGGGTTTGGAGAGAGGGTGGGGCTTTATTATTTTCAACACTCAACACTTACCTTCCAGAGCAAAACGGAAGAGGTCAGTACTGGGCTCAAGGGTCATACTGCGCTGACCCTTCTCTCCCACGCCCTCGGCCTCCACCCGGTGTCGCAGCGAACGGCAGAAATCCTGCGCGACGTCATCCAGCAGCGGAAGGAAGCGGCGTACAGCGGAGGCCACCATCACCTCCTTGTTCAACAGCAGCCTGTCGGAGCGCCACTCCGTCCCGTTCCTGCAGAAACACACACAACCTGTCTTTGAGTTACATTCAATAATATTGTCATTTTTGTGTGCAATGTGCGATTTTACATTATCGAGAATTTTGCAAAACCATACAAAACACTTCTACAGAGCGCATGCCTACATGAAACAAAGCCTAGACTGTGCTCCAATTCAGTCCAATGAAATGCCCTTAAACTGATTCTAATGCCATAAAATGAAACAATCTGTTAAAACTTAATGACAAAGATTCATTTCTATCCGTGTGAACTAACCACGACACAGCATCACAAACTTCAGGAGTCAGCTAATTATCGTTATCACTAAAATCACAGTAAATATAATTTTTTGTCAAAATTGCACCTAAACCTACCCCTAACGGGAAACTACACACACTTCCAGATTTTCAGAAAGTCTTTTGAATTACGGGGACACTGAAAATATCCTCATAAATCACCTTCATATTGTCATACCCATGTCATTATACACATTTGTGTCCTCATAAACACACACTGACTTGAGGAAGACACCCTTGCAGTGTCTGCGTGTCTCTCGGTGAGTGGCCCAGGGCTGCAGCGTCATGCGGCGAGGATGGAGGCCCTCGGACCGGAACACCTCCCCGATGTCCAGCGGCATCATGATGTTCACGCTGCTCTGAGAGCCCAGATTCTCTCTGAAACACAGCAGGAGCTCAGTCCGGCTCCGACACTCATCCAACAGTCATGAAAACAACACAAACACGTTTTTGTTTTGTGGTGTATATTCAGCATCAGATATTGTCTCTATATGTTATTCGTTGCACATTCTTTTTCATTTTGATGAAACATTTTGAAAACAAGTCCAAAATAAGTTAAAATGTTTTTAAATAATAAAATCGTGTGAAATGTTTCCGATTGAAAATAAAAACATTTTATTTCAGTCTCTCAAAATACAAACACTGTTAATGTGACGCGCTCGTTTCAGTTAGTGCTGTTATACATGCTTTTCTGGTTCATTTACGTCCAAAAAAGCTGAAATGTAGTACAGCTGATTAAATCTTCCCACCCGGGGAACAGTGCCTTGCTCAAGGGTCTCACCTCAGTCGTGGTGTTGAAGGTGGAGAGAGTGCTGGATATTCACTAACTCCACCCACAATCCCTGCCAGACCTGGGAGTCGAACCCGCGGCCTTTGGGTTACAGGTCCGACTCTCTACCCATTAGGCCACGACTACCCCTTATTCACTTTTGTTATTAAATTATTTGTATTTTGGACAAACATGAACTCTGGAGGGTGAATCCAAATGAACTCATGTTTAATTCTGAAATTGTGTATGAAAAGTTTCCAAATTAAACACTTACAGCCTAAATAATACAGCCCTGCTGCACTTTAGGAAAATAACGCATTGAAGTAAAAGTAATGTTTTTTGAGCCTTTTTTTATATATTTATATATATAAATAACTTCTACACTTTAATTACATTTTAATGTTTAAGAAAATCCACTGAAAAGTTCAAGTTAAAGTCATCTGCCAATGGTCTCAGAAAACTAAAATAACTTGGCAGTTAATTCAAGAGAACAGGTCAAAGTTCAGTGAGTGTTGTTAGTGAAGCGTCTCTCTGTACAGATGATGATGATGAAGAGCGCTGTACCTGTAGATGGGTCCGAGGCGTCTGAAGGTGTTCTCCATGTGCTGGTGAAGCAGGCTGAACTTCCCGTCCTTCCAGAAGCGCATCAGGTTGATCCAACCGCTGCGGCCGGTGTAAGGGATCTCCTGGAAGCCCCGCAGCCGTCCTCCGCTCCCGCTCCGCTGCGCTGCATCCTCACACACACTCAGAGAGCGGCCCGTGAGCGCCGCAGGACGCAAGCGTGATGAGAGCATCTCTCTGAGTCCAGCCGATCACTCTGAACCGCTTTAACACACTCCTGCTTCTTGTCTGTCTCTCTGACTGTCCTCCTGCTCTCAGTGAGACATGAGTTACTGCCACACCAGAGCAAGGTTCAAGAGAACAACAACCCATCAGCTGGATCTCTCTCACACACACACACACACACTCATGTAGTGTCTCCATGTTTTCTGGGGTCTCTCTCTTCATAGGTGTAACGGTGTTTCTACTGTACAGACTGTATGTGGTATTGTCCTACACTGACCCTACACCTAAACCTACCCCTTACAGGAAAC
>JAUCMU010000026.1:21720444-21732155 GCA_032275025.1 Enteromius treurensis | reverse complement strand
GTGTGTGTGTGTGTGTGTAAGAGAGTGTGTGTGTGTGTGTGTGTGTGTATGTGAGAGAGTGGGTGTGCGTAAGAGAGTGTGTGTGAGAGTGAGCGTGTGTATGTGAGAGTGTGTGTATGTGAGATAGAGTGTAAGTGTGAGTGCGAGAGAGTGTGAGTGTGAGAGAGTGTGAGTAAGAGAGTGTGTGTGAGAGAGTGAGTGTGTGTATATGTGAGAGAGTGTGAGTGAGTGAGAGTGTGTGTGTGTGTGTGAGAGAGTGAGTGTGTGTATATGTGAGAGAGATTGTGAGAGTGAGAGAGTGTGTGTGAGAGTGAGTGTGAGTGAGAGAGTGTGTGTGTGTGTGTGTATGAGAGTGTGTGTGAGAGTGAGTGTGTGTATATGTGAGAGAGAGTGTGAGTGTGAGAGTGTGTGAGTGAGAGTGAGAGAGTGTGTGTGAGAGTGAGTGTGTGTGAGAGAGAGAGTGTGTGTCTCTGTGAGAGAGAGTGTGTGTCTGTGTGAGAGTGTGTGTGTATGTGAGAGTGTGTGTGTGTGTGTGTGTGTGTGTGTATGTGTGTTCAGCCCTCACCGGCAGTGCTGCTCAGGGCTCCAGACCCTCTGCCGGTTTCTCTGTGTTTCTGCCGAGAGCTCGGGGCCCGTGCCGTGTGTCGTGTGCCGCTTCGAACTGTTCGCCAAATACCTGGACCACAGGAAGCAGCACGGATCAGCGCTCTGATTGGCTGGCTCCAGCCTCTGGAGGGCCACACACCCAATCGGCACACAGAATCAGAGCGGCTCCGCCCGCTCCGTTTAGCAAAGCCATTAGACAAAAGCAAAGCCACAGAAGGGAAGTTTGCCATCGTTTGGCACGAGAAAGAGGTCAGAGGTCACAGAGTCGTTTTAGAAAGTGATGTTGATGGAGAGACAGAGACAGAGAGAGACGCCCAGAGCTCAAAGCAGCGCTGCAGTGTTTAGTGTGTCACTGACAGAGACCCGCGGCCCCCAGCACACACACACACAGAGAGCATGCAAACACACTGCTGTACCTCTGAACGGCCTCCGGGTCGGGTTCGGCGTCGGACCCCTCCTCGTCCACCGGAGCCACGTCCAGGATGGGATGCTGACAAACACAGAGACACGCGTCAGAGCTCACACTCCTTCACTGTGATGAACCGATATTGATTCTTCAATCCCAGGATCCATCTTTCTGCTGTTTTCAGCTGAGGCATGAACAAAACTCCAATAATCACAATAACTGTGTCTCAGCTCTCCCATTCTCTCCGTTTGATCCCTAAATTCAGTCTAT
Organism: Enteromius treurensis; assembly: GCA_032275025.1. Classification (NCBI taxonomy): domain Eukaryota; kingdom Metazoa; phylum Chordata; class Actinopteri; order Cypriniformes; family Cyprinidae; genus Enteromius; species Enteromius treurensis. Next base: position 21,730,873 of record JAUCMU010000026.1, on the reverse strand, counting down.
AAATGTGACCCTGGAACACACATCCTGTCATTACACAGAGTGAGGTTTATACATCACCTGAATACATAATCTCTCCACTGATTTGTGGTTTGTTAGGATCGGACAATATTAGAAAGTCTGGAATCTGAGGGTGCAAAAATATCTGAAAATTGGGCATTATTAATTTTAACCTTTCATCTTATAGTAATGTATTAGTCTGACGTGATGTAGCGGACAAATGAATCGATAATCAGAAAAGAGCAGGTGAATGTGTCTGAACACCCAGCGCTCTACTCCAGACCCTGATCTGAATAACAGGAGGATTGTGGGAAGGTCTCACCGGGCTGGTGACCAGCGGAGACTGACCGCGAGGCCTCTTCAGCAGCTGCTGTGCGTGAAGCTGGATGTTAGCTCCTCCGTCAGACGCCCGGCGGCCCAGAGGACCCATGCCGTTCAGCAGTTGTAGAGTGGGAGGCTGCAGCAGAGACTGCTCCTGAACACACACACACACCACGACATCAGCTGAGCTCAGCAGAGTATTACAACCAATCAACAGATGAATGTTTACTACTTCACACTGCAGCAGGAGATAGAAATAACTGACTTGAAACTATTATTAGCTGCTGAAGATACTAGTGTTTTAATCATTTTGGCCTCCGCTGTATGTGTGTGTTGTACCTTGTACTCCAGCTGCTGCGTGGGCTGCAGGTTCGGGGTCGGCATCAGATGCATCTGTGCCATGGTGGGGAGCAGCGGAGGAAAGGGCGGCTGAGGGGCCACACGTGGAAACCCAGGGGCCAGTTTCTGAAGATCCTCCTGAAGCTCAGCCCTGACAAACACACACAACATCAGTGCCGCAGGAAGGTGGGAGGGGCTTAAAGGGAACTTGGATGAGTTTAAATATGACGGGAGCAGTTTAAACAAGGTGGGAGTGGTTATAGTGAACTGGGAGGGATTTATATTGAAGTGGGAGAGGCTTGATGGGAGTGGCTTGAAGTGATTTGGGAGTGGCTTTAGTTAGGTGTGACAGATACTGAGGGGAACTATGATGGGCTTTAGTTAGGTGGGAGAGGTTTAGGGCAAACTGGGAGGGACTTGTTAGGCTGTAACTCCAGCTGGAGATAAAGAGCAAATTGAAGACAGGAGAAACTGGCTGGGATGTGCAGTACCTGGGGTCAGGTACACCGACAGTGTGGCGTCTCATGGACAAGTATCGGGCCATTGCCTCTGGACTGGGCTCTTCTCCCTCATCGCTGTCCAGAGCCATCGCCCCGTCCGTCTGAAACACACACACACACAGAGGTTCACAAACAGTCCGTCCTGTGTCCTCACACTTCAGACTGATTTATTCTGAGCTGAAAGCAGTGTCACGCTCACCTCAACGATCTGATTCTCTGGGTTTATGAGCTGAACCTGGGGTACAGTCATACTGACCGTATTACTCTGATCCTGCAGGACACACACACGTGATCAAGCAGATCAACCAATAACGGACTAGTTTTGTTTTCAAATTATCAATATAGTTTGTTTTTTTTAGTTTTGGTTTAAACTAAATTAAAATGCAGATAAAAATAACAACCTTGGTGAAAGATGCACCTTTATCATTATAAACAGATGTTGATCTGCTCGGACTGAAACTTATCTCTTTTGTAAGTGATTTCAGAGCAAATGGAGAAAGAAAATGAGTATCAGACGGCTGAAAAACACATGACCAGAACCCTCTCCCAACCCTTCCTCTTGAATCACGGCTAGTTCTACACAAGCCCACGGCTCTGCTTTCATACAGTGTGTAAATGAGGCACTCTGGAGATCATGCATATTCCCCTCATCAGGAATCAAAGGTTGCTAACGGTAACGCCACACACCTGCACGGCGTTGAGCGGGTAGAGTGGGCGGGGCGTGGGCGGGGCCACACACAGGTTCTTGTGCCGCTTGAGTTTGTCGGACAGCAGACTGTAGGTGGCGCTGTAGTGATCATACGCATCTGTTTGCAGAGACTGACAGGAGAAACACAACCACCTGAATGTTCCTGAAGAGCTCATGTGAATCAAGGAGGGGTGTGTGTGTGTGTGCGTCACCTGTAAGGTCCGCTCGCGGTCGAAGCCCATCTCTGACATGGCCATCAGAACCTGCTCGTTAATTAACTCTGTTTCTCTCTCCACCTTCACCTGCTCACATTCTGCTATCAGCTGAGAGAGACACAGGCAAATCAGAAACACTTCTCAGTCTCAGGTCTGAACAGCTGACCTGCAAACATCACATGTGTGTTTTTGTGCGAGTGTGTGTGACTGACTCGGTCAAACTCAGGGTCAGGGTCTCCTTGTCTCATCCACTTGTTCTTACAGATCTGCTCCATTGAAAGTCGTCGACTGGGCTCCAAAACCAACATGTGTCTGATCAGATACTCACAGTCTGAAACACACACAAACACACATCACTTATGTGTCATGGCTCGGCAGGCATGTGTGTGTTTGTGTGTGTGTGTGTCCGTGAGAGGGAGTGTATAAGAGTAAATCTGTGGGAGTGTACGAAAGTGTATGAGTGAGCCTGTGAGTGTGTGAGAGTAAGTGTGTGTACTGGTTTGACTATACTTGTGAGGGACCAATGTCGTCACTTATATAGTGAAAGATCAAGACAACCCACTAGTGAGGACATGTTGCTGGTCCTCAGTAGATAAAAAGGCTTCTAAATCAGTCTACAGTAGATTAGATGTAGATCTAGTGTCATGTACATGTTTCTATGAAGGGTAGGTTTAGGGATAGGGGTTAAAAATATCATTCACCTGGTGGATAAAATCAATGGAAGTCTATGTAGTGTCCTCACTAAGATAGCAAAACAAACGTGCGTGTGTGTGTGTGTTTATGTGTTGTATTGTGTGTGTGTTTGTTTATGAGTTAAGTCTGTGTGTGTGTGTGTGTGTGTGTGTATGTGTGTGTAAGTGTCGCTCGCGCCCCTAGAGGGCTCGTGTTCTCTCTCTCTCTCTCCCTCAGTGTGTGTCGGTTCTTCGCTCGCTCGGTTCTCGATTCTCCGGTGTGTATGTGAGTTCGGTGTTCCTGTCACCATGTCCTCCGCGGGAGCTGCTTGCGGACCGGCACCGGGACCGAATCACGGCGGCTCAGTTCCCGCGCCCGGCGCCTCAAACCCGCGAAAGTTCAGCGAGAAGATCGCGCTGCACACGCAGAGACAGGCGGAGGAGACGGCGGCGTTCCAGGAGGTCATGATGGACCTCACATCCACCCGGGTAAGGAACACACACGGGAAAGGAACGGGTCTCCCGCGGGAAACCGTCAAATCCGTGTTTTTCTCTCGGCGCGCGCGAGCAGGTAGTAGCGCACTAGCTTACGGAAGCTAATGAAAATAACGCGGAGATCGTCAAAACGGAAACCGCGAGAGACTTTAAAGACACTTGAATTACATGAAAAATTTTTTTAAAGGCATCTTGACATTAAACGACAGTAAAATCGCGTTTAAGTCCTGTCTAAGTTTGTTCAGTTTCTCTGACAGGAAGCGGTTAGCAGCAGATTAGCATTAGCTCCTCACACTTCACTCATATAATATCTAACGACATTCTGCAGTTATTATCGCGTTAATCTCACTGTATCCGTCTCAGACATCACATGTGAAGGTAATCGTGTCAGTCTGGTGTGTTTTGTGTGTTGTCAGTTGTCTGATGTGTTTTATGTGCTAAACTCTTAACAGAAGGTACCGTGGTATTTTGTGGACTTGTACCATGGTAATGCGGTGACTGATAACTAACTAATGACAGAGTTCATGTCAGTGGTCAGTCTGACCTGGGCTCAAAGCTTGACCCTAACTAACATCACCAGTCCTGGTCACTTTCAATAACTTGTCTTGAAGAGTGACATTCAACTGACGTGTCAACAAAACATGAGTAACAAAAACAACCAACAAACAATCAAAATAAACCCTATACGCAAACTTAAATTCTAAAAATTAAATGTTTTCAGTTTTTGTCCTATCATTAAATTAATATTTGTGTTTCAAGCATCAGAACAATGTGTGTAACAGCTTTAAACTCTTACATTAGAAAGTGTCCTCTTTAATTAAAATCGTTTTCTGCGCATTTTTATCATGATTTGCAGAAAACAGCAACGAAAATGTGATTGTCTAACAGTCAGGCGTATTTAACACAAAATCAGTTTATGACATATTAAAAGACATTTAAAAAATTGAATTTTTACACTTTGCCACGATCCCAGATCATTTTGTACTTATTTTAAATCCAATAAAATTCAGTATGCTCACTTTGTTTAGTGACGGCGGACCAATCTTTCACCCACATTAAAATATTTTATTCGCCCAAAAGGTATTTAAAACCTTAAAAGTAGACGTTTAATGTTTTTTCTACGTATATAAAATCACTTTTGTAAAATTTATTTTGATGCAGATAATTATTAAATGTCTTTGACCCATTTAAAAATGTATTTTGATTTGGGTATTTTATTTATTTATTCATTTAATGTAGCATTTATTTTATATTAATAAAATATTTTTATTTTAGTTTGTAATTTAAAGTGCAATTACATTAAGAATTCTTTGTTACATTTTGCTTCAGTTTTTATTGTAATACGTGTGTTATCTTTATTGCTTTAATTTTTCAAGGTTTTGATGTAATTGTGATGATTGTTGGTGATTAAGTGAATCTGAATGGATCATAACAACACCCCGAGGCAGTCTGTCGGTTTGATTTGATGAATTATGGGTGAAGAGGCTGGTGTATTGACCTGATGCTGTGTCATTCTCCACAGCTGCTCGTGATTATCTGGTGTGTGTCGTCTCATGTTTATGTGCGGGTCTCTAGCAGAGTGTAACGCGTGTGGTTTGACCTCGGACCCTGAAACACACTCTCAGTATGTGATTGAGAGCTCTTCCAGCATGAGTTATGGTTCTTCTTGTGTGTATTCATGGAGACAGCAGCTTTCTAAACCCTCTCTCAGTGGTTAGTGTAGATGCTAACTCCCAGCGTCTGATGCCACACGTTATAAAATATTAATGCAAGGATTCACACATTTTTCATAGACCGTTCTTACGTTAAAAGATTTGGATTTAATATTTCAATAATATAACAGCACAATTATTTAAGTGTGACGTTTTATGTCGTATTTAATACATTTTAGTTATAGTTTGTAATTTTGGTGATTTATATAAGTTATTTTTATTTCATTTTTCAATATTATGTCCAAAATATAGATTTTTTTAAAATTTGTATTTAATTGTAACATTTTTATTTAATAATTATCCGCTAGTGTTTTATTGATTTGCTGTTGTTGTAAAATGTAAATATTTTTTACAGCTTGCTCTAAACTAGTGTTTTTTTTAATGTATTTATTTAAATATTTCAGATTTTTGAGGGTTTATTAACATTTTTTTTCTATCTTTATGATTTACGGACTTGTTGTTATTATTTAGTTTTAAATTTGTATTTTTCATTTGATCTCTTATGTTAATGGTTACTCGTCTTGTGTTTCAGATTCAGGCACAGAAGGTACGTTTGGCCAGAACTCAGGGCCCGTATTATGGCGGATCTCTGCCCAACGTCAACCAGATCGGCAGGAGTGCCTCGGACCTGCAGGTGTGTGTGTTTGTCATTTAGGGCACTGCTGAAAATGTAGACGGAATCGTGGAAACCAGCCATAAAAACAGAATTTACTGTATAACGCAGAATTTGTCAAAGTTTGGATGAATTCATTAAAAGTAGGTCGTTGCACTTAATTCAAATTGCGATATGGACTAGTATATGTAAATATTATACAGTATAAATCCTGCATGTTTTTCATAAGGGCTGGACTAAATTCAGAAAATGAATCTAAATGATCTAATTTTGTTCCCATGTTAGTTAATCCAGTTTTTAAACCTATTAATATTTTCATCTTAAAAACATACCACAGTGTGTGTAGCCGGGGATAAGTGGATGTGAGAGTTTAAAGTTTTACATGCAGCAGTTCCACCACAGTGGACCAATCAGAAGACCCTGGAGGCAGAGCAAACATTATGAGATATGTTTTACTGCAGCAGGTCGAGTGTGTGTCTGTAAGAGAGGATGTGTGTCATTGGATGCACTGAAAGCAGCTCATGTAAAGCTGTGTGTGTGTGTGTGTGTCAGGGCTCGTTCCACTCTCCGCTGGACTCCAGTCGCTCCACTCGGCATCATGGTCTGGTGGAGCGTGTTCACAGAGACCGGCGCTTCATCTCCCCCAGCAGACCCTACAGGAGACAAGTATCCTTCCCATCAGTCTCTCCTGCAGGTGTGTGTGTGTGTGTGTGTGTCTGGAGTTATCATTCTGATGATGTCACTGTCCTTGACCTCTGACCCCAGGCCGACAACTCTCACAGCAGCTCAGTGTATCTGTCCCCGCCCCCTGACCCCAGCTGGAGAAGGTAATGTGCTCATGACTTACAGTAAAATAAAAGACTTCTATTTCAGCATTAGAAGATAAAAAATAAAATATAGGATGCAGACAGATTTTTATTTTACAGTTATGATGTTTAAAGTAAAATTATAAAATTATCTTTCAGTGAAAAGAAAAATCTATTTTATATATATATATATATATATATATATAAATATGATAGCTCAGGATTTTACAGTAAATTTGTGTGTTTTTGTATATTTGATGAGATTCGCATCATTATTAAAATACAACACTAATGACTACTGTTTATTTAAACAAATATATATAAAAAGGTAATAAAAATTATAGAATGACTTGTTAACTTCAGTATTTTGTGAATTATTATATTGTAAAGCCTGACATGTGAAATAATATTCTGAATCTATTTTCCCTCAAAATGGAATAATTTATTAAACCTTAAAATACAGAATGTAAATAATTTTTTAAACATGTAGAAAGAAAAGTTTTGTGTGTGTTTTAATGTTTGGTATAATATACTTGCCCCATCCGGCTTGAATGGCTCTGAGACAGTAAGAATATGGATCTCAGCTTTATTCAGAGTGTGTGTGTGACAGACTCAGCACTATAACCGCTCTCTCCTGCATCATCTTCTCTTCCTCACTCTCTGGTGTGTGTTTGAGGACTCTTATTCTGGACGTCCTCTCTTTGCTTCTGTTCCTGGTCTCTTTGCTCTGATTCTTATCTTCTGGAGCGATCCTTGTTCTGATGGAGCAGGTTTCAGCAGACACTGATGGCGATGATCACACACACACACACACACTCTTCCTGCTCTGAATCTGTCTTCCGCTCCTCTGGTTCTTTGGCAAAGCCGCTTGTCTCTTGACTTTGTCTTCTGGGCTTCTGGAAGTAACAGAGGTTTCTCTGTCGCTCATGAAGGAACTGGAACGGTAACTTTGTGATGGACAAGAGCCAGATATTCCAGCAGCTGCCGACCACTGCACTCAACAGGTGACCAGAAAACACTTCTTCAGTGGAGCGTCCTTCTGCTGATGACCTCTGAAGACACCTTGTTTTTGTTTCTAGAAAATGTTTTAATTATTTATTTTAAAAGCACCTTTTAATGATTTGTACTAAGTGCTTTATTTTGTGTGTTATTTATTTTTATTTATTGTTAAAGAATGTATTTATTAATTTTTTTTAAACGTTGGGTTTTTCTTAGTGTTTTATTTTGATGTTAGACTATTAATCTTTAATTTATTAACCTGATTTAATTTAGTGCCGTTTTATTTTGATGATGTTATTTTATTCTTTTATTTTAATTGTAACAATTTTATAATTTAGTACACTTTTAGTATGTGTATTTTCTTATTTTATTGTGCTATATTTGGTATGGTATTTATTTATTGTAAAAGTTTATTATTTTAATTTTACATTAATGGTTTAATTACTTTTTAGGGTTGGGTTTTATATATATATATAAAATATTTAGATTAATTTTAATAGTGTTTTATTTTTAAGGTATTTAAATTGTAACATTTTTATGATTTAATTCATTTTTAGTAAGCTTTATTTAATTTTAAGTTACTAATTTAGGTTTTTACATCTTGGTTTATTTTTAGTGAACTTTTTTGATCAATTATTTATTATAATTGTACGTTCTATGATTGCATGAATTATTGATCTTCATCAGATCTCAAAGCCCACAGATGATGAGGGTCTGATGTGGACGCTCTGTAGTAAATCACACGTCTCTGAGTGTGTGTGTGTGTGTGCAGGACGAACTCGGACTCGGCGCTGCACACCAGTGTGATGAATCCTCCGGCTGGAGACCCGTTCATTGCAGGACTCTCGACGCGGGGCCGACCGTCTGGTCAGTGACGCTCACGTGTGTGTGTGTGATGTGTGTTTGAGTCTCTGCTGACGAGCCTCTGTTCCTCCTGCAGTCTTCTCCTACCCTGCTCCTCCCATCGAGGAGAATGGCCCTGATGAACAACGCCTCCTCAAACACTGGGACACCAGGAAGGTGTGTTTGTGTGCGTGATTTAAATCAGTGGAAGGTCCCTGACAGGGTTGATGTCCTGGTAAAGCTCAGTGTATAGATTAGTGTGTTTCTTCTCTTCTCTTCAGCTGGAGCTGCTCTCTTCACGACCAAAGTCCTGTGAGGTGCCTGGAATCACGTGAGTCCGAGCGGCCAATCATGCGTCTGCTCACACCATCAGTCAATCATTCACACCGCTCTTCCTGTGTGTGTGTTTGTGTGGGTGTGCTGCTATCTATTACTCAGACTGAACTCAGCACTGCTGATGAAACAGAAAGACCAAAAACAATCACTTATTAAACTATGAAACTTTTATATATCAGTTATTTTAATTAGTTATGTATAATTATTTAATTATCTTTTATGCATAAGGTAAAACATTAAATATGATTGTTTGTGTATATATAAATAAAATAGATATTATAAATAAGTATACAAGTGTGTGTGTGTATGTGTATATATCTTTGTATAACTGTTATATAAAATGCATAACAATTTTAAAAGTGGTTTAAATGTCTGTTATGATCATTATAATGATTTTCCAGTTCACAGTCTTGCTTACCGCATGTTTAGAGGTTTCAGTGCATTTCTGCTCAGCACTAATTCACTGTGATTAATCACACACACACACACACACACACACACACACTTGGTTAAAGTGGTCTATTGGCTGGCTGTATTTGTTGACCAAAGGGGTTTTTATTTTGGTTTTCAGCTGCTGTCTGTCTGTGTGTGTGTGTGTTTGTTTCTCACTTAATCTTATCTATCGCATAAATGATTTTAAAATTCAATCTAATGAATTCTAGGTTTGAGTGTGTAAGGATTAGAAAACAAGCAGAGTCTGTCTGATTCTGTTGCATGCAGCGCCACCTGCTGTTCAGAACTAAGCTCAGAATCCTCTCCAGAAAGAATCACCACACATTGAGAGAATCTCAGAATCGATGCAGAATCACCTCTGGTTTTACGATGAGTCGGTTTATTTTTTGTTCTTGTTTTCAGTGTCTGACCTGTTCCTCTTGTGTTTGTGTTCAGTGTGTTTCCATCTCCGGACCAGCAGGGCGGCGCTCCTCACGGCCCCATGGTGCTGAATACAGGCGGCTCTCTGCCGGATCTGTCCAGCCTGCACTTCCCATCTCCACTGCCCACCCCACTGGACCCGGACGAGCCGGGATACCCATCTCTGAGCGGCGGGAGCACGGGGAACCTGACCTGTACCCTGACCCAGCTGGGCATCCACAGCTCCAGCGCCTTCCACTCCAGCGGTACGCTCCACACACTCATGCTCTTCACACACTGCTTCGGATCCTGTGTGTATTGTAAATATGTAAATTTGACTTAATTGTAGAAAACTATTAGACTGGAGAATGCTGCCAATGACCAATCACAATCCAGCGAGTCATATCTCATGATCTGAGGTGGGTGTGGTGATGAAGAGGAGACAGTTTACTTATTTTTCTTGGAATATGTTTGTGTTTTTCTGCAGGTCTGCTGCCGTCTCTGCAGGGCACGTCCAGTAACCCCTCCCTCCAGTCGTCACTAAGCAACCCAAACATCCAATCGTCTCTGAGTGCTCACTCGTTCCCCAACTCACTGAGCTCCACCTCCCTGCACTCGTCACTGAGCAACCCCTCCCTGCAGTCGTCGTTAAGCTCCTCCCCTTCGCTGAGGTCATCGCTCAGCAGCCAGTCGCTGCAGTCGTCGCTCAGTAACTCCTCCCTCAGCGGTTCCTTCCCTGCTCTGCAGTCGCAGACGAGCTCCTCCCCCCGCAGACGAGCGCAGCTGACCCCGGTGACCCTGCCTGCAGACACCCGCAGACACCACCCCAAACAATTCTCGCCCACCTCCTCCACCCTCAGCTCCATCACACAGGTACAGATGCACATACACACCTCCACATCCACACACCTCCACCCTCAGCTCCATCAAACACACCTTCAATCAATCAATCACTTTTATTTCTCTAGCGCTTTTAACAATACAGATTGTAGCAGAGCACTGAACATTATCAAATAGAAGAACAGAGTGATGGTAATGTATA
>JAUCMU010000026.1:21710017-21720398 GCA_032275025.1 Enteromius treurensis | reverse complement strand
TTTACACAAGACTAGATAATGATCTGAGATATCATCGCTTTGCTGCAGGATCTCAACACCATCAACATCAATTCCATCTATTAAATGTTTTCTAGTGTATATCTTTAACCTCTCAGGTAATCCGAATGGCACAACCTATTTTAGATGTGTCAGGAATTATAACAGTGCTTACATTCACATATGCTTCATTGTTTGATCAAAACTACTGTTCGGGACAGTTTAATCTCTGGATGTTATGGACCGTTTAACCTCAGAAGTCACTCAGCTGCCGGTCTCCATCTGTCTCTGTCTCAGGGAGTGGCTCTGGACACCAGCAGGCTGCAGGTGGATCAGAGGTTTTCTCAGTATGGTTTTGGGCAGCAGCAGCAGCAGGTCCAGAAGGGTCTCGGTCTTCACCTGCACAACATGCAGAACCTGCAGAAGACCTTCCAGATGCAGCCACTAAAGCGCCCGAGCCCCGGTCAGAACCAGAACCAGAGACCCAACCCTGTGAGTTACAGGTCTGCAGACGCCTCGCAGCCGGAGCAGATCCGGTCCGATCAGCAGAACCAGATCAGTCCGGCTCTCAGCGGAGATCTGGACCTGTACAACGTGAGTGACTGACATGCTGTGTAATAATTGAGTACCATGTACAGGATACTTCAGAGAATACTGTTATTACATCGGTACCGGTCCATAAAGATGACAGTATCACTGGTCGCAGTTTTGTTTTTAACTCTTGTGCAACCTTTTGGACATTTTTGTCCTTTTCGTTTTTTTTTTTAGATTATATATATATATATAAAATTTTTCCTGTGATATTGCATAAATGTTGTCACAGTTGGGTTTTTATTGGAATTTCTACTATTTTACTTTCATTTTTCTTTATTAAATCTGTTTTGCAGCAGTTACATAAAAATAGTTCGTCTCAGGGCCTTAAGGACTCATTGAAACCCGTTAAAACTGCCGTTTTTTGTCACAGTGCCGTTTAACTGTAAAATGATGCTATTTTTGTTGATAGGCTTTTATTCTGTTGGCAAAGCTTCAAAATTAAATTTGTTTTTTACCAGATGGTGCCATGTATTTTTCCAGGTTTGGCCTGTAATGCAAATACTCCCTTTATACCTGTTTTCCTGCGTTTGCTGTATTGTAGAGCCAGCTGGAAGATTAATGCAGCTATAATTGTGTGAGTGTGTTGGTATGGATGTCAGAGTGTGGTTCGTAAAACAAATATGTGTGTGTTCTTGTAATATTTGAGAGAATAAAACTCTATTGCAAACCACAAATCCAGCACACTGTGCTCTAGAGGAGTTATGGGAATTGAGAGTTAGGGAATGTTTGGTGCTGCACCCAAACAATTTCTTACTAATAGCTCACTTTTCAGATTTTTTAGCAGGTGTAGTTCAACGTTTTTATAAAATATATTTTATTTAAAATTCTGTTCATAAATCATTTTCATAAACTTAAAGCGCTGACTGTTTTTGGTTTCACTTTTTAAACGTTTTTTAATTGATGCCCAAAAAACCAGTTTGCTCTTTCAGTTTGATGAAGGGAAGAGTGAGCTTGTGCTTTGAGCCTAATCTAGTGGTACATATTACATAAAACATTGAAATTAAAGCTGAAATGGAAAAAAAAGATAATCTTGAAAGAATACAAAATGTTGCCTTTTGCACTTTTTCAAATAAAACGTTTAATAACTAAAGCTGAACCTAAAATAAATATACATGCAAAAACAAGAATTAAAATGAGAAACAAACTTAAAATATAAAGTTAAAATTGAAATTCTAATTCTATAGAAATAAAAGCAAATTCTAAATATTAGTGAATATTATGTTATGTAAACAAGACTTAAACAGCACTGGTCCAGACATGGTATTTTCCATCGTTTATGGTCAAGTGTCTCTTCTGTCTCATTTAGGACACAATGTTCCTGAACTCACTGCTAGACGACCCATACCTGGGCCTGCAGATACGCCAGAATCAACAGGTTACACACACACCCTCACACTCCCTCTCTCTCTCTCCCTCTCTCTCTCCGCTCCCACTCACACATACACACACACTCTCTCTCACTCTCACTCACTCACACACACACACACACACACACACACACACAAACTATCTCTCTCACACTCACTTCCTCTCTCTCTCTCACACACACACACACACATACACACACACTCTCACTCCCACACTCACACTCACTAACTCTCACACGTAAACACACACACTCTCTCTTGCACTCACTCACTCACACACATGTTAACCGTCTCTGTTCCTGTTGTGTGTAGTTGAGTCTGGACTCTCAGCTGGAGGCAGTGAATCGTGACGGGGGTTCTGCTGTGGATCGTGGCTCGTATCAGGGTCACCCAGCATCGCTGGAGCTGCTGGACTCCTCAGAACAACAGATGATTAACCAGAACCAAAGCTACACAGACGGGCGGCACACTGTGCCCAACATCATCCTGACCGGTGAGGGACTGGACTCCTGATTGTTGTCACAATTAAAAACAAGTATTTCTGAAAAAGAATAGACTGGACTGAACAGCTGCTTGAGTTAAAGGCCCAGTGTGTAGTTTTTTTGCCACTAGAAGGCGCATTATCATAACAATAACAAAACAAGCCAATGCTTGATGACTCTGTGAAGGAGGATATTCACGGATGGGGTAACTTTCAATTAAATTTTCATTTTATTTGCCCTAATGGATTTAGTTAAACTTGTACAGCAGCATATTATGTCTTATGTCTGTGTGCTGCCATATATCTTCTACAAGTGAACTCTGAGGTGTGTGTGCTGCTGAGTGTATCTTCAGTAGAGTGCTCACGGTCTGCTGTGTGTCTCAGGAGACTCCTCAGGTCTGTCTAAGGAGATCACAAGCGCTCTGTCCTGTGTCCCGGGCTTCGAGATGGACCCGTTCTCTTCGGACGACCCGCTGGCTCTGGAGAGTCTGGGCATGCTGACCGACGGTGACCTGATGCTGGCTGACCCTGCCGTGGAGGACTCTTTTCGCTCGGACCACCTCAAGTGACTCATTCACACACGCATGAACCCTGAGCTTTCGCCCTTTAACGCTGCGCTTCTCAGACGATCAAAGCCGCACCGGCCACTTCCTGTTACAGATGACCAATCACAGCCACGTGCCTCCACCCATCGCTGCTCAGGCGCTTCAGTCCCAGCATGCACTGCACCGCACCAGGTTAATGCAGAACCCACTCGTGCGCTTAAATAGCTGTTTCATTCAAGTGTGTTGTCAAATGCTTTATTTGATGTGTTTGATGTCTCGGCCAATCATGTGAGTTTAGGGCGGGGCTATGGGTCTAACTGACCAATGACAGACAGGGAAATAATCATGTAATGTGGCCGTGTTCAGAACGGCATACTATCATAATGGAGTATACTGCACACATAGTGTACTACATGCGTGGAAAACAGCAGGACAGATGACGTATCCCAAAATGCATTGTGCTCAATGCTGAATAAATTTAGATTTATATTTCCGTGCAGTAATGCATACTATTTATTGTGGAATAATTGACCTACTGTTTATAAATAATTTTAATGTAATATATTAATTTTTTAAATATATTTTACTATGAAAAATGTATTCCTAGCTGGTACATCTTCAACAGAGTAAAAAAAAAAATTTATATATATAAATAAAATGATTTTAATTACTTATGAACTGTCCATAGTATTTAAAGAGAGAAGGTTACATTTAAAATAAATAACATTAAGTTTTATGTGGAATTGTTGTACAGTCTAAACAGTGTTTAATGCAGCACATCAGAATAAACTGTACTTCTATTAGATAAATTAAGAGTAATATGTTACTTGAATTGTTCAAAGTAAAAGCTATTAAAATGGCAGTAATGAATGACGTACACATACTGACAGTGTCAGTAAATTATAACAATCAGATGGAAAACTCCGAATGAAAGCAGAGCAGTATGCACTATATAGTGTGCACTGTGCAGTGGGCTAGTATGTCGTTTTGAACACAGCCGTTATCGGTCACATTTGATGCATGAGAACTTCTGTCTGCTCATGTTTAGAGATGATTCTGATGATCTCTGATCCAGACTAACTAGTCTCCTCCTGTACTAGTGTCGCCGCATACGCTGAACCACTGAAACGGTGTCGTACACGACCAAGTGTGTGTGTGTTTACTGCGATCTGCACTCTCTTCTGCCTGTATTTGCACGATTATCCTCCTAAGCAAGGCCATATTCAGAGGAACACGTATTTTTATGTAATGAAGTTCTGCGTACTTTGAGATTTATTTTTAAATAAAGTTGCTATAGATGTTTATGCGCATAAATGTATATTTGTATATGAAACAAATGAATGTCGATCGTCAGGCAGAGTGTGAATGTTTGCAGGTGAATTGAATCAACAACCAAGCGTCACAGTTCACCCCAAAATCAAAGGGAAGAAATGATAAATTACCATTTCAAGGACAAAAAGGTTTAAGATTCTAGGTCTAGAATCACAAATAGATGGTAGATCTCATGGGCATTTATCTGTCACATTCTAACATTCAAATTAAAGAATACTCCGATGCTTCTAGAAGCTGGTTTCTGCCATGGAATAAAAAACATTTCAATTGCAACCTTTAATGTCAGAGTGCTGATTTATTTCAGAATAGCGAGAGACGTAGAAGTACGCTATAAACAGAATTGTAAAAACACAATTGAGATATAAAGTTAGAATTGCAGGATATAAACAGAATTACGCTGCAAACATGCAATTACGATCATCTCAGGATTGTGATAGAAAGTGGAAAAAAAATGAATGGTAATTGGAACTTTTGATCTCAGAATTGCAAAATATATAAACAGAAATGTAAGATATAAATGCAGAATTGCTAGATTTAAACTTTACAATTTCTATAAACTCTGAACTCTGATGCAAACTTCAAATTTCCATTTAAAATTAGAATTGCGAGATTAAATTGCGCTATAAACGGAGTTGTTCTGTGGTGGAAACCGGATTCTAGTACCAAGTTCTGGTAATATATGAAATCTCTTCAGGATGTAACCATATTGTAGAAACGTAATTTCCTGTAAAGCTGCTTTGCAACGATTCGTATTGTAAAAAGAACTTGAAGTGAGTTTAATTCTATAGAAGCTGGAGACGTTTGTGTGGCTGTGATGAGATGCTGGTTTTCTGGGTAGTGGAGGGGTTCTCTGCTGATGTTGACTCGGCGCCGGACGCTGCTAGTTAAACATCGAGTCCGGTGACTGTGTGCAGGTTAACCAGTGTTAGTTAAACCACACGCAGGAGCAGAACGGATGAATAATTCAATCTGTGATGAACAGAGTACTTTTGTCATTGATGTTTTTGGTTTATTTTTCATTATGAATCTGTGCAGAAAAGTGTCGAAGGGTTGGTTTGGAATGTTTTGATGTTACTGAAGCGTGTCTGCATTGCACTGTAATCAGCTGTTGAACAGCTCCGGTCTGATGAGGAGATGGAATGACTTAAAGCTCGGTGTTATCACTTCGTGTCATGCTTGAGCTCTTCACTGTGGTAAATACTCCTAGCTTTTGTCTAGGTATGAAAAGAGATACACGGATTCTATTTTAAGATGTACTTTTATGATTGTGGCTCTTAATTCTTGTTATTTGAATAACCAGGGAAACCATGTATGATGTAAATAATGTCCCGAAAGCATAGGTGCTTCTGACGGAACATTTTTTAAGACTGTATCCTTACCTTATTTTACAGAAAAATAAAGAGTTTAAGTGAATGTGTGCATCGGACTCGATGACGTCATTTCCTGAGTTTTACACATGCTCCTATGAGAGAGAGAGAGAGAGAGAGAGCATCAGATAAAAGTTTGGAAACATGATTTTGAAATACTCTCACGTCTGTGTCAGTTATTTAATTAAAAATGCAGTTAAACAGTGGAATATTATTATTATAATTTGAAGCAGCTGTTTTCTGTGTGATTATGTGTTAAAGTGTAAGCTATTCCTGTGATCATCACTCTTCAGTGTCACATGATCCTTCAGAAATCATAATAACACGGATTTACTGCTCATTTATGACTGATGATCAGTTAGTATTGTTTTATTATTATTATTATTATTATTATGAATATTACGTTTTTTCAGCTAAATATTTTGTGTTTACATGTTTTCGGGATTCTTTGATTAATAGAAAGTTCAAATGAAAGCAATGATACTGAAAATTCATTGCTCATATTTCACAAAAATGACGGTTTTCTCTTCTTAGAGATGTATAATCAATAAATCGGATTATTTTAATTCATTATAACGCCAATAATCAATACCTGACATTCTAATAGAAGACTGGCTTTTGGACAAATATATAAAATAAATTGTAAATACTTGTCAAGTGATCTTAAACAGCTGAGAAAAGAGTCACGTGACGGCGTCATGCGTCACATCAGACGCGCGCTAAAATCTCAAAGACGACGCGAATGGGGTTGAGTCTCTAAAGAATACAACGATTAAAACGATCATATTAATGATTCAGATCGATCAGAAGCCGCATCTGCCGTCGCGCTGCTATTTCTGTCAGTGCGGTCGTTGTAATGCGTCTCCGCGTCGCTAGGCGTCACTCGGCGCGTGGTGTTTGCGGCTGCGCGAAACCTCTGCTCGCGTTCTGACCGTGATGGCGGAGCGCAGCGGCGACGGTCGATCCGCGCAGTCTAACTAGAGCCCTTACTAGCCCGCTAACGTTGGACCAAATGACAGTATGAGCCGTATTTTCGGGATGAGACGAGAACCGAACTGAGCCGAGCCGCGCTGCTGAGGTGAGTCCCGAACTGTGCCGAACCGAACCGACAGTTCGCTTTATTAATAATGACAGCTGTGACAGACGTGTGTGATTTAAACATGAGGATTTCTGAAGAGATCCGCCGAGCCAGGGGTGTGTGTGTGTGTGTATTGTTGTGTTTTGAGTCGGTCAGTGTTATTGTGGACCGTCAGTCGGTTCCGACGCGGTTCTGAACTGGTTTTGCTTCAGAAACATTAGCATAACAACACAGAGCCAGAATAATTCCTCCATCGTGGTTAAACGACCAGATTCGCGTTTCTTCGTATAATATCGGACTGCACGTGCCCAAAACATGATCGATTATTATTATGACTGAATCGAAAACATGGCATCAGAATGGTAATAAGATTTGTGAATTTGTCTAAATATTTACAGCATGTTTTCATTACATTTTTGTTGATCTTCATTATTTTAGTCAGCTGCTCTATAATAGATATCAGTTGATTTGTGTTACCTGTAGAAATACACTGAACGGGTCAAAATGAGCTATTTCTCTTTTATGACAAAATCATCAGGATATTAATAAAGATCATGTTCCATGGAGATATTTGGTTAATTTCCTAACGTGAATATATGAGAACATGTTTGATTAGTAATATACATTCGAAGAACTTCATGAACTTCAACTCTAAAGGTGATTTTCTCAATATTTAGATGTTTTTGCTCTCTCAGATTCAGATGTTCAGATCTTGTCTGACCCTTAAGACTGGTTTTGAGCTCCATGGTCACGTATATCATGATGCAGGGATCATCAGCTTCAGACCGCCCATGTCAGTCGAGTTGTACATATTACCATCGTAGTACCGTAGTATTTTCTTAAACATTCTTGTTCTTGTCTTGGGCACCGAACCCAAGATTCTTCTGTCCTGACCTCTTGACCTCCAGCAGGTCTCAGATCAGTGGAATTAAACACAGGTATTTAATCACTAGCACAGTTGATCTGGTGTTATTAAGCAACATAACGTGTGTTTAATATTGAACTGGAGATTAGGTGCTGGACGTCCGGTCAGAGGAGAACTGGACCCAGCTAAGCCGAGATATGAACTTATATAATAATAAATTATTGAATTTTTAAGAAAGAAATTGTGTGTGAAACATAAATATAAAACCATGTGGAACTCCAGCCTCCAAAAATACACACTCTGAAAATATAACGCATTAAAATGCCTGCAGTTATTTTTGCCCTGCATTTCTTTTCTTCACTTCTTGCAAGAGCACATGTTTTTGTTTCACCTGTTCTTTGGTAACCGTTGAATGATATTTAAAGCTCAAAGGCAGTGAATAGAGAGAGAGTGTGTGTGTGTGTGTTATAATCGCTCTCTATCTCCAGCGTCTGACGGCGGATTCACACAGCTGCAGATGAGGCGAGGTGAAGGAGGGAAACTCTTGTGTTGAGCAGAGGACCTGTTTGAGGAAGTGAGTGTTGAAAGTGCTTAGAAAGAGCTAAAAGCAGCGCGGACAGGAAACGCATCCTCAGCTCAAAGATGAGCTGAAACAGGAAGTAGAGTTTTCTAATGAAGACACCTGAGGTTGTGTGTGTCGCCACGGAAACGTGCCGCTCGACCCAGTTCGTCTGATAACATTCGTCTGAGCCGTACGCTTCAGGCAGGGTGAGTGCTGATGTGCTGCAGCCCCGGGCTGTGTCCTCAATCCATCGCATACTGTACATACTACAAACGCTGCGCACACTACACGAACTGTAAACACTACACGTATAACAAACACTGCCAAAAACTAACACATTATTCACTCTATACTACACACTTCACATACTACAAATACTACTCACACTACACAAACTTTACTAGTCCTCACAATACTTAAATGATGAACTATACTGTTCACTCTGTAGTAAGCAAACATACTACACACTGCCCACACTTGACATACTACAAGTACTACTCACACTGCTGATACTACACAAACTTCGCACACACACACACACACACACACACACTATACTATACATGCTTTACGGCTCATACTACACAAATTATCCACACTAAACTGCTCACACTAGTAGAGTTCCTAGTCAAATTGGCATTAATAGAAAACCTTTCACTTCTTAATACACACTATGACTAGAGAAGAGTCAAGTTTTAAATAGTGGAGTGTTCCTTTAATACTACAGTACTAATACTACACATTACTCCAGCGACTCGCTGTGCACATGCTACTGATGCTTCTCACACTATATACAAACTATGACTTTAATTTCACATTAACATACTATACTAATCACTACTACAATACTCGCACTACATACTACTTATTATACCTCTCACACTTTACATATTTATAATTCACCCTACTCGTGCTACACATACTCTGCTCACTCTACTCATCCTAAACACACTACTCATACTTCTCACACTGTCACTACTTGTACTATACTAATTGCTCTGCACATACACATACTTCTCATACTGTACTTCAGTATGTATTCTGTACAGCTTACTACATGTGCTATAGTGAGCAGCCTATGTCCCTGCGTCCCTCGATGACCAGAGCTTCCAGTTCTAGCTGTTATTGTTCGTGTCTCTTCCTCGACTCATCCTTTAATCAGACTCCCAGACGCTCAGACACGTTTGCGCAAAGCAGATGTTAAATAGTAAACGCTGAATTAAGTACGACCTATAATGCGCTGAAGAGTGTATTTCACAGTACTAGTTTAACACTAGTCATTAGTATAGGGTATATACTACAGTCTGCACTGCACTCCTGCGGCTGGTTCAGTGTTTGAAGCTGGTTCCTGATCTTCTGGACTGTTCTGGGGTCAGTGAGGAGGCTCAGTTCTGTGCGTCCTGCATCAATCCTTCAGGCTCTTTAAATCAATCCTCTTCCTGCTGCAGCGTCTCTCTTCCTGTTTTCTGTGTCAGCGGTTCTGTGTGAATGGACTGGAGTTTGACGTAGAACAGTTCTGTTCACATTGTTTTAATATGTTTTCAGGATCTGAAGTATACTACTCTCAGTGTGGCTGTAAATGTCACGCAGGATGACGTTCAGACTCTTGTTACGCTGAGAAACACACGAGCAGGAGCGGAGACTCTGCAGAAATAGAAAATGTTTCTAAAATAGAAATGATGCGTGGCTGGGAGGAATAAAGTTCGATTGACATTGAAAAGAGAGTTTTTATCATGTGTTGTGACAAGCGTAGTTAGGCCACAGTGTGTTCTGGGTACACATGTTCTGAATGTGATGCTTGTATACGTGATCTATGGATGCATGTTTGCTTTCCTGAGGTTGTTTCCCAGGAGGCTATACCGTATGTGTTCAGATATTACTATCATGAAACCCTTGAAGTGGTAAAAGTGCAAAAATATCCAGTTTTTTTTCTAAATGGGAAGTGAATGGATTGATCTGCACACGGAGTGTTTTCACAAACTCTTCTGCTGTTCAGGAATCAGTTTCTGTCCTGCTTCCTCCTTGTGTGTGACTGTGTGTGTGTGTGTGTGACTGTGTGTGTGTGTGTGTGTGACTGTGTGTGTGTGTGTGTGTGTGTGTGTGTGACTGTGTGTGTGTGTGTGTGTGTGTGTGTGACACTGTGTGTCTGTGTGTGTGTCTGTGTGTGTGTGTGTGTGTGAGACTGTGACTGTG
>JAUCMU010000026.1:21683099-21694148 GCA_032275025.1 Enteromius treurensis | reverse complement strand
CACTCACACACACGCACACACACACACACTACACACACACGCACACACACACGCGCACACACACAAGCACAAGCACACGCACACACACTCGCACACGCACACACACTCGCACACGCACACACACACTCACGCACACACACACACACGCACACACTCTCAAACAGCAGAAACATCAAATCTGTGTTTCTTTTTTGAAACGCAACAAACAAACATCTAATAAGAATTCATAATATGGCAAAATAATATTTACTGATGTTTGCAATGTTCTTGAGATGTGTTTGTGATATTCTGAACGTAGAGCTTCAGTTTGCAGGAGACGTGAGGAGTTTTGTATTTTGTGTTCAGTTCTTGCATTTGTGACGTTTTCAAAAGCTTTTGAGAAAAACTTATTACAAAATATTTACTACAATAAGTAAAACTGAAATAAAAATTACTTTAATTTAAAAACTAGACACATTTGTAAAAATACAGTTAGAAAATATTTAAAGAGTAGATTATAATAATTTCTTCCAAGTTCTGTTTTCATTATAAAAAAAGGGCCATTCTAAACAAAAACACATTTTCCATTTGATACTGCAGTTATGTTTAATCTTCTGAGCATGTGTGCGTTTATAGACTAGCGTGACGGTTCACTTCCTGTATACAGAGCTGCTGTGGTTCACGTGGGGCAGCAGTGAAGAGGATTGTGGTTATTCAGTCACAACAAACAATTGTTTGTACAAACTCAGAAGTTTCTGCAACACATGGTTTTATATGATAATCTGATTTTATTTGCTTTGATCCATACAACACGTGTAAGATGATTTTATACATGCACAAGAAATATTACAATGGAAATCTAAGTTTTCTCAACATCTGGTTATAAAGCAATGTTCTTTACATGATCTGCAGCTTCACATACTTCTGATCTGAAGCATGAGTGAAGTGTCATATGGATTCACAGGATCTGTGTGTGTGTGTGTGTGCAGCGTGGAGCGCAGTAATCTGAGTGCAGAGGATGAGCTGGAGAACATCATGCGTCCTCCCTTGGCTCCGGACGACTCGCTGCAGCATCTGTGTAACGGCGTCAGAGAGACGGACTCCAGCTCCGAGACCAGCAGCCAATCAGAGAGCAGCGTGCCGTCGGTGGGCGGAGCCCCACAGGTGACGGTGGCGTACCTGAGCCCGCTGGTGCTGCGCAAGGAGATGGAGAGTCTGCTGGAGAACGAGGGTGAGGCTGTGCTCTCTCAGGTCCAGCTGCTGGACAGTCACTCCATCATCTTCTGGAACCTGGTGTGGTACTTCACTCGCCTCGGACTGCCCAGTAACCTGCTGCAGCTGCTGAGGACGTCTCCGCTGACCGCACGCCTCACACAGGTCAGAAACACGCACATGCATACTCACACACACACACACACACACACACACAGAGGAGCTCCGCTGACTATGTCTGTGTGTCAGGGGTCAGAGGGCGCGGCGGTGCGTGTGAGACTGCTATGGGACACACTGACCCCGGATACGGAGCAGTGGCCACCGCTCTACATGCTCTGGAGGATTCACAGTAAGACACACACACACACACACACACACACAGGGCCTAACACTCGTAAAACATTCGAGATCTCTGTACTCATTTAACTAGGGCTGTCACGATTCTTTAAATATGGCTGACCATTAATTGCTTTGACTTTTAATTCTGATACATTTTTTGTTTGTTCATTAAACAAATTTGCAGTGATTTGTAAAAAAAATTTTCCAATTCAATCTTTTGCAAGTTTTTCCTGGCAGGAAGTGAATATTAATACACATATCACATAAACTAATTATTTAATGAATGTATCTTTAAAAAAAGGAAAAATTAATTTTAAAAAATTGTTACAAATTATTTCTCTTCTGAAATAAACACAATAAAGTGTCCATAATCAACAGACTTTAAATATTCCCAAAATAAAGTCATATTATGCAAAAAAAATGAAAATAAAATGCTATCAAATGCAAAAATGTCTTTAGATGCTGTGTATTGAATGGCTGCATGTCCTGTGCATTATAGTGCCTCACACTGTCAGTTAAGGAGTGTCATCTGATACGGTCTCATTTATCCTTGTCTACACCGGACACGAGCAACACCACAGAATACAACAGAACCTGTCCTTCCCCTTGTGTTTTTAGAGAGAGTCTGAAATCACCAGGATGACATCATGATGAGACAATCATTCAATCATCGTGACAGTCCTAAATTTAACTTTTCACAATCATTGTTTTATAAAAGTCATGACTTTTGATCATCAGCTCCTTGCTAATGCGTGAATGTGAAAGTGTTAAATAACTTTTTTACATTACTTAGTTTTATTTTTTTATGGAAGGTAAAGCATTCTGTTACTTTAGTGACCTCGTCTTTTTTAATCCGTAATCTGATTACTTGTAATGTGCTATTCCCACACTCAGTAATGTAAATGTATATATAGACAGAGACAGAGACATTTTATCTGAATATATTATTGTCTAAAATTTAGAACAACTTATAATCTAATTTTTCAAATCAAGTTTTTAACCCAAAAACTCCAGATTTATGAAACCTACATAATTATTTCTATTAAAACAAAATAAACAGTAGTCTTCATTTTACTTCCATAAAGCAATCTTCAATAGATGTTAAATATTCATGTTCATCAACAAAATTCAGTCCACAAGTGTGTGAAATATAGAAAAATGCTGCATATATTTAATTGATCGTTTTGGTCAAAATACTCCAAACACAAAACCGGTCACATCATCGAAACCTGAAAAAATGTGTATTTTAAGGCCCTTAAAGCATTTGCAAAGTTTTCTCCTTTTCAAAAAAACCTGCATTTTTTTTTACTGTTTAATGTATCTATTCCGAGTCAAAACAGACATGAACGAGAACACTCAGCAGGTGGCGAGTATATGTAATCGCCATTATTAATAATCTTCTGAATCCTGTGATTGATTGATGTGATTCTCCTCCCGTCCTGCAGGTGGCGTCCCCATGCGCACCTACAGCTGGCGGCATCACAACCATCCCTTCAGCCTCAGCTTCCTGGAGGAAGTCCTGCGCTGGATCGGTATGAACGAGGTGCACAAGGCCATCACGCTCTTCCTGGATACGGTTGCTAAGCAGCCTGGCACTCCGCGGATACAGAGGTGAGGCGTGGTGATGCTCAGGTGAGTCTGAAGCTCTCGGACTCTGACGTGTGTTTGTGTTTGTGTGGACCTGCAGGAGTCTGTACAGAGAGATGCTCTTCCTCACGCTGGCAGCTATGGGCAAAGACCACGTCGGTGAGTCGGGCAAACTCCAGATAACAACACCTTTATTTTTTATTTCTGTTTTAAAAAGAAAATTAAAACAATGGTTCAACAAAAAAATTGACATTTGCTGAGGTTTTTTTTCTTTTTTTACTTTCAGGCCGTCCACGATGTAGGAGACTTTATTCTTCATTTGAACTGTGAAGATTTTTAGCTGAAACCATGATCCTTAGCGATTCACAAAATGCAAGTTAATAGCCACCGGCACTTTGAGAGGCAAAAAACCACAAATATAGGCAACACAAAATTAGCCTCCTGACAATATACATTAAGGTCTTGTGAAGTCTTCTGGGGGTTGAGTACAAGGTTGTTGTTGGCACACCACGCCGAACCACTGTGGTGTCGTCTGCAGACTTGATAACGGAGTTAGAGCCGTGCACAGGTACGCAGTTGCGTGTGAGAAGAGGATTGGGCTCAGCACAGAGCCCTGTGGTACACCAGTGTTCAAAATTAGATTAGATTCAACTTTATTGTCATTACACATGTACAGGTAGAAGGCAACGAAATGCAGTTTAGGTCTAACCAGTAGTGCAATAACAGCAAGTGCAAGTTATAAGTGCACATATAGCAGATATGTACAAGCAGAAATTGGAAATATTTACAGATGGATATACAGTGATATGGACATTAATATACAGTTTGTATCAACTATAATCAGAAATATCTTCAAAATGAGGATGGAGCAAGTGTGGTTACAATGTGTTGTAATGATGCTTTTTTACTTTAAACTTGTATTTTATGAATTTAGCAAGGACATGGTTTCAGCCATAAATCTAATTTGATGAATAAAAGTCACCTGCATCGAGTACATTATCAGCGAATGTTGATTATTGAGTGAACTATCACTTAAAGATATTGATATTTGATTATGTTGTGTGTCTAGCTTCATTTGACAAGCGTTATAAAGCAGCGTACCTGCGCTTGAGCAGTTCTCTGGGCCGAGAGGAGCTGAGGAGGAAGAGAGTCCAGCCGCCCAGTCCTAAAGCCGTGGACTGCAGACGCTGCTTCCTGTGTCCGCTGGAGTGCTGATCTCTCACACACACACACACTCGTCTCGTCTCGCCGTCGTCTTCACGCTGCTCGAGGAGAAACGCAACACACAGTCTGAGCGCTTCTGCTGGGACACTTACTATGGATGCTGCTGTGCATTATGGGAACGCGTGACTCTTTCACCAAAAACTGCTTCTGTTTCCCACAATACTGACACCCGGCCGCCTCTCGGACGATTTCATAGGAGGTGAGGTGTTGTGTTGACCTCGGTTATTTTCACTGATTTGATTTCATGGAACTCGAAGATGAAGATCCGGTTGTGAATACCGGAAGGCATCATGGGAGATCGTTAAAATGATTCTGCACTGGAGTGACGCTCTGAGCTTCTTCATGTTTGTGTGAGATGTTTCCCGACCGGCAGATCATCATATCCCTTCTGGAAAGGAGTTATTTTAGTCTGGTTCGTTCCTCTGAACCGTGTTTGTGTGTGAGAGAGAAAGCAGCGCTGCCGTCGATCTACAAACACAGACATGTTTAATTCAGTCGTTTTTAATGGTGTCACGTGATGCGGTGTGACTGGAGGAGGATCCTGGAGAAACATGACTTCCTGCGATGCTCTGGTTTACCCAGAAACCCACTGGTTTTAGCATTGAGCCATCAAACACATTCATCTCCAAACTCTCACTGGTGTGAAGAACCGATCATTCATCGTTCTGTCATCATTTCCTGTCTGCAGTGAAACACACAGGAAGAGAGCGTTTACTCTTCATATAATGACAGTCAGTGGGGTCCAGCGCTGTTTGACTTCCTGCATTCTTCAAAATACACCTACATTTATTTATTTATCTAAATACCCATTTTAAACATTAGAAGAGGAGAGTAAACGATGACAGAATGAGGATGAACTGTCTCGTTAAATGCACACATCAGGGTTGAATCTGTAGATTTTATTAATAATGTTTTCATGTCTGATTTATATTTCAGGATATAATACAAAATTAAACTATAATAAAACTAGATACATTAAATCCAGCTGACTTTCACAACCAATGTTTATTCCCAACAGAACTAAAACAGAGTTACTATTGCAACAATAATTTGCGCTGACACCAATAATGATTATTTTTTGTTTGTTTACAATTTTTGTATGTGTGAGTATTATTAGTGAGTATTTTGGAGATAAATGTGTTTTTATCCTAGAAACACTTGACGGTAAGATTTCATCTGTTAAATTAGTTATAAAACTATTAATAAGCAATATATACGTTTACAGCATTTTTTTATTATTTGTTAATGTTAGCAATGCATTAGTTAAAGTTAAATACTTTTGATTTTAATAATATATTAGTAAATGTTCACTTTTCCATTAGACCACATGAATAAATGCTGTCGAGGTGTTTTTCGTGATGTGAACCGATGATTATTAACAAATGAAAGCTTACTGTAAAGTGTTTCCAGTCATCTCAGTGGTTTTCTCTACTCAAACATGTGCTTGTGTTGGTTTTGTGAAATGTGTCTGCTCTCGCTCTGTTGTGTCGGGAAGCGTCTCTCTCTCTTTGCTCTTTTGTGTTTGTCTGCGAGTTTCTTCTCCTGAGTGAAACGATCTGAGTTTAATATCACTGTTACAGAGGAAACGCTTTTGACTAGGACTGACGCCACATTCATTAGTCTTAATTTTATTATTAAAGAGGAATAAGAAGCTGCTAGAAGAGTTTTAGTGGCATTAGAGGAAGTGATGTCAGAGGAAGCTGTAGCTCTCATTCACTGCAATACCCGCGGAGCAGCTGAGCTTCACTGCA
Source organism: Enteromius treurensis (assembly GCA_032275025.1). NCBI lineage: Eukaryota > Metazoa > Chordata > Actinopteri > Cypriniformes > Cyprinidae > Enteromius > Enteromius treurensis. Next base: position 21,688,056 of record JAUCMU010000026.1, on the reverse strand, counting down.
GCATGAACGTCTGCATTTATCAAGAGAATAGAGATTATAAAGCTATATTTAAGTTTTCATTTGTTTGCTGTGCTAATTTATATTGATGTGACCTCTGAACTTTGTTGTGAATGTTGTTTTTTCTTTTTTTAAAAAGAGTTTTAAGAACCAATGTTCTGTGTGTTTCTTCAGATCACTGACGTGTGTGTTTGTTAAAAATAATTAGCATGAGACCTTTGACTACACAAACATATACATCTACAGTGTGTGTGTGTCATTGCATATATAAATTAGAATATATAATACATGACATATAAAACAAAAATAAAGAATACAAATAGCACAAGACATCTGAGATACAGAAAAATACTACCAGTGCTATAATAGAGTTATAATACAAAAATATGAGTGTATATTGTAAAAGATCAAAAACATCATCATGTAATGTAATGTAAAAAATCCAAGCACACACACACTCAATTACAACAGCTTACAGGGTTTAACCACTGATCTACAATAGAATAAATTCAAGCTGTAACCTAAAAATAAAACTAAAGTAATTTATACAAGAACGAACAAAAAACACAGAAAAGGGCCGGAAACCTTTTCCAGGTACAGGGAGGGTCAGTGATGTCACAAAGTTAAGAGGGTGCTAGATGACCTGCCATGTGAATGTGGCCACTCACTTAAGCTTACACGCGAAGTTACAGAGTGCATTAGCAAAATTTTGGACGTGAAACTGTCTCTGTTTTGGATGTTATTTCGTTATTTCGAAGACAACACTAAACATATTACTGACGTGGTGCGCTGAGTCTCCAACATTGAAGACCCCACAACCTCAGCAGAAAACAAGAGAATGTTGATACTGATGTTATCTGAACGACTTGGAGAACAGGTCAAGACAAGAAAATATACAAATCTTAGGGCTCAAGGAGGGGTTTGAAAGCTCTCATACACATGGTTACCAAAGGCGCTTGAGCTATATATATTGTGAAAGGCCACTTTAAAATCAACCGAGCGCACAGAAGCCCACAGAGGAGTGACAGACTGAGACCAGCGCCCATCACAACTTTGCCGACAAGCAATGCATTATGTCTACTATCGAGGCCAAGCGCTGGGTATTAACCTTGAATCCCAGAAATTCGAAGCATCCCTCCCCAAAGAAAAACTCGATAGGATCACTCTCATAGACCTCCTAACCCATCCCAAATGCTAAAAACGAGAACTCCTCCCAATCCTCGGCCATCTCAACTTTGCTATGCGTATCATCCCGCAAGGCAGACCTTTCATTTCACATTTGCTAATCCTAGCCTCATCCGTCCCTTCCCTAGAAGACCCCGTAACCCTAACCGACCCTTGCCTCCACGAACTCCAGCTCTGGGTCTCTTTTCTGTCCCAATGGAATGGTCACTGTTTTTTCTATAAAGAATGCCTATCCAATCCCATTTACATCCAGTTATTCACTGACGCAGCCCCCTCCCCTCCAGGTTTTGGAGGTTTTTCCCAGATTTCTCCCTTCACACCATTACCTCACTCATATCATACCTCAATTCTGCCAGATTTTTACAAGCCAATTCTATCAAAGGATACCTAAGTGGACACCAATTTTTTCATAAATTGATTCGGTTCCACTTCTCCCACAATCTCCAGTGCCCAAACACATCTCATCATTAAAGGTATCCAGAGAGAAAACCCCTCGCGCCCGATCAAAGGCTACCCACAATATTAAAAAAAAAAATAGATTTTTTGCATCTATTTGATTTTATTTAAATAATCTTTTTTTTATGTACTCTGATTACTTAGAATCAGTATAAATCTGTTAACTGCCAAAACTATTAGATTTAATCACTTAAAACTTATGAATATGGTGCGGGCTCTGAAACAAGTCAGGTCAAATTAGTTAAATTGCATGAGATTGGTTTACATGAAAATGGAATGTTTACCAAACTGCAGTCGATCGGTGGCGGTACTGAACAATGACGAGTCTAAAGCGGCTTTGGTAATGCACGTGAAAATTCAAAAAAATCTGCACCAGAAGAAGTGTTCTCCTGAATCTCTTCACTATTTTACGTTGGAGCAGTCTGCTTCATAATTTATTTGCAAGGTAAGATGTAGATAATCTTTACTCAGTGTATATTATTTGACAGATTGTATTGTATATGCATGTATTATTTGGTTTAAATCCTATCACAATAATATCAATGCACATACTTGTGTTTATTTCATTAGCTTGCTAACTATACTAATTAACCCTGGGTTGAAATCTGTTTTTCAATTTTAATTGTTTCTCATTGTGACCGTGATCTCATTGTAAATTCTTAGAATCAATAGATGCTGTTTTAACTTGATGTATGAACCAAACGCAATAAAACACAATAAATCACAGTAAGTTGTGTTAATGGTGATGTGAAATAAAGTGTCCGATTTCAGATTCTGTCAGTTTGTAACTTATCACTAAAGTTAAACAGTAAATACAGTTTTTGTTTCAAATATTCATTTAAAGATTATTTTAGCACAACAGTACAAGCAGCAGTGCAGAACTCACATAAACCAATCATCTCTTCCTCTGTACTTCTAGTTATCACAGTAAATAAACATAAAGGATCATCAGAAGGTGCTGAAAGAAACAGAACATCCTGCTGGAATGACTCTGTTTCAAGACGTCAAAAAGAAATGGCTTGTTAACAATGTCACAGAAAAGCCATGGAGTGAGTAAAATCTCTAAACTTGTTACTTAACTAGAAACAATATATATAAAAAGGATATGCACATCCATATTTTTTTACTTAACTTTATTGTATGGTTACGGCATTAGATTTTGAACCCTGCTTTAGCTTTATGTCTGAGTAAATCAATGACTAATGTTGTGTTTTTGGGATCTTCCTGTTTTTGCCTGTTTAAGAATGAAGACTAAAATCATCTGGAGTTACATCCCAAGGAGCTCAAATATTCACCTCAAAGAAGACACGTTTTGAAAAATATGTGGTAAGTGTGTGTCAACTAACACTTCTTACATTGTAAATGTCTTATGGACAAATTTACATAGATAGTAATGTTAATCATACTAGTTAATCACACAGTCTCACTAAATTAATAGATTTAAAACTAAGACTTTTTGAAGTAAAATTTTCTTGTAAAATGTACTCAATGTTAACTTCTTTTTTTATTAATTTATTAAATGCAGTTCATGTGATATCAAGACACTTGACCGGTCTGGAACAACACAAGTGTCATGTTTTTAAGCTTGCTTGTGTCCAGTTCCGTCATAAAAGTAAGGCGTTACTGTAATAATATTACTTTTTTCAGTAACTAGTAGTGTAAGGCATGACTTCTGAAGTAATATTATTACAATTTTCCCGAGCTAGTTACTTCCGTTACATTTGCCAGCAGCACCTTCATCACACACAAGGCACAGAGAACAGAAGGGAAGGGGAGGGGGCGTGAACGGAACAGTGATTGGTCTGGGTTTGGCACGAGGTATCATTTACCATCACCGATTGGTCAACACCCGGCAGCAGAGCGGCACGATAGAGATGGGAAGTTCGGATCATTTAACCGACTCAGATCTTTTGAGCCTCGTTCAGCAAAATGAATGAATCTTTTTTTGAGTCATCTCGTGCATTTCGTTCCTTTTAGCAATGTATAATGTAAATGTTACCTGTTTCCTCTCTAACACATCTTACACAAACTATGATCACACACCAAACAAGACCAAATTGTAATGCTATAAGAAACATAAAAGACTAATTCATTGTTTACCTGGGACTTTAATCTATTATCCGCTCACTTCGCCTCTTATCTGACAAATTTCTGGTTTCCAGAGTTGTTCGTTCCTCACGTGTCAGCCTGAAACGTTAACCTATGCAGCCGGCTCAGACCCCGAAACAGGTAAATCAATAATTCCAAAAAACTATAGGATGTTGCGCTGATGCGAATGCGCAACTGAACGAATCATTCCCACAAGACAACTCGTTCTTCCCGAGTCACTTCGTTCAAGAACGATCCATCACTAGACCAAAAATGGAAAAACGGGGAAAATGGAAGCGTCAACAACGGCAAGCTCTTTTTCAGAGGAAGGTTCCCAGCAACAGAAAGCTATTTTTAGAAGTTCATATATATTTGGACTTGTTATAAATTGACAATCAAATTGATTGATTGTTTGCACCAGACGGTGTTTCTTAAACATTGAGGAAGTTAATTATAAGGACATTATACGCATCATTCAGTAAATTTTATGTTTATGATTCTGTAACCATGAAGTGATTTAGGCCTACTGTGTGGGAAAAAAAAAAGATAACTTTTCAAAATTAGCATGGTGAAATGAGCAAACTGTAGAAAGTGTCACTGATCACAGCATAGGTTCTGATGAATTGCACGGTCACTTGGGTCTGTAGTTTAGCTCTCTGTGGTTGCCACTGCCGGTCACTTCTTGAATATAATTTAAATTTTAAAGACATAAATTATATGTGTGTTTAGTTACTGTCATATTTCACAAAAACTGATAGGTAGGCTAAATGGATATTTATTATCTAAACGTCTTTGGAAACAAATCTGCTCTCTAACATGAATGGTTGATCTTTATTTCTCGTTCATCTTTGTGGACATGCTGATAATTTGAACTGGAGTGTAGATGGAAGAAGATTTGGCAAAGCAGCATATATAAGCTATTTATTTGTATATTTTGATATTCAAATCCTGTAGTGCACTGTAGTCAACAGCCATTACAGCTATTTTTTATACTTTCACTTTTACACTTTTTATCTTTGCTGTTAATGCATGTCATCCTCACTGTGGTTTGAAAGCAGTGAAATTGCACAAAGTTCAATAAATGTAGTTTAATTTCTTGCTCAGCAGTTAACACTGACATGTCATGAAAATTAGCATGTTTCTGCTTTCACTCACTGTTACGGCCTCAATGTACGTCTAGGGTAGACCGCAACAGAAATAAAAATGTTTGGTGGTGCAATCAGTGTGGTGG
>JAUCMU010000026.1:21632555-21644945 GCA_032275025.1 Enteromius treurensis | reverse complement strand
AGTAGAAACACCATTACACCTATGAAGAGAGAGACCCCAGAAAACATGGACACACTACATGAGTGTGTGTGTGTGAGAGAGTGAGGTTCTAATGAACCTGTAAAGTCGGTTTGCAAACCGCACAAAACAATTCGATTGCATCTGTTATCGGTTTTCGACAACTCACTGATTCACATGAACCGAATTCACAAGAACATCCGGGAGATCTTGTGAGCGCGCGACTGGTGCTGTATAAAGTAATAAAATCTAAAAATTACAAATGTCAATCTTCACAGCGTCTCTTTTGGAGAGGGAATATGTTTGAGAGGAAAAGCACTTTACTGACTGGTAAAGCTTTTGATATAAAATTTATTTTGATATCATCAGTGCAGTAGGTGCTTTAATATCAGAGAAGGCAGGAGGATGAACCTGGTGAAAGTGTAACAAAACTAAAATGAGACAATAATGAAGACCTGCTGAAATACTTCATGATATAATACATGATTTATAGCGCTGTCAAACTATTAATCATGATACCGTTTTTGTTTACATAGTTTATGTGTATGTACAGTGTATATTTATTAAAAACAAACACAAAAGAAAAATGTTATATTTATGCTAAATATATTTAAATATACAAAGAACACACATAATTTATGTAAACAAACAAAAAATTGTATGTGATGAATCAGGATGAATGGTTTGACAGCGCTAATGATTTCTGATCACACAGTTGGCATCCCGAGAGCTCAGGGCATCTCATCCACACTTGTGAATGTCTTATTTTAATAGAAAACATGTCCAGTAACACAGGAGCAGCTCGTCCGGAGAGTTCAGTTTAGTGTTCATCTTTGAATCCTGAATCCTTGTGTTTCGGTCTGGAAGCGTCGCCATGGCGATCACACTTCCTCAAACACTTCATCACCTCATCTCTGTCCTTTATGTCACATGACTGTGCAGAATCTGGACTTCAGTCTCCCCTTCAGGGGCGTGGCCTCACTGCTGTCAGGCTGAGCGAGGGGCGGAGTCACTGTTTTCCTGACCAATGAGTGTCTGCTGAAACATTTACACCCTTAAATAATTCATCATCTGTCATTACACACATGATCAGCACAACATTTATGCATTCTAATTACATTAAATACAGGAGACGGACTCATACCCGTTGCTCTGTACCGGCCTCGGCTTCTCAGATTCAGCAGACACATCACCTGTGAAGGTACAGTAAAGTCAGTTTGAAATCTTCTCTCTGTGTGTTCTGTGATCTCTGGGATTAGCTCAGACTGACCATGTGCTGGTGATCCTGAGGACTCTGACGGGAGGATCTGAGTCATCTCTGCTTTATCATACGTGTTATTCAGATTCCTGACGATCACATTCAACAGTGTGAAGACATGTTTTCAAGTCTAAGCTTTATCATGTAAAGGCTGCAATACATGACACGACAGGAAAACCTTATTCTAATAAATCAAATAAAAAACGAATTAATTTAGAGAAAAATAGTGTGAAAATGTGCAGTTTAAAAGGGAAAGTTTTGTTGTTTTGGAAGCTGTTCACTCTCTTTGTTAGGAAAAGATCGTATTAAACGTGTGTGTGTGTTTGACCTGTTGGCCTGTGGCAGTGTGTTGTGATGATCAGCTTGTTCTTGCTCCTGCTGACGGAGTGTCTCTGAGGAGCTGATGGTTTGGCTGCGCTGCTTCTCGTCTGCGGAGAGTAACAGAGCGTTATACAGTATTGTGTGTCTCTCAGCTGTGAATGTGTGTGTGTTCAGTTCTTACGGGGTGCGTTCTCTCCATTCTGCATCTCTCTCCTCCACTGCTGGACATCAGACCTCACAGCCGTCGTCCTGCAGACACATGAGAGTGAACATCACCCTACAGCTTCATTCAGTCAACAGCACACTCATGCAGCTGAGGTCAAGCGGTGTTACCATGGCTGTCGTCGGTTCTGACGTCTCTCTGGGACAGTACGCTGCGATGAGAACAGAGAACATCCTCAGTGATCAGACCGTGATGAACTTCAATCTCTTTCTTGGCTCATTTTATCTTTAGTTTTTGACTTCCCGGTCAATTATAATATCACTTATATATTATGATTAAATACAAAACCAAAAGTGGTTATTAAGTCTGATGTGGTTTGGGATTAGTAAAATGTTCTTGGGAAAAAATGATTACTAATAGTATGAAGTGCATGTTTCATGTCACACAGATGGACCTGCTGTAGGAGCAGCTTCTGCTGTAGCGCTTCACTCAGTTCAGTGACCAGACGCTCCTGCACCGAACCAGACACGTCCTGCAGAACACACAACTGATCATGAAACTCAAACACTGACGACTGCACCCCAACAAACTAAAACAGATCATCTGTATTTGTGTGTCAGTCACCTTTAATAATTACATAAATACCTGTACATAAAACGCTTATAAACACTATCAATATAGAGTACCCCCACTCTACAAAAACATCCTTTACATTTAACAGTATTCAGACATGAGCAGGAACATATAAACATGAACCAAACCTAAACTAAAGTAGCATTCATTAAAAATGGTAGAGCTAAACAAAGCAGCGTGTGGGAAATAGGAAAATATTTATATTCGTACATATATTTTTTGAGAATTAGTAGTTTTTTTGTCAGTTTTCTTAATTTTTGTTGTTTTTAAATATCTATTTTTATTTATAACTATAGTTACTTGATGAAATAAGTTCTTTCTTAATATCTTATTACTTTAGTTAATGTTTTTTATTATTTCATTCAGCACCAGATGTGTGGCTTTGAGCCTGTTTGTGTGTCTGATGTTGATAAGTAACTTTGTAACAAGGGTTGTTTCAGATGAAAACATGTCTTGTATTCCGGAGGATGTAATAATAGTCACCCGGCATTTGCACAGCAGTCGAAGGGCGTCTTTATAGTACATGGCGGCTTTATCCGGGTCCCTCATCTGAAGTTTGATCCCACCGAGACCCTCACAAGCCTGCCACTGACCAGACGGGTCATCTGTGGACAGAGAGACAGGCAGCATGTGTACAGTAGTGGTTTAATGTTGAGTTTGTGTAAGAGAGAGAGTGTGTGTGTGTTCAGTACCGGTGTCTCTGAAGGCCTGGTGAGCGTGTAGGTAACTCTCCCATGCCTCCTCCAGCTCTCCCAGCTCCACCAGAGCGAATCCCAGATTACTGAAGCAGCGACCCTGAGCTCCACGACTGCCCAGAGATCCTGCAGGACACACCACACATCACTCACTCACAGGACATCACAGTAATGATGACACGCTGCACATCCACCAAACATAACACAACAGTCATTATCACACCACCCCTGAAGAATTTAGAAGACCTTTGACTATAGGACATCAGGAGCACTACAAAACCTCTTTCATGCACTGTGTCAGCTGGCCCGTCAGAGCAGACTGAACTTGTCGGAAGGAGGCTCTTTGTGGAAAACGACAAAGAGGAGCTACCATAATGCAGTGTAACACAAAATAAGGATCTTTAAAATAGCATCATATGACCTCTTTAATGTGAGCTCAACATACTGCATGTATGTTCATTCTGGAAGGAAAATGCATTGCTGCATCAGCGACCCACATGCACATGACTGATGTAAAGCCTGAGGTGTGTGTGTGTCTCACCGTGGAGCGCCGCTGCCTCTCTGTGGTACCTCAGGGACTGCTGGTACTGACCCAAACTGTTATAGACAGCTCCCAGATTCTGAAGAACCACAGCCAGTCTGTGCGGTTTAGAGGAGACCAGGGGAAGAGCCTGCTCGTAACACTCCGACGCCTCGGAGAACAGCCTCATCTGAGAGAAACTCAGAGCCACGTCACTCAGCAGCTTCCCTGAAACAGGTCAGGAATGCTGTTTTTCAAAAGACCTTTTTGAATACTCATAATAGAAGGTTTTACACACAGCTCTTGCAGTGTTTGTCCTCACAAATAAGAGAGGTTTCATGGGATACTCTTAATAAACATCACTACAGTGTGTTACCTAGCGTCTGCTGGTCGCTTATACCGCTGCTCATCTCCAGGCTGTCGGTCAGCACGCTGATGATGTCATCGCTGGAGCTGCGGCCGCTCTGCAGCATGTGTTTCCCAGCATCCTTCAATGCCAGAGCAGCTGCGGACGCGTTTCCTGCTAGTTTGTAACTCTCGGCGGCTCGCTGGAAACCTGCCGCCGCCTCGTCCCACTCCTGCAACATACACCGAAAGCACACTGAATTTTTGTTTATTACCTAGAAATGTTCTCAAAATTGCTAGTAAATTTTCAAAACAGTTGTAAAGAAATGGCGAGTAACACACTAAATTACATGTACAATTTTAGAAAACACTGAAATAATCTTTCATTATAATTTCTGTTTTATTTAAATCTTCGGAAACAATGCAGCAGCACAGAACCATTTATTTATTTACTTATTTTTTATATATTTAATGTTTATTAGCTTTGAAAGTACTTACAGAGGTCACATTCATAATGAACTTACACTAAATCTAAAACCGTAACAAAAACATTTTCATGACTTTGAATAAGTTCAGTGTTAACTGAAATAAAATATTGTATTTATTTCGGTTTCAGTTCTAGTTATTACATGAGGAAAATCAGTCATTCTCCACACTTCTTATGTTTAAAATGGTTTCAAACATGCAATACTGTTTTTAAAATGTACAGTCTGTGAAAGAAATGCTTTGCAAATAGTTGTTAAATACAATTTAAAAATCCTATGTTCTTCTTTTTCTTCCAATGCATGATTATCATTTATGCTACAGGTTTATTGTTTTGTATCGAATCCAGTTAGGGTTCATGTGACCGAGAACAATCCTAACCCACCTTTCCCAGCAGGTGGCAGTGTGCGAGCCTGACACAGGTGTCTCCCTCGGCTCTGGCGTCTCCCTGTGATCTGTACAGCTGAGCGGCCTGCAGATAGTGTCTCACCGCCTGCGCTCGGTCCCCCAGAGCCTCGTGGGCCGTGGCCAGGTTAAACTGCAGGTCTGCGATCCGCTCACCTCTCTCGCCCGGCTGTGTGCGCGACAGGACATCCAGGCCCTTCTGAGGCTCGCCCGCCTCCACGTACGCCACGCCCAGATTAAACGCACACGTCCGCTGCAGGTTCTTCTCTCTGAGCTGAAGAAGAGAGCCAATCACGAGGCTTTACTGATGTGACTGCTGTCATCGACTGCTCATCTGATGAGAGTGAAAGCTGAATGACCTAAACCAGGAGATTTTACTCATGTAGGAGCACAGATCACCAAATCCAATCATTTTTGTGCAAGGGAACCCATACTGCGATTTAAAGGAAATCTATATGGTTTCTTTAAGAAATAAATACACCAAATTACATCATCAAATTATTTTAATTTATTCTCATAATCAACAACACGTTTGTTTTTTGGTGTTTTACCGTCCATTCTCACTGCACTTCTATTTTCTTCTATTTCAGTTTTTTCTTATTGAACGTTTTGATTTGGATTCCATGTTTTCTTCACGTGTTTTGCGTACCTTGGTGGCAGCTTTCAGTGCGCTCCTGAAGCTCTGCAGCGCTGTGTTATTGTCTCCGCTCTGCAGCGCTGCATGTCCAGCTGCGGTCAGTCTCTGGATCTCCAGCTGAGCGTCTGTCTCCTCCACATCAGCTCTGTCCGTCCCGCTCCGGTCCACTCTCTTCTTCTTCTTCTTCTTCTCTCGAGCATCTCTGACTGGAGACCCATCAGAGGCCATGAACTCAGAGTAGATCACAGCTGAGAGGTGACATGATGCTCAACCTGAACACACACGTTATTAATCTTATACAGGACTCTCCACAGGTGTAATAGTCTTTCTACTGTATAAACTGTATCTTCTATCGCCCTACACGTAAACTACTGGCAAATTTTGAATTGCATAAAACAGCTTCCTGGTATACAAGGACATAAGAAGTGTCCTGATAAACAGTGTTGGGCAGTAACGTTAATAATATTAATTAATAACAATAATACATATTATAACAACACATAATGCCTAATGATATTACTTTCTATTTATTAACAATACATTTTATTTAGTAAAAATACTAAGGTTGACTGCAGATGTGTTGCACAGTTGTGTTAGCAACTTGAGACAACTTAGTCCAATTCTGACTTTTTTTTTTTTAAGTGCGAGTTTATTGAGCAATCCTGAGGGGATTGGCTGAAACTGGCTTCCAAGCTTAACATACATCGATGTTTATCATTTTACCTTAAACGACGGATGGTTTTTCGAAACAAGGTGTCTGGGTGTTGAATTAAAGAGGTCGATATTTTCGTCATAATTCAAATTTCAATAGATCTGGCTTAGTAGGAAAGCTGTCAATCAGACCCACGCTTAGCCCCGCCCCTCGATTTATAATGAAACATTATTCCACACGAATTCTTATGAAACTAATGTAAAGTCAGTTGTGTATGACCCAGGACTGACTTTAAAGAATTCCAGTTAAAAAAATGCAATACAGCTCGTCGTCTTCAGCAGGACAGTAATGTGTGTTAATGGCAGAGAGGATTCACACTTCACTTATGAATCATTCATCAGTCTTCTAGAGTGTCACTAAAACACACAATTACCACAGCAAACTAAAGTCTCATCACACACACAATATAAAGAATCTACAGTAAACCTTATCATACACCGCATAGAACAGACATATAACACACTTATAAGCAGGAGTTTGGCTCTAAATGAGGTTCACCGTCACTTACACGAATAAGCACAGAGTTTCCAGTGGGATCCCCGGATGATGCGCGTGTTCGATGCTCGTACACTGTCCTTTAGAATCATGTCGTAAATTCTGAGTTGATCGATGTATGAAGAGGTAACAGACAAAAAGGTGTATCTCTCTCCGCACACCTGAGCAGGTGCTGATCACAACGTTTACACCCGTCTCCATGGGAACGCCATCGGGTGACGTTTCCAAGAGGGTCACCCGTTTCATCTTTGAGCATCTACATTTTATTATCATTTACCTAAAGTGATAAATCAGGGAGAAATTACATATTTGTATTTTTCTAAATCAAATTTTATATTTTAAAAATAGGTTTTACTTTCCAAAATAATCTTTAGAAAATTATAGGAAAGATAAGCAGTACTCGTTAAACCATCTAATTAAGTATAAATTCACACAATTAATCACGATGAGTATTCAGTTACTGTTCGTTTGTTTGTTTTTTTACAACATTGTTAAACTACAGTACCCATAATCCGCAGCGACTCGTCGTCAGGTAGGTGGAGCCGCGTCGCAACCAATGAGAAGCGGGCGGGATATTCAAACCGTAAAGAACTGACAGACAGGAGCGTTCGCGTTTTCAGACGTCCTTTATCGCTGGATTGTTAATCAGATACGAATGAGAGTTTAATCGTAGTTATCGATATAGATGTATTAGATATTTATTGAACGCTACAGTGAGACCGCGTTATTAATTCGCGCCTTCAGAGAAAAACGGTTTGATAAGAAGCTAATCGCGGCGCTTGTCAGAGATCAGCGCGTGCGTTTGTATTGATCTAACGTTATCGGAATATTGATCAGATATTGACAACACAGACATGGGGGACGGTGTTCAAGTCCGATCCGGCTGTAAGTACTGAAGTAACGTTAAAACGTTCACGTGAAATGTGTATGTGTGTGCGTGTGTATGTATGTATGTGTGTGTGTGTAAACACATACCTAACCATATTTTGTGGACAAATTCGTACCCTTACACAATCTTTATTTAAACTCCATTTGAAGACGTCCTAATTTGTAAAACTGCTGTAACAAAACGAAGTTTTGTTTTTATTTTCAGTTTCCTGTGAGGGATAACGTTAGGTGTAGGAAGTTTGATTCGCTTCTTTTGCATCTGTAACTATCTGTATATAAAAACAATAACGTAGAAGTCTGTGTAATGTCCCCATTTAGATGTAAACGTGTGTGTGTGTGTGTGTGAGAGAGAAAGAGATTGACATACTAAGTATGATTGAGCTTTAACGTTGATATGGAGTGTGACTGAGGTTTATGTTGGTGTTGAGTGTGTGTTTGAGGTCAGATGTGTTTTTTGTTCACCCCGGATGTGTTCAGATGAGCGTCTGACCGCAGAGGAGATGGATGAACAGAGGATTCAGAATGTGGCTTATCAATACCTGTGCCGTCTGGAGGAGGCCAAGAGGTGCAGTACACACACACCTTCACACTGTACACACACATTTACCATAACACACAGGCTCTGCTGTCAGTGTGTGTGATGTGTTTTGGTTTATTTGTCTGGGATACAACTATTAGAAAATCTGGAATCTGAGGGAGCAAAAAGTCAAAATACAGAGAAAATCATACTGTCCGCTACTCTGATCATCATGTGATCACCTGTGCTGTCTTCAGGTGGATGGAGGCGTGTCTGAAGGAGGAGTTACCTGCTCCTATTGAGCTGGAGGAGGCATTGAGGAACGGTGTTTATCTGGCTAAACTCGGACACTGCTTCGCTCCTTGTGTGGTTCCACTGAAGAAGATTTACGATCTGGACCAGGAGCGATACAAGGTCAGAGATTCATAACTCTGATAATGTACACATGCTTTTGGCATCAGTGGGTTATGTTTCACTGCCAAAAAAAGATTTTTCTTCTGCTTTCCATTATATATCTCTAAACATTCCTAATCTAAGATTCATGCAAAATGACATAAGATATACAGTCTCGTTTTCTGAAAAATCTGTTTATGCTTCAGATGAGAGAAAATATCTGCCAGAACAGTCTACTTAATTCAGGAGGAAAACAAGTTTTTGTTGTTGTTCTTGACCCCAAATGCAGAAATTAGCTTAAACTCGCTTCATTCTAATTAAACAAGACTTTATATCTGATGTCATTTTGCTTTTTAAGTAACACAAACACAGAGTCAGAAAATAGCATTCTCAGTGAAGGAATAATTCATTTAAAAGTGATCATTCTTTCATTATTTAGTTGCTCGTGTCGTTTCAAAGCTGTATGAACACAAAAAAATATATTTTTAAATCATTTCTTAAATCAAGACACATTTATTAGAGAAATATCAAGTCAAGAGAAGTGTGTTAAAACAAATAAACACTGCGGTTGGTGTCTGAAAAAGGAACCTCATCCAAAGGAAAAGCAAGTTTACTTTCGTCATATATTCATTCTTGTTTTATGCATTAAAAAGAATACAAGACTTAATCTCTTAAATTTCACTTTAACAAGACGGTTTTTTTGATTTAAGGATGTTTAGATATTTTTAAAAACCTAGGATGATATCATTTTTTTGCTGTTTCTAATAGAAATCAGTAATGATTCAAAACATTCCTCGTTCGTTTATCTTCTTCGTGATCCAAAAAGTCACACAGGTTTGGAAGGACATGAGGACATAAATGAGGTGGTATATGATGACACAGTGATCATCTGTTTCTGTCGCTGCTGTTAAACGTGATCTGACGTCTGTGTTCAGGCCACTGGGCTTCAGTTCCGTCACACAGACAACATCAACCACTGGAGGAGCGCCATGATGGAGGTCGGCCTGCCAGCGGTAAATCACACTCTTCTTATCCCATGGTGCCTCTGCGGTCGCTCTACAGCACTAACATTAACTCTAATGAGCTGGTCACGTTACTGATGACGATGCCTGCTGTGTTCTGCAGATCTTCCATCCAGAGACGACGGATGTGTACGACAAGAAGAACATGCCCAGGGCCGTTTACTGCATCCACGCGCTGAGGTCTGGATACGATTATAGTCGGATATTGGGGTTTGAAGTCCTGTTATTAACTGGTTTCTGATCTCCCGTTAGTTTGTTCTTGTTTCGTTTGGGACTCGCGCCTCAGATCCACGACCTCTGCGGGAAGGTCAAGTTCACAGGTGAACCTCTAGAGCTGTTTTTAAAGCGCTGGGTTGACTGCTCAGCTGTAGGTTTATAAAGTGTGTGACGTGTTCTGCAGAGGAGGAGATCAATAACATGAAGCTGGAGCTGGATAAATACGGCATTCAGATGCCAGCGTTCAGTAAGATTGGAGGAATTCTGGCCAACGAGCTCTCTGTGGACGAGGCGGCAGGTAAAAGACAGACCACTGCAAAAGTCACACTTCATTAATAAATAATTGAAATCTACAAAGCCCCCTTCTGATCACTTCATGCACTACAATGCATAAATACATTTTAATATCATACTTGTTCATCAGTTCGAGGAAATATATTTTTAGATGTAAAGGAATCTTTAGATGTTTATACTGGAAAACAAGATCTAATGTGATGAGAACTAATGTTTTAAATGTCCTCTTCATTTCCCAACTTGACCAAAACCCTCAGTACTATCAGCAAGAACCAGATTAGTGACACACAACACGCACTTGATTTTTGATTTCGAGCAGAACGACAGTGTGAGGTGTGTGTTGTGTGCGCAGTGCATGCGGCCGTGATCGCCATCAACGAGGCGGTGGACCGAGGCTGTGTGGAGGTCACAGGTCAGGCCCTGAGGAACCCTAATGCCATGCTGACCGCTCTGCAGGACACACTCATGGCCGTCTATCAGGAGATGCTGCGGCAGGTGCGCCGTCAGAAAGCAGCGCGAGCACAGACTCAGGTGAGAGACACACTCTCCTGAGAGAGAAACACACTGCTGTGAAGCTGTGAGAATGACTCTGTGTGTTTCAGGCAAACGGAGCGGCAGAGAAGGACATCTACGAGGAATATCTGACGCAGAGAGAAATACAAGACTCCGTTAACAGAGTCAACAGTAAGTCCCTGAACAACACGAGTCACATTCACCACAAAAACTAAATATAGTAAATAGTAGTGCTGTCAAACAATTCATCGTGATGAATCGCATCCAAAATAAAAGTTTTTGTTTACATTAATTTATGCGTGTACTATGTATATTTATTATGAATAAATATAAACACATACAGCGTATATTTTGTTTTTTAATAAATAATGTATGCATATATATATATATATATATATATATATATATATATATGAAGATATTTAATATATAAGCATAAACATTTTCTTAAAAATATAAGTGTGTGTGTGAATATATATATATATATATATATATATATATATATATATTATTAAAACACACACACAGACATAATTATACACAGTACTCAGTAAAAACAGGATATATTAAGATTTTTTTTATGCAATTGATTTATTATTATTATTTATTATAGTATTATTTTTATTCTATATATAAATGTATTATAACTTGCTTATTGTAGTACAATTTCCTGTATTTTTTTCCTTTATTCTTATTCTTAATAAAAAATACTAATCAAATTGATAAATAATAAAACAGTTGTTAGTATTTAAGTTGTTGCTATTTTTCTTTATCTTGTTGTTGTTGTATTGATAATGATAATAATAATAATATAAAAATAAAACGTTAATTATACAACCAATATTTTTGTTACGCTTCAGTTTTTCTAAGTAAAACAAGTAAGAGTAAAACAATTTCATGGCAGTTTCTCTTTACAGTGCTTAAAATGATGTGCTTCATTATGACACATTTTATATGTGATGTTTTCCTCACACTTATCTCAGCGTAAACCTAATGCAAAAAATCATAATATTCCTACAAGCAGACCTCATTTTCATTAAACTAAGCTTCGTCTCTTATTTCTCTCCGCTGTGTTTTCATTGAGCGGGGTTTGCTGATGACTGTGTGTGTGTGTGTGTTGCAGGGCGGGCGGCGGTGGAGCGGGTGGACGAGGCGCTAGACTGCTCTGATCCTCTGGCGCTGATCTCCGCTCTGCAGGACTCCAGTCTGGCCCTCACAGGACTGGTCAGGGATCACGCCGGCTGGTACCTGGAGGAGCTGACCGCTGACAGAGAGCAGAAAGCCTTGGTGAGACCCTCACCATCCCCTCACATACTCGCACACAACCACCATCCACAGCTGACCGAGGTGTGTGTTCTTCAGGATCTGGGCTGTGTGGATCCTCTGGAGAGAGATGAGCTGCAGGAGGGCATCAGTGTGGCCAACGCAGAGGCTCAGAGAGACCGGACCTGTCAGTAATGTAGCTAAACACTCTCCTTCACCGTTAGTGAGAGAGCTATGGTGTTAAAGTGTGTGTGTGTGTGTGTGCGCAGTGCAACAGGCGGTGTGTAAAATAAACGAGGCTGTGCGGCGTGGAGAGGCTCGACAGACGGTTCGAGCTCTGATGAATCCAGATGCTCATCTGCCAGACGTGTTTCCGTTTGCTGCGGAGCTTTATCAGAGAGAGCTGGCACCACTGCAGCGCCAGTGTCCTCAGGTACACACACACATACCTTCATTCTGTGTTTGATCCCAGAACACCAGAGAAGCTCCTTCGACTTAACCATACAGAGGACTGACGTGTGGGTGTCTCTCTCTCTCTCTCTCTCTCTCTCTCTGTCTCTCTCTCTCTGTGTGTGTGTCTCTCTCTCTCTCTCTCTCTCTCTCTCTCTCTCTGTGTGTGT